>JAEIFL010000084.1:0-285000 GCA_018901835.1 Scaptomyza graminum | reverse complement strand
ACGCATCTCCGCGGACGAATTTTTGAACACACACATATGAATATACAAATGCATTACTCACACATATCATTGTGTTGGCGCAAGCCAGATATTCCTTTCTCCCTCGCTCTCGCTTTCTCATTCTTTGTTCCACATTTTAAGGCGAAAAAGAGAGCGAGTGCGGCTACCTTCTTAAGTATACCTTGCGTTAAGCTACCCTCTGCCGGGAGAGTCTGCCCACGACGAGACTACGTTATGTTATTGTATCATGGTCGTGCTTAGGCCGAACGCGAACGAGAAAAGGAGTGGAGTCGGCAAATGAGTTCGACAAACGCACTACTGAATACACTTTCGGAATTTGTGCGCATTGTTGCATAACTGTATGGTAGTTTCTGACACGAACCAGTTTTGCCGCTCGATTCGAAAGTAACATTGGAAGTTGATATATTAAACAAATTTTTTGTAATTTCTTAATTGTTTGCTAAGCGCCAACTTATACTTATCAAAATATACAATTATTGCAAATATGTTATTGAACTACATATCCACAATATATAGTATTTTAGAGTATCCAACATTTATCATTCGTCAATTCATTCTCTTATTAATTTTGTAAATATAGCAAATAAGCTTGTTCGTGATAGTATTTTCTTGTTTGTGGAGGGAACATAAACAGCAGAGCTTCGTGGTTCGACCGTGTCAGTCTACTACTTCTCGGCAACTATGAAGTACGTACAAACAACACCAAAGCAACTTCTACTGTCTGTGATGCCTTTTTTATGTGACTCACAGGCTGTGATGCAGATTTGGCCTTTTTCCGGACAGATCTGTCCTGTTTTAAGTGCTTTGTCCGGATAAAATATCAAACATCCCCTATCCGGAAATCTGGTTTTTTTTAGATTTTATTTGATTCATTTATTTCAATTTTTTTTTTCAGTTTTCTTTAATAACAGTGTGGCATCCGATCTATTAAAAACAGCGATCTTTTTAAAACAGTGTGGCATCATGTTTTACATAATTTGTATGTATTTTCGATATCATTTGTAATCTAATGTACAACAAAAGTGAAAAATAAAGTGAAATAATGCCGAAAGATTCGTACAAACAAAAATTTCGTGATTGCTGGCATCCAGATTTTAAAGATTGGATAAGCCGCGATGAAGCGCACACCAATAAGGCATACTGCATATGCAGTCTTAATAGCAAAATAGATCACATTCGCGCGTATATGGCTACAAAAAAACATATGCAAAACGCTTTGTGCCTCGCACAAAAGAGCATAATTTGTTTTAAGCCGGCGGATTGTCCCCAATCTTGTCACCAGCTATGTTTATGTTTATTATCACCTCACGGAATTATGCAAGCTTCATTTTGAAGCTAAAAGCTTAAAATTGCACAGAACAATTTTTGTCCTGTTTTCTGTCCTATTTTTTTTAGATTTTCAGCCTGTTTTTCCGTATTTTACGGACTAGACATCTGCATGAATGTATTCATATGACGCATCATAGTAGTGTACACTAATATGGTATAGCAAAAATGGTGTACACATTCTCTTACTGTACTGTGTATACAAAAGTGACAGGGGAATGGAACACTAAAATAGGAACACTATGCGTGTGCTGTACTGGTTTTTGCTGTACACCAGAATTCATGTATAGCATTTGAAACGTGGTGTACATGGACTGAAATGAAGTGCATGCGAAATGAAACGAAGTGTATAGCGAGACGGAATGAGTGAAGTAAATATAAAACGAGCTGCAAAATTTTATCAGCTCCGGCAAGCAGCGCGGCATCGGAAAGGACATTTGCCGTGGCAAAAAATTTAATTACCGAAAAACGATGTAAAATTGCCCAACAGGAAGATATGGTTAACAAAATAATGTTTTTACATTCAAATATTGATAATATTGATGTTAGCTTCTTAGAATTAATTTAGATATTTAGTTATAATAATAAAAATGAGTTAAATATAATATTATTTTTGTTTAATTAATTTAAAATATTTTTCTATTTTATTAAATAATTATATATTAAACGAACAAAATTGTTTTTAATTTTTGCAATTTTATTCTAATATATTTGTTTTACATTAGACCTCAGTAGCAAGCGACAGTGAATAAAATACACACTTCGTTTTTTCGCTGCAGCGCACGAAAAGTGTTTTTTTGTATACATGTGAAAACTGTGACGATATGTGTGCAATGCCCTAAGTGTTGTACAGAACGTGTACACATGTCATAGCATACGATTTTGTGTGTATCGTGTGTTGGAATAGGAACATTGCTGTTCCAATTTCAATGAATGCATAAAAATTGGCATTCACTATGCTGTGTGACAATAAATTTGGCATTCACTATGCAGTGTGACGAAAAAACGTGCATAGCGTTTCAGAATGAATGATTCATTTGCCGTTTTGATTACATTCATGCAGATGTCTATTACGGACATTTTGTCCTTTTTTTTTCAAAAAAATATTGGCATCACTGCTCACAGCGTAACTCTTAGACCCCTTTTACACGGTGAAACATTTCACTGAAACATTTTTTCATTCTGTTTAAAAGTTTCTTCGCAAATCTGGTCGCATTTACACGGTGAAATTGTTTCATGAAACATTTCACTGAAACTTTATGGTAAATGCAACTCTGATTTAAATTTATGGTCGATAAACATACATCTTTGCCATCGACTGTTTTATTTGCTAAAATCTACTTGATTTGTTAGAAGTAACAAGTAAATAATTCAATTTAATTTAAAAATTTATAAGCCACAACAATAAGGGGATTCACGCCACTTTGCTTAGCTGGCTATCTGCTTACTAAGCAGAATCTGGCGTGAACGACCCTTTTGCAGTGCTGATCTGCTTAGCTCGTAAGAAAAACAGCTGTTTTCTAATAATTTTGGTCTCCTCCAACATGTTGGTGTAATATATGATATCAGTTGGTTTTTGATAGACGATTAGCGGTTTTAATTAATTAATTTAAATTAATTAATTTAAACATTACTAAAAATAACATATGTAGCTTGCATATAATCTACCACCAATTCAACCAATTCTTCGTCTCGCTTGCCCGCATGCGCTTACATTCTTGATTAGATTCCACTAAAATATTTGTTTACAATTGCTTAAACGGATATTTTTTTTGCTGTTTACTTAATTTTTGTCCGTATACTCAAATTTGAACGAATTAAAAAGACCATATGATGGTGCTGCCACCCTGTTTAAATGCGGTATTTTCAGTATATTTAATAAATTTAAGAAAACTATTTGATAATCTTTCAACACTGTTTTCTTAAGCGCAAGCAGATAGTTTTGTGAGCAAAGGCTGGGCTGCTTACGTTTGCTTACCTCTCGGCAGTGCAATTTGTTGTTGGAGAGTAAGCAGCTAAGCAGATAAGCAGCTAAGCAAAGTGGCTTGAATCCCCTTCATGTATTTACTATTTGCGCTAATATTTGCTTGGGCGATATTTTTTATCGATAACTTTATGATTCACCTCAAACACTGTGCAGCTCTGTGTTTACATGCAATCGGATTAAGGCAAAGCAAAATGAGAAAATAGAGGTGGAAAACTATCGATAGTCGGCACTATCGATAGTGGTCAATAGTTTTCCGGAATCCATCGATGGTCTTCGATAGTGAACTGTGTTACAGAAATTGGCTTCAAATTCCATTATTTTATTTAGGCAATACTTATATTAAAGAATTAATAAATAATAATAAATAATTGTTCTTAAGTAAGTACATATTTTTAACAAAATCTTTTATTTTTATTTCCATTCATTTCTTTGTTTTTAACAAAACTAACATTAATTATATCATTGGTAGATATAAATTCTTAAATACATATTTATAACAAAAATAATTTTTTCAATCTAATTCATTTCTTTGTTCTTAAAAAAACTAAAATATTTGCGAGTACCGAACAAATCCTGCATTTTCGACAATGTTGAACGGCTGAACATCCATAGCAATCATAATTGATAATTCCCTGTCAATTTCTTTCTTGCGCCTTGAATCACTGTCGTAGAGAATTGCCCTCTTAAAATATCTTATATATAAAATTCTCGTGTCACAATTTTCGTTTCCATACTCCTCCGAAACGGCTTGACCGATTCTCACAGCACGGGGTACTCAATATGCTCACAAAATTTCATGAGAATCGGTCAAGCCGTTTCGGAGGAGTATGGGAACGAAAATTGTGACACGAGAATTTTATATATAAGATGTTATGTTACGCGTCAAAAACTTGAAAACCGCTGAACCGATTTTGATGAAATCCAAGAATGATAATGATATAATCCGCATCCAGGTTTGTTTTGATTTATTCTTTGCATCCGTCACATTACCACGAGTCTCCCGTTTCCACTGCTTACGTTAATTAAAACAAATATAAGGCAGTAGGCCATTAAAAAAAATATATCCAGAGTAAGTAAGTTCAAATTCTAACATTCAGTCTAGCCAGTTCATTGTGAGTGGAGCCAACATAACATAACCAACTAAAATAAATTTCAAAATTGTCGAAAATTGATTTTGGTTTGTAACGGTCAAACTAATGAAATAATGCCTCGCAGAATTTGGGCCGTCGGTTTTGCCACGCAGAAGGATCAAGAAGACGGGGCACTGCGAAGCGTGGCAGGGTACAGCTAGTGATAATATAGAATGCGAACTTGATCTGCAGCTGCTGCTTGTTGACGCACTTAAACTAAATGGGTTGGAGTCTGTTGTGTTGGTTTCCTTGCTTGCTTCCGGAGAAGGAGCATCCAAGCCGGGATGAAATCGTTTTAAATGGTCTTTCAAATTAGACGTGTTGCCACTTGTCTTGTACTCTTTTCCACAGTTAAAGCATTTTTCGAATTTTTTATAATCAGATCGCTTAAAGTATTTCCAAACCCTTTATATACCGTTTTTCTGTTTTTGGGGTTAGTCCTTTTTGCTAGGGCTACGGTCGGAGTCTGTGCTGCTGCAAACACAAGCCACAGCTGCATCAACGCTTGCGACGCTAGACGCTGGCGAACTTCTTCTGTTCACTTTAATGGCCTGTACTCAGATGCCCGTACAGCGCCCGTACTGTTAAAACTTGATATACAAAAAATGGCCTCGTACAGCGGCCGTACCGTAATAACAATTCCAGTCTGCAGTAGTACTCTTTTCGAGCCGTACGATAGTGTTGGACAATGAAACTGTTAAAATGTTATGTTAAAATGTTACGACAGTAAATAGCGTTCAGCAGCTATTTACGGTAGTAAAAAATTTAAAAATGTCGGAACGCAAGTCGCGGTACAAAAATTTTGAAGATGATGGGGACAAAATTGCGCTTATGGAGGCAATTGAGCGTCGGCCAGTCTTGTCGGGCTTAACAAGCAAGCTGCATTTTAACAATATTTTAATAAGAAGCACTTGGGTCGAAATTGGCGCCAAACTGCCCATCAAATATGGATTTACCCAAATGCGTCTCTGGCGCTTTGCTTTCACAGCGTCCCTTCTCTTTTTTTTATAAGTGCCAACAGTATGGTGTTGGTTGTGCACATTATTGCTAATAAATTTTGTTGTTCAGAATCCATTTTTCTTTAATTTAATTGATTTGCCCAAATGTAAACAAACAACAAAACACAGTTGCATTTCCGATTTATTTACATAAAGTAATCAACCTACCGCCACAATATGTGAATTTTTCAACACTTGTCGTTACAGTCGTAAAACTTATGTATTACGGTACGGGCGCTGTACGGAGCATCTGCGTACAGGCCTTAATGAAACACAAACGTTTAGTGCTTTACATTGCTAATGCTTGAATTTATTTACCTTTGTCAACTCTTGAAAAGAATTTATCCATTTTTTAATACGCTTTTAATTTTACACTTTTTTACTTTTAAAATAAAAGAAGCCAATATCGATAGTGACGTGCTACTATCGATGGTGTCTTGATAGTGCTAAACTATCGATAGTGCCGATAGTGCCATCGATAGTTCTCCACCTCTATGAGAAAATGTTTCGCTGTTTCACTTAAGCCTTGTTCGCAGTGCGATATAAAAACACTGATCAATTGCATTTATTTATTTATTCTTTTATAAATAGCAAAAATAAATTCAAATTTTAAAGCGTTTTAGCTGCAATTCTTTTTGGTATTTTCGTGGTATTAAATGAATATTCAAATAGTATATTTCGGTATTATTTCGGTCCCAAAATAGTATATTTCGTTATTGCCGGCGCGGTCACCCTGGTTCGCACTTTGGTAAGTAGTAAAGCGCGAGTCGAGTAGGCAGTGTCCATTTACTTACCAACATTTACCCCTCTACACCCTTTGCCAACAAACGAATGTTTCAGTGAAATGTTTCACCGTGTAAAAGGTGTCTTACACGTCGCGGTTTGCATGTTTTCACTTTGTAATTACCCTGCGCCTATAGAGATGTAAGCACATCAAAAAATGTTCGCAAATTTTTTCCACACCCTTCAAGCTAGAGACTTGAAACTTTGCAAATGTCTGTCTATGGCTTAGACAGATCAAGTTCTAATATTGGGGTTCTACGATAACTGGGGGGCTGGCAAATCGATAAATTCGATAACTCAAAATCAATAAATCCACCTCATACGCACATCCTCTTAGCTAGAACTTCCAAATTTGGTAGGTAGATAGCTATTAACATCCCCCAAAACCCGCATCTAGAATTTTGGTGCCACGCCCGCCATTCCGCCCCCAGCCCCCCTGCAGTTTGAAATCAGAAACGCCTATATCTTCCTCAGTTTTTGAGCTAGTGCCACCAAATTTTGCGCCAAGATAGGTGATGACGATCCTCAAAAAATGGAACGCCCACTCATAACGCCCTTGCCTACCCCAGCCGCCCCAACTTTTCGTTAAAAACGGGAATGCGTGTATCTATCATAGTGTTTGAGCTAGAGTCTCCAAATTTGGTAGGAAGATAGCTGGTAACGATCTCGAAAGATCTGCTTCAAAGTTTTGAAGCCAAGCCCTCTTACCGCCCACAGGGGAGCTAGTACCAACCTTTTATAAATCTTGAGCTAGAGTCACCAAATTTGGTAGGAAGATAGCAATTGACATCAAACAAAGATCTGCATCAAAAATTTGGATGCCACGTCCACCCAACCCAGAATGCCCCCAGACCCCCTTCCCCAACCTTTCACAAACTTTGAGCTAGAGTCACCAAATTTGGTACGGAGATAGCAATTGACATCCCAAAAAGATCGGCATCCAAATTTGGATGCCACGCCCACCCATACCGCCCTTGACCACCCCAGCCGCCCCAACTTTTCGTTAAAAACGGGAATGCGTGTATCTTTCGTAGTGTTTGAGCTAGAGTCTTCAAATTTGGTAGGAAGATAACTGGTAGCAACCCCCAAATATATTTTGGAGCCAGGTCCACCCATACCGCCCCCAGCCCCCCTTACCCAACCTTTTACAAACTTAGAGCTACAGTCACCAAATTTAATAGGAAGACAGCTGGTGGCATCCCCATCTGTATCAGAAAATTTTTGAGGCAGCTCACACCCCTGCCGCATCTGTACCCCTTTGCAGTCTTCTATTTACCGGCTTTAATACTGGTATCGAGTATATCGCAGTCGGTTGCGTCCGACTGCAACGTTTCCACTTGTTATATATGTCACTGGTTCGCGCGACTTTTAATGCGAACTGCAGGCGTTCAAAATTGAATGGCAAGTTGTTGGGTATGATTGGGATGCGCGGTATAAGAACATTGTCTCCCTTGGCTTCTCCAGTTAAAATTTTGGCCTTCACAATGTTCCTTCCTAGTTCAGTCTAGCGACTTTCCTAGCTCGGGCTTTATTAGAGCTTTGGGAAGATAAGACGTACGCTTTCGCAGTATAATTCTTAGTACGTGGCTTTTTTATGTTTAAATATTTGTAAGGTATTAATGACAAATAAGACAAATTTGGCGGATAAGGTTGGCGTGGCAAATTTATTCGCGTTTATCTTTATAAATTGTACCCTATGTGTTATTCTGATGTATAAGCTATATTAGGGTAAAGTTTCATTAAAATCCATTGAGTAGTTTTTACGTGATTGAGTAACAAAGGTCCACACATACAAACTTTCCCCTTTATATATATTAGTAGGAAGGATATAAGGTATAAAATCTTATATACAGAAACTTTTACTGGTCCTGCATTATGCCAACCAGATTGCAAATATGGTGCCCGACTGATTTTCATTTATTAGCTATGTATATGAAAACGACCCACTGTACATTTTACGGAAACATCAATAACAGTGACCACAACTTGCGCAAGGAAGCAGTGCGTCGGCGCCGAGAGAACCGGGCGTCCCGGATTACCAACTGTTAAGAGGTGATGAAAAGAGAGAGCGAGAGAAAGGTAGCAGACAACTATATATCTATGTAAAAGCAGCACCAGCCAGCGCTGCTGCTCTTCTATTAAAGCGCGTTTCACTTTCCTTTCTTTCAGTTTGTCGAGAACGTTTGAACGCAAGGGACTTTGAAAATCGTGAGTGCCTGGTAATAATACTAACTCCAAATTGTAAGCAAACGCTGAAAAAATGTGTACAAAGAATAGTGTTAAAATAAAAGCTAAAAGCATAATTTAAATGTGCGGAGAACGTGAAACGGCTAAAACGGGAGCAAGTGCAAATATGTAAACTATGCACGATAATCACACAGATGACATACATACATATGTGTGTATGTATGTGAATGCAAATGTAAGTGCCTGGAGTGTGTGGCATAACAATGACCACAGACACTACTACAAAAGGCTAGAATAACAAAAAGCTCTGTAAACTGTATAAGTATAAACTCATTGTAAAATCAATTAGATTGAGGGAAAATCATTTGCTACTTGCGTCTGTAGCTGTGTACGCGTTTTTATTTTATTTTAAATCTAGTGTGCGTGGGCTTGTATCCGTGTGTGTGTGCGAGCGCGTTTGTGTGGCAACATTCGTTTGCTTTTTGATTTATGAAAATGTGTGTATCCTCGCGAATGTAGTTTTTGTTGTTGTACGACGACGACAAGATGACAATCTTGGTCATCTCTTTTACAAATCATTTGGATTCGCAACTTAACACGTTGCATGCAAGATAACAGCAACAAAGTGCCATGTGGAGCAATCAGCAGCACTAATAAAAATCCATGCAACAATATGTAACGGTGATGGCTGCAGACGCGGTTTGTTCTGTGCTCTCTGTGTGTGGGTGAATAAAGGTCTGTATTAGAGAAAAAGCGCACAAGCATGAACAAGCGTGTACAAGCAGCTAGGCCAAAGCAGAAAATTTGCTGGAGCAAATGTGCGAATAATCCTTGCTATTTGTTGGTAACTCTAGCTAAAAGACTGTGGGAGAAACACGAACTTCCGTTCTTAAAGAGGTGGTGAGCCATAGGGCATAGTTTTGGGCGTGAATTCAAAACTGTCCAAAGTTTTGATGCAGTTTTTTGGGGGACGTCATCACAATTTGGTTGCTGTAGCTCAAAAATCATGGAAGACATACACCTATAAAAATATTTACATATATGTGCATCCATTTTTTACAAAGAAAACCAAACTTCAACAAATATCAAATTAACCTATAACTAAAAAAGATAAGAATTATTTATATTCATAGTAAGTATTTATATTATAGCTGATCTTACCTACTGATATTGTCCGGGCGAAATATAAATTCGTTAAAATTTGAATGAAAAATTACACAGGTCTACGAAATGAAATTTTTTTTTTGGTGCCGCTAATCTAATGCTATAATTTGGTTAATTAGCCCTAAAGATGTCGTGCGAAGCGGTCAAAATCTTGAAGCTACGTGCAAGTTTGTATCAATCGATAATTACCTAAAAAACGTATTTTTTCATACTTAATGTCATTATAATTGATTAATTTTTTTTTAAAATTAATAAAATCGATATTGTAGTATTAATAGAGTAACATAATTAACCTTAAGCAATTAAACATAAGCCCACGGTGCCAAAGCTTTAAGCTTTCAAGCATAAATTAAATAAAATACCTAATGGTGGACACCCCTAAGGTTTTTGTGACATCAAACTGTCAAAAATCAACGTAAAGCTTAGTTGTTGGTATCGTTGGAAAGCTAGTTCAATTGCCCATCGATCAATGTAAGGCATTATGCACATTTCATTCGTTTTTGGAAAGATGTATAGGATTTAATGAAAATAATCAAAATTTATTTACCCTTGCGAAATCTCGATAACTGTACGTACAATTAAAAAAGTAAGTATCAAGTTTTTATCAGGGTACCGAATGTACTTGAAATCAGTTTTACTTCTAGCGGCACCAAAATCATTGTAGACCAGTGTTATTGATCAGCTCAGGAGCAGGGAATCATCATGAATGCGGTTCCACAATTTTCAATATAGCATCTCGACTTAATATAACATATAAACTGTGTTTCCAAAATTTCTAAAAAATCCCAATGAATATGGTACAATGCGACGCAGCAGCCGGAAAACCAATATTGATGAGTGCTGTAAATGGCAGATCTAGCAGTGGAAGATTTGATGAGCAGCGGACAAAATAAAGCTCAACAAGGACAAAGATCGGTCAAATTCTACATGAAAATATATTTATTAAATATACCTCCATGGTACCTAAACCAAAGCTATTGGAACCGCTTGTTTGGAGTTTGCCAACAAATACCAATTCTAGACGAGTGGCAGAATATCATCTTCAGCGATGACAAAAAACTTAATTAAGATGGCTCGAAAATGCAAATATTTTGGGGTCGTTTCAAGATATCTTCCTACCAAGTTTTGTGGCAGACGCATTTCCGTTTTCAACGAGGCGGTTGGGCTGCTAGGTCGGTATGACTGTTGATGCAGATTTTCGGGGAACGTCATCACCTATTTTGATATCAATGTATAGGTCCCGGACATAGAGAATTATATTCGCTGAGTTTCAATGTCGAAAAATGTTGCGTTCATACATACAGACAGGCGTCATGACGCACATTGCAGAAAACCAATATACTCTTTACCTTCGCTATCGAGTATAAAAATGTCTATTGAGATTACTCTTTGAATATAGTTCGAAAGATTGTATGCACCCATCAAATACAAGAAAAAAAAGAGCTACCACCAGCAATGTTGCAACACTACGATGAAATACGCGGAGGTCAATAGCCGATAGTCGCATATCCGGAGTCAGTTAACAGCTTGCAAACGCACACACGATCCGCCGATGGCGTTTGGTAAAGCATTCTGCCCGCTAATGAAGCGATCGACTATTGACGGCCGTCCTAACCCCAGGAGAGGCACTAGCAGAATTTGATTTGTGAACGAGTGTGCTTGTGTGTGTGTAAATGACGCTCCCTATGAACAGCAATTTCTTCTGTATCGTTGTTGTTTTATTGTATTCTGTGGTTTTGCGCTAGTTTTCAATACATTATAAATGAAAAGGTCGAATAGAAAACCGCTACTCGAGGTAAGAGGCTCGTAAAAGGCTATATGCAGGTCATATGTGCGACATGTTGGAAACAGGTCTGAAGGCCAGACGCAAGAGCATAAACTTTTGTGATGTTGAGATGACAAAAAGATACCAACTATGGTGAAGCGCTCCCTAGCTACTCAAACAAAATTAGCCGCCCACACTTAAAATCCCCTCTCATTGGGCAGGCGCAGTTTGACCTTTTTTTCTTTGTGGCCGCTGGGTAAATCCGTTCGTTAAGAAACTTTCAAGTTTTTATTTTAAATTCCACCAACGCAGTTTTGCAAAAGTAAACATACAAAAGTTTCTTATATACAAATGCGTAAAATAACAACAAGCGTTTTTGCTATTATGCTTAAATATAGAACAACGTAAACAATGTTGACGTGCTGCATATAAAAATACAAATGCGGTTATAATCTGAGAAACCGTTATGTAAGCCGATTAAAATTGGGACCCGTTACAGAAATTAAACTTGACTTACCAAAAACCCTTCAACCGTTTTTTTCTTATGCCAAAACAACCGTATCGTTATCAAAACAAATGTTACGGGTTTTGCCAAATTACGCCCATTCGTGTACTTATACAATTTGAGCACGTGACAAGTCTAATAAATCGATGAACGCCGGCTGCATGTTAAAAAAAAGTGTCCAGTAACGCTTCGTTACGCTAATTGTCCACTAACGCTCAATTCAACTAAATGTAACCGCCGTCCTGTGTTAAAGATGGTCGTGGCGCTGCTGAACAGACGCTCCAATTTTTGATTTTTTTTTTTACGGTAAAGGTGGGTATCTAGCACAGCGAAAAAAAATATTTTCCATACAAAATTGTCGCAGTGGGAATTTTATTTTGTTGGCTTCGTGTGTTCTAGGTACCCAGCAACGTAGCAAAAAATACTAAACTGTTATCGATAGTATCGATTTTATACAATATGTACGCACTGGCGCTGGGCACAGGAAATACCAAAACGTATATCGTTTTGTGCCGACTACAGGAAAACGAATAGCAAAAAGGAAAAGAAAAGTAAAAAACGTGCGGAAAATTTTAGCCAAGAGGGGAAGATTTTGCTAATTAAATCAGACAAAAAACATTTTGATTTTATTTTTTCTTTTTATTTTGTGTTTGTGGGTTTGCTTACTTTTTACATATGATGCTTCAGTGTGACCATGTATCTCCTAAGCTATATAAGGCAAAATGCCATATTTTTACCACAAATTAGTTGACTATGGTCACACAATAAATTCTTGTGCCCACGCTTCCAAAATATATCACTCATTCCTGCCAGGAATTTTTTATTGTGCTGGAGCCAAACCTGTAAGTTGTGCTTTGGTTAGTACAGAAAAATATCAAAAACACCAAATATACCGAAATACCAAAAATACCAGAAACACCAAAAATACCAAAAGAGCACATAAATACAGAAAATACCAAATTACCACAAATACCAAAAACATAAAAAAAAACACCAACAAATACCCCAAAAAGCACCAAAAATATCAATGCCAAAAATACCAAAATACAAAAAAAATTCAAAAAATACTATAAAAATACCATAAATACAGAAAAACTAAAATAAATACAGAAAATATTGAAAAATACAGAAAAATAAACAAAATACATACATACAGAAACATTAAGAGATTTACAGAAAAATACAGAAAATTACAAAAAATAAAGCATTGAAAAAAAAAAAACAGAAAAATTAATAGAAATACATATAGAAAAATACAGAACAATTCAGAAAAATTAAATTAAATTGTAGATTTCATTGAACTCTTTTGTATGCATACAAAATAGTGAAAATATCATAAAAATGATTCAAGTTTATTCGTAAAAGTATGCAATTATTTCTTCAATGATTATTATGACGTTGACACGTTAAAGTATCGTCCGTAAACCAAATTTACAGACAACCAATTTTTGTTAATGTTATAACTCAAATTATTTGTTTTTATAATGGATACCGAAGGTAAGGAGTATATTGGTTTTGTGCAATGTACGTTATGGTGTCTGTCGGCCTGTCTGTCCGTCTGTATGAACGCAATTTTTTTCGACACCCGTTAAGCTAAAGACTTGAAACTTTGCAAATATCTTTTTTTATAGGCTTTACTGGCGTAACCCTAACAAAATGCAATAAACAATTTCGTGTCGCGAATACCCATACCACCCGCTTTTTAAATTCAGATATGTATTTCCATATCTTCCAAATATTTTGAGCTATAAACACAGACATCGTCAGTAAACTTTCTGCGGTGGCTGGTCCGGGGGACACCACTTGATATATTTTCACCAAACTTGACTCTATCGGTAATGTTAGAAATAAAGGGGTTTTTCAATTTTCATCTGTAGATTTTGTATGCAACTTTCGCTACCACTAGAAATATCAAATCTAGCAATTATGTTTTAATATTGGTTGGTGAGATAAAATGTTAAGATTGTGGTGCTATGCAAAAAACCCACCTCACCCTACACATACACATACTCTTTGCTACTATCTTATGTCACGTGATTTTGCTTAACATTTTCTGTTTTGTTTTATATCCAGTTTTAGTGCCCCAGCGCATAGTCAAATGACAGCGATACGTTGATGCTATAAACGGCTCTAAATGAAACAAATAATAAAACCAAAATTGTTCAATGTATAAAATCTATACTCTTCCAAAATAAATACGCTTAAGCAATAGACAAACTGCCGAGAAGTGTAAAAGCTTTAACTAGAACTAAGTGCAAGCAAGCCAAAGAATAAATACTGATAGATTACATGGCATCAGGCATTCAATAAATAGATAAGGAGAGAGATAATAGATAAGCCTGTATTGCCCGACGACTACCTCGAAAACACCCCTGATCCATTGGGTAATATTTTTGAAACAGTGAAACATTCCACCACACAGCATGGCCTCGGTCGCCGCTTGGCTGCCCTTTGCACGGGCGGCGGCCATCGGGTGGGTGCCGATAGCTACGCATCCATTGCCACCCCCTCCCATGCCCAAGGATCGCCGCAAAACGGACGATGAGAAGCTGCTTATAAATGTATCCGGCCGTCGCTTTGAGACCTGGCGCAATACTCTTGAGAAATATCCGGATACGCTGCTTGGGTCGAATGAGCGCGAGTTTTTTTACGACGAGGACTGCAAAGAGTATTTCTTTGACAGGGATCCGGACATATTTAGACACATACTTAATTATTATCGAACCGGAAAGTTGCACTATCCGAAACACGAATGCCTCACCAGCTACGACGAGGAGTTGGCCTTCTTCGGCATCCTGCCGGATGTGATAGGTGACTGCTGCTATGAGGACTACCGCGATCGCAAGCGTGAAAACGCCGAACGACTCATGGACGACAAGCTGTCGGAGAATGGCGATCAAAATCTGCAACAGCTTACCAACATACGCCAGAAGATGTGGCGTGCCTTTGAGAATCCACACACATCGACCAGTGCGCTGGTCTTCTACTACGTCACCGGCTTTTTTATAGCCGTCTCTGTCATGGCCAATGTAGTAGAGACGGTGCCCTGCGGCCATCGGCCCGGACGGGCCGGTACTCTACCCTGTGGTGAACGCTACAAAATTGTGTTCTTTTGCCTGGACACCGCTTGTGTGATGATCTTTACTGCCGAGTATTTGTTGCGCCTTTTTGCCGCGCCTGATCGCTGCAAATTTGTGCGCAGCGTTATGAGCATTATCGATGTGGTCGCTATCATGCCTTATTACATTGGTCTGGGAATTACGGACAACGATGACGTCAGCGGCGCCTTTGTCACGTTGCGCGTGTTTCGCGTCTTTCGCATCTTTAAATTCTCGCGCCACTCGCAGGGTCTGCGCATTCTCGGCTATACGCTTAAGTCATGTGCCAGTGAGCTGGGCTTTCTGGTCTTCTCGTTGGCTATGGCCATCATAATATTTGCCACTGTCATGTTTTATGCCGAGAAGAATGTAAATGGAACAAATTTTACATCGATACCAGCGGCCTTCTGGTATACTATTGTCACCATGACGACGTTGGGGTAAGTACATTTAAAAGGTATAAGTTAATCTTAGTTGCTAAGAAAGACCGTATTCGCATTAAAATATTAAAAACTGAAAATATTCCTGAATCTGTACTACCTCCCGTTCCCGACACATTTGGTCAGGACACTCAGCGGATTAGGTTAAGAATTTGTGGTCGGGATTTGTAGGGTGGGGAAAAGAATTTGGTGATGGTTGGGCACAGGAAATTTAAATCTTTGCAGATAAATAAGATGACTCGTATACCCCAGAGAGCATAACAAACCAGAAGGATGTCGTTGAATATAATTTACTGAAGAGCTAGCAAGTTTCTACAGCTACCATTTAGAAGGGCTAGTTATCCATCTGCGTGCGATCCCACTAGCCGTATTGGCTCTAATAATGGGGGGGGGGGGGCCTCCATAGCATAGCAGCATAGCATGGTTCCTGTATAAAATCTTACATATGAATAATTTAAGCGCAACAGAAGTTAGTAAGCATCATCAAATTCAGTGAAATAATTCACCCTATCACTTTAATTTTTTGAATTATTTACTTTGTGCTCATTTCTTCAAATTCCGTAAAAAATGCGCTTGTATAATAAAATAAACAATGCAAGTTTCAGCTTGAGTCAGCTGTTTGCCTCAAAATGATTTGAGCGATATTTATATCGGCACGTAAACGGGGTATAAATAACTCAGGCATTGGTTATGTTTGCGTCTAGTTATCATCTGCGTATAGGCCTTATCCCTGAACGGACATTGAGAAACTCGATTTTGACTTAACTTGGGTTAACTAACCGAAAATTGAGAAATTGGCCCCAAGTAATAACTTTTGAAACAAAGCCTATGTGACCCTGTTCCTATAAATATCTGGCATTTGTAAGTGCGGGTTTTTTGAAAGAGCAACTAAAAATATGTGTTTACACTAGAATTTTGGGTTCTTTTTTGTTCCCTGAACCCATGAAATAGCATTAAGGTTTTGTGCACCCATATGAAACCAAAATGTAAATACTCTGTCATCTCTTCATTCAGACGGAAGGACAAGCAGTATGACGGATATTCAACAAAACCAATAAACGCTTTACATTCGGAATAAAGATATAAAATAATATGCTTGCATTTATTGAAAAAGTACCCTCAAAAAATCAAAATAGTTGAGGCAGGTCAATAAATGCCAGGCCACACACACATATTTATGCAGGGCTAGAAAACGTCAAAACTGGAAAATGGCGAAAAACTGAACACATATGCAAACGCACATTCTACCTACATACATATACATATGTATATTTGTTTGTAGGTGCACATTAGAGTCCCGCGCAAATGCATTTAAAACAGCAAACAAGATACTCATACGCAAACAAAACTTTGTATCACCATTGTCTTGAGTGAGGAAAACGAAACGAACGCCATGTTCTTGTGTTCAAAACGATCGCAAATATAACAACGTTTTGACTTGTTTTAATTTCAAATCAGCCAAATTCTATCATATGTTGGAATGAAAATGTTGGATCATTACACTTACTGATATTGTAAATGTTTGGTTTAGATGTTTGGATGTTTATTATATCCCAGCAAAAAACATGGTTCTTCAGGGATACATTTTAATAATATTATATACAAGCAGGTGCACACATTTTGGTTGCTACATTGGATATTTTTCCAATAATCGAAAAATGCTTACACACTTATTAGAACGTTTCGAAAAAAAAGTTCTAGCGAACTGATTACTATATTTTTATGTTTTGAGTAAAATATGTTGAATGTCTCGATTTTTAAATTTTTAGATATGGTGACATGGTGCCCGAGACAATAGCTGGCAAAATAGTTGGAGGTGTTTGTTCGCTCAGTGGAGTGCTGGTCATCGCCTTACCTGTACCTGTTATTGTATCGAACTTTAGTAGAATATATCATCAAAACCAGCGTGCGGATAAGCGCAAAGCACAGCGGGTAAGTGATTTGTTCCTAAAAGCAACTAAAATCCTTTAAACAAATTGTCGCTTTCTTTTGACATATGCAGAAAGCTCGACTGGCACGCATACGTATTGCAAAAGCTTCGTCGGGAGCGGCATTCGTTAATAAGAAGAAAGCGGCAGAGGCGCGCTGGGCAGCGCAGGAGTCGGGCATCGAGTTAGATGATAATTATCGGGATGAGGATATCTTTGAGCTACAGCATCATCATTTGTTGCGGTGTCTTGAAAAGACAACGGTACGTATACTCATTCCAAAGTTTTTGATTATTTCTGCTTACTTACTTAATTCACACAAGCGTGCACTTGTCATTATTACTTCTTTGATATTTTGATTAACATGTTGATTCATCAGAAGTTTTTGTTTTTTTTTGTGTGTGTTCTATTTCGACAGATGTAGCAACGTTTTAACGTGTATCTTAGAAAAAGATTTATCCTCTGCCTGCGCTTGTTAGGCATGTAATGACAAACTAGACAACAACAAGAACAACCACAACAAAAACCTGATTTAAAAAAATAATTTTTAAAATAAGCTTAAAACAATAATGATCCAAAAAAGCTAGTATTATTGTAAAAAAAAACAGTTGGCGATAAAAAAAAAATAGCACAAAGCATCCACGCTTTTTCTCAATAATACTAGCATTGTGTGTGTGTGTTGCAATTTAGTAAAGGACTTGAAAGGCATTTAATGACGTTAAGTTTAAGGCTGGCTGAAATTGTTTATTGTGTGAGTCCCATCTGTATTTATTGTTTATTGTTAGTCAAAAAATAAATTTGCAGCATGAAATGTTCTGCTTTCGGCAAGTGTGGAGGTGTTGGCAATTTTCAAGGGATAGAGAGGCACCATTCATGAATTTTTGAGAAAAGTTGTCTAGGTTGTATGTTTGGTTTGTCTTTATAATTCTTTCTATTGTGCTATAAGGCTGTGCAAAAGTTAGGCGACACATGCGAAGCACAAGCATTTTTTTTTTAAAACCTGTAATTGAGCTTGAGTCACCAAAACTAGCAATATAGCGAGTAGAAACTCCAAAATATCTGCATCAACCAATCTTTAAACACAGCGTACACCTCCTTTTACCCGTTTTTAGACAGGTATCGAGTATACCGCAGTCGGTTGCGTCCGACTGCAACGTTTTCATGATACATTTATTATCATTCAGGCAGTACTTACCAAACTGACATTAATTGAAAATGGATATGTTCTGTGGAATGGCAAAATGCCTTGCACAAATACGACGTCATTTGTATTGGCCTGGGGTGGTTGTTGATGTTCGTAACTGCAGTGACAGCTGCGACATGTGTAAGGCTACTTACCCTACTCGATCTTTCAAATTATACCTATCCCCCGATTTGCGCGGGAGATAGGTTCCAGACAAATCCGTGTAAAACGAAATCTTTATTTTTCCAGTATAAAACCGTATAAAACGAAAAAAACTGTGCAATTAAGTCATTTATTCAAATGGAACAAGATTAAAACATATCCAGAAACTTAAAACTACTCTTTCTCCAATACGTAGACGATCCAATATTTAAATTTTTGTTTCCAAATGTATAAGTTTTCTTGTGGTTTCATTTTTCTTTGAATTTTTTGTCATTTAGAAGCTTGAATCACAAACTCATAGGTTTCGAACAAGATATTAAATCAATAACTTAAAAGTTTAGAAAAATTAACTCGCGATAATAATTTTTAGAAATTTTCCGAATTTCATTAGTTTATGAACCGTGTAAAAGTGAAATCGTGTAAAACGAGTACCGTGTAAATCGGGGGATAGGTGTACTAACAAAAGATCAGTTCAGCGTTTGTATTTTGATTTCACTTATTCGTTTTCTCGAACGAGAAAGATTATACATTTTGGAATTTCTATAATTTAAGAACATTTTTGGAGATTGTGGCAGATTACGGAAATAATCGTTCGATAAATGCTTCCTTAAGAGCCTATAATCGTGGAAATCAGCGTAAATACCTTCTTAAGTAGTAACAACAGTTAGCCTCTCAGTTCAATACATATACCGGACGAGCGAATAGCTCATTTCTTATTTTTGGACAACAAACGATTTTTTATGGCAAAGATTATAAAATGCTGATAAATCTGTAATTGATTAAAGACTGCACTGCTAAACTTCGCAGAGCTGTCGAGTTTGCAAAAATTCGAGCTTAGAATTTTAGAATGCTTTGTAAGAATAATGTATTTTAGGGCATGCATATTAAAATAGCCGCGTATGTAAACGCCTATGTTTAGTAAATATGTATTTTGTGCCTCAACTATAAACCTTTTTATTTTCTTTATTATTTTACAGTTTTTCAGCTAGAGTCCCAAAATTTTGTAGAATGATAGCTGATAACTTTTCCCAAAGATGTGCATCAAAATTTGCAGGCCACGCTTACCTCACATTTATTGCTTAAGGCTAATAGGCTTTTAAATCACCTGAAATTCTAAGGAATTATCTTTTTATAAAATAAGTTGAAACTGTAAATAAATTTGTATTTAGTTCAAATATATTTTTTATTCTATTTTTTGAATGATAGAAATTTTCTTGGTTTGGTAAAATAATTAAATATATTCTAAATTACAACTTAACAGCATTTATTTATTTACTTGTAATAATCAAGTGCTACAAGAGTTATCTTATTATTTGAAGTCACTATAGGAAAACTTAAGAAAAGATAATTATTATTTTTACTATCTAAAATATACATATTTATAAATTTTGTACTATTATAATAATTTTTATTAATTTTATTATTATTATTAATATTATTATTACTTTTATTTTTAATATTATTGATTCCATTTTCACTTATTAAATCACATATTATTGGGTAGGGTATTTTTAAACATGTGTCCTTATAGTGGTTTTCAATGCATGGCTTAGGCTGTTTCATAGACCATATAATGTAAAATTGTCACTCAATGATAAGCAACCTAGATAAGCATTCTATATTATTGGAAGTAAACATTCATGGACATCACAAGGGCTAACATTCATGGTACATAATTCAGGTACTGGATACAGCTAGGAAATTTAATCCTCATACCATCAGGATATCTCGCTCCATCTCCTTTACTCCGTCTTTCTTTCGCTTTCTTGTATCTTTTCTCAATTTACGCGTTGGAAATTGGTTTGAACGTTTTCTGTTCGTTTTTTAAGTAGCGCACAAATTTCTGTTCGTCTTTTAAGTAGCGTGAAATTTGTTTTAATAGCTGTTCTGTTGTGCTAACTTAAGATTTGTATACTCTATACAAAAGCTATAGAGTATATTGGTTTTGTGCCATGTCTGCAAATATATTTTTCTATGGGCGGGACGGATAAAAAGTCAAGATTGTTTCTACGCCTACTGGTGGGCTGGGAAATCGGTAAATTCGATAACTGAAAATCGATAGATCAACATGTTTCCCACATCTCTACAGCTAGAGTTAACAAATTCGTTAGGGAGTTAGCTACTGGCGTCCCAAAAAAACTGCAAACTGGCGTCCCTCATCCACACGCATTTTGAAACCGGTATCGACTATAGCTTCACCAGTTTTTGAGCCACCAAATTTTTTGCCAAGATAAGTAATGACGTCTCTCAAAAAAATGCATCACCGCCTCTTCAAAGCGGAGGCGGTAAGGGCAACAAGCTTTTGATGCAGTTAATCTTTCTCAGTTTTTGAGCTGAAGTCATCAAATTTGGTACTAAGATAGCTGGTAACGACTCCTGAAGATCTCTATCAAATCTTTGTACGCCATGCCTACTTATACCGTACCAGACCCCGATCTTTTAAAAACTATTATACATACGTATATCTTCCTCAGTTTTTATCACTGCCTACCGACTTTTAAAATCTATAATCCCCATAGTTTTTGAGCTAGTGTCAAAAAATTCACGGGCAATTTGCACGAGCTGGTGGCATACCTTAAAATTTTACATCATAATATTTTAGGAAGCAGCGTACTCCCCTGCCTCATTCGTACCAAGCCAATCAGGAATCCTTTCCCATTTTTATACAAGTATCGAGTACACCGGTCGGTTGCGTCCGACTGCATCGATTTCACTTGTTAGGTTTATTTTTTTTAAATAAATAAAAGATGCTTAAAAAAAGAATTTAAAACAGCAATCGTGCAATACGCCAGGGTAAGCAAAACAAATCAGTTGCAACTCTGCTTGTTTTTCAATCTTTGTTTTTAAATGGCATAAAGTGATCTAACTTAGCTCGATAACCCAAAATCTGACAGAGGACATGGCTGTAACGACTCAACTTGCGACGCTGAATAAGAATATTTTTTTACTCCATTGGGTCTTTTCTTCCACGTTTTACACATTTTATGAGAAAATTAATACAGTACGACTTCGCTATATGTAAATTTTGTATAATTGCAACACCTGAATTCTTAACATTACGAAACAGCTTTGCAGAGAAGTATAATTTTTAATCTAGTACAGACCACAAAATCTCAGTTTTTCAAAAAATAAATAAAATTAAATTAAATCCTTGCTTTGAACACCGATTTATTCGATTTACTTTAATTTTTAATGGTAAGCAAAGGCATCTTTTTTTTGAATAGGTTTCGTGCGAACAGAAAATTTTATTTTGGTATTTGCAACCAGCTCAGCTTTCGCCATTCGCCAAATTTTAATAGGCTGCGTTGAGCAAGGTCGTGCTGTATATACTTTGTAACTATATAAATATAATTTATTACGATCTGTCCAGCTAAATTGATTATCGCAAATTTAGCATTCTATACAGCATGCAGAAAAAAATGTTATGTTACATTTTGTTTAATCGGCTATTTAACTCAAACTAAAATGTAATATTACCGAACGGTAAGCCCCTATTTTAGCAGCAATTAAGAATCCACATAAATATAAACTCTGTTGCTTGTCGCATTAAATGTTTCTATTAACACGGCAAACCAATTCAAATCAAAAGCTATTATCTGAGAGCGTCTGCCTAAAACGCAACAGCTTTCAGCAATTGCCTCTTTAGCTTACATGCCCGTTGGTTATTGTAAAGCTGTTATTTGTTCGGTGACGGAACGCATTCCTTCTCCATTATCCACAAACTTTTAAAGTTTTTATTAATTGTTTTAAAATTGTCAAACATTTAATTTCCCTAATTTTGACTGTTTTGACTGTTGTTTTGATTAAGCATTTATAATTATTTATTATTACTGAATGTTAATAAAATCCAAAAATATGATTTTTATGTGGCGTGTGTGTGTATAACCTTGCCTCCAATCCCACTTTCTTTGTGTAATGTATAAATAAATAAAAAAATAAAACCAAACATTGTACTCTATGTTCTCTACGTTTTTCTTTGTAAAATTTTTCTGGTACTCACACAACATTCTAAAGGATCGTGAATTTGTCGAGTTAGAATTACCATTTAACGGCCAGCCAAAGCGACCGGGCTCGCCTTCGCCTATGGCAAGTCCCGCCCACTCAACAAACAGTGCTGCGGGTCTTTTTCAGTCATGCTGCGGGCGCTGCTGTTCCCAGCGTTATCAGGTAAGATTCCAACTGTAATTATCTCTTTTGTGTTATGTGTGATATGTTGTAACTGTGTGTGAGGATTGTGCAGGTAGGTGTCACATTGCTTTTTCTAAGTTCTTAGTTGATTGATACTTTTATTTATGTGCACTTCCTTCCAACAGCCGAAAGCACGCATTAAAAACAATAATCACATAAATCAGAGCAGCACTGCAATCTTAGAAATGCCGAAAATTAAACATAGCTTTACAGACCGCATATAGATTTTCATAATTAAAAATCTTCAAAGCATCGTCTGAAGAAGGTTAGCGATGAAGATCAAGATGATTTACAATTTGTGATACAGAGTAGTTACACATATGTACATACAATAAAATATAGCAAAAGCGCAAGGTGTAAAATAGATTTAAGGGGTGACGAATACTTACGAATGTGCTTGGGGCATTCAGTTCGAGTTTATTCGCACAAGGTGCATAACACGAACTTAAAGTTGTAACGTTAAAAATAAAACCTAACTAAAATGTCCTACGATAAGTTCATGGAACAGAATTCATGATCCATCTGACTATTGTGACAAACGAAGTTGTCTCAATAAACAACAGAGTTGGCAGACACCGGTATCATACTTAAGGCTGACCGCAGCGAAGCCCAATCCTAACAATATGTTGTATTTTAATACTGACCACCAATAAACAAATATTCTGCTGAAGTGTTTCATAAATTGAATGACCTCTCAACATGCACTTGGTTTTAGGTAATTTATATCTTCACGTTTCCAATGGGATAGATTATATAATGTTATAAACTGTTCGGCATAAGACTTTTAACGAGAACATGTATCAGAACAACTTATTTTGTCTTTATGAATTGTAAACATAAAAATGTCAATTGACCTTTTTTTATGCTTGTATAAACAATAATTGAAACAGAAATTAAATTAAATTATAAAGATCATAGGGTGATTAAACAGCCGCACAATAAATTTACCAAATGTTTTTGGGGTCGTTTTAACCCGAATCCGAGGACCTTTTTAATTTAATGCCAATTTATCTGGCGATGTCCCACAAGATAACCATCAAACTATCTTCCTACGAAGCGCCCACCCATTTCCGTAGCCGTTTTTATGCAGTTATCAGAATATAAATAATAAATAATTTTGATTTCATTTTAATGTCAGCTGCTCTTAGCTGACAATAAATAAATACCGCAGTCAGTTGAGTCCGTCTGCAAAGTTTTCACTTGTCTTTTGTGTGTCTTTGTGATTAGCTTGTTGTTAAAAGTTTTGAACTTAATCAAATAAATACAATCAGTCCTTAAAAAAATATCTACATAGCATTATAAGTATATAAGATAGCTGCAGCAAAAGAACGAATTGCATTTCATTTGCAGTTATTCAAGAAATTCACTAATTGACACGTTTATATTAGGATCACGAAGTAGTCATAAATCCGGTTCTTAGCCACAAAAAAATTTGTTTCGTAACCCTGTTGCATCACAACTTTTCCGCGGCTCAGCCGACAGAACTGTTTACCTAACCTTAAATATATAATTTAAATAAAGTTATAAATAAAAAAATACTTAGTTGAATTTGAGATACCACTGTAATTAAGTTATTTAACAGCAATGAACATTTTTTATAAAACGCATGACACTTATAAAAACAAAAATATAATATTAATATGGTATTGTAACCGCTTAAAATTTACTCTGATATTGAGTAAAAAATCCGTTTTTGTGTCTGTCCTTATGAATACAACTTTCTTGGACACCCTTTAAAATAGAGACGTAATGTGCTCGTCTGACAAAGTTACAGAATTGGGGTGCTACGCCCACTGGGAAACTGGAAAATTGATAACAAATCAATAAACCTCGATCGATAAAATCGATAAAATACACATTTTTTCCATATTTTAATAACTAGAGTCACCAAATTGGTGGGAAGATATCTGACTTCCCCCAAAAATCGGCAACGAAAGATTGAATGCAAAGACCGCACCTGCTGCCTACAGCATGTCAAAAAACAATCTGAAAAAAAAAATGAATGCGAAAAACATTGGGTATTATTTATAAAACCGGAAATTTTTAAATTGCTTTACAAATTAATAATGCGTAAGTGTAAAAACAAATTAATAAATATAAACATATAAAAAAAACTCGGCAATTTCAAAGATTAAAAACTTTAAACACTGCCAGTGCACTGGCAAAAAAAAATTGTACACAAAGAAGTTGGTAGACTTAGTTTAGGATTTATGTAAAATTCTAAAAATATTTATAATTTTACAGTCACCGACTATCTCTCTTCGAATGCGGACGTGTGTGTTTTATCTATCGCAGTGCTTTCATCCTCATCTTATTCTGCTTCGATCTCTTTTTTTGTTAATCGCGCAAGTGTGCTCAAAATTTATTCCCAATTTAGGGGATAACCGCTTTGCACTGCTAGCCTCAAAGAAAAAAGAACATACAATAGATATCTAGAGGCATTACCTGAATTACCTGCAGCTAAAATCATTATCATTGCCTCGAA
Organism: Scaptomyza graminum; assembly: GCA_018901835.1. Taxonomy (NCBI): domain Eukaryota; kingdom Metazoa; phylum Arthropoda; class Insecta; order Diptera; family Drosophilidae; genus Scaptomyza; species Scaptomyza graminum. The sequence goes on along the minus strand of JAEIFL010000084.1, from coordinate 259,650 downwards.
AAACACTGACAAACCAATTTCCGCTCAATCTCCACCATCCGTGATTTATATATACCGCCTTGTCAAGGTTTCAAAACCAGCGACATCACGGGGCTCCCCGCATTTAAACGCTCGAGGAAAAAGCATTGAACGTGCAAAATATGGTTGTGCTTAACGATGGCTCTCCCACTCATCTCTTAACCCACAACACCTTCACCCCTGTTGATATTTCCATGATACTTCCTATGACTACTTTCCAATTACCATCGATTTATCCACACTATTCAGCACTGATAAAACCCCTCCCCTGCCAAAGTATAAGACAGATCTGGCCAACTGGGACCTTTTCGAAAAGAAATACACAGAATTCGCTGGTAACTGGGCAACTGGCTTCTTAAATCAGAAAGTAGCCCAATCTACCAAATGTGTAAGAGCTGCTGCAAAATCCCGCAAACTAAACGAGTTGCACACAAAGCCAAAGTTCCCGGGTGGACCCACATCCTACCCACCTAAGGAATGAAAAACAGAGCCTTTTCTGTATATATAAATCGTACATGTCCAATTCCAGCCTTACTAATTATAAAAAGCCAATGCAATTTTCAAACAAGCTGTACATTCGGCAAAATGAAATTCTCTCGAAAACTTTACTTTTCGTGTCTCTCCTCTATGTACAAAAGAAAGTTTGCAGAGACATTAAAATATTAACTGGTGTCCCACCCTACGCCTTTAAAATATATTTAATTTGGCACAGACCTAGTGACTTGTTTTCGTATTGCCGTTGAGTTTGGCAAAGCCCGGTGCACCTACTCTGCGAACAGCAATTTTTCCGCCGAATATATTCAGGGAAAACATATTTCTCAGTCGAGAACCGACCAAACCGATCAATGACACTTTGTCCTACCGCAAAATGCTAATAAGAAAATTTCATACCAATTGAAATTGAAGCTGCGGGTCCAACTGCAAAAGCAAAGGCGCTGACGGAATGTCATCCCTGGGGTATGACATAAGCACCTTTAAAACAGAAGCTCTTGGCAATATTTAGTAACATCCTTGACTACTTGGAATCTACCCCCACATATTAAGATCAGCCGTAGTTATTCCAATAACAAAGCCCAATAAAACACCCTACGCAATAGCCACCAACAGTCTTACTAAAATATCAGCAATACAAAACTGGAATCATAGCGATCCCACAAACCAGGAGATAAGGAACATAACTACCACGCATCATAACAAGCTAACTATTCTCTGGATCCCCAGCCAACAAGAGATTCCAGGGAACGAAGTAGTGGACAAGGCAGCTAATAATATAAGGCTCGTTATAGCCACCATCTTTACTTAAATCAACGCAAAGGTCATAAAATACACCTCCTCCACAAAAAAAATCACACTGCATGGGAACTCTTAATTCACAGATACCCTGCAATAAACCCAAGCTGCGCAAAACTCATTCTATATATTGCCGATGGATTCATAGTCGAGGGGTGCTCAGGCGCAAATATGTGAACTCTGAATACTTGTCCTTTTCCAGTTTTATTATGGACTTCCAACGATACATGGGCTATCTCGATGGTGACTATCCCCTTTTCGCTAACTTGTGGTTTTAAAAATAAACAATTCAAAAACTTTTATAAATGAGAATGATGCTACTGCGACAGTATCACTCCAGGCTTCAATATCTACGGTTCCAAAAACACAAGGCAAATCAGTTTTTGGGGACCCGTCATGAGCACCAGCCCTGGACGAACGGTTAGAACATGGCTCTATTACGTCCATAGAAATGGCACGGTATAAGAGCACTAAACGCAGTCTTTAGAGTCAAAGTCCGACATCACCATTGTTCTGCCAGACGACGCATCCACTGTGATCTCAGAGAGGTCTTCTCTGCCGGATACAGGTCGCCAGATTCAACAATATAGTCCTAATGTTGCCACCTTTATTAAGTTGGCAAGAAGAAGCTGTAAAAGGCAACTACCATAAAAGGACTTCCGAAAGCTGAAGATAGAAAAAATCCCTCATGTCAAAACTTAGGTCATGCTGGAGTGGTCTTTTACGACTATCCCGTAATCTTTCAAAGAAGCCAAAAGCGCCATCATTCTATCTAGCGGTGTCAAGCTTGGCTTCGTTTCGAATGACAGGTTGCAGGTTGCTAACAGCGGTGCATATGTCAAAGCTCAAAGCGGTGAACTTAAAGTGAGTGCTTCTTTGAACAAATATTGTGATGTCAACTAACCTTTATTAATAAATGGAAAAGCCCTTGTGGATGCATCTAGCATCAAAGGCGATCCGCCGACAGAGGTTGCTATCACCACGTAGTCAGCAAAATCGAGAAAGGAAATAGCCCAGTGTTTCTTCCTAGACCTAGAGAGCGCTTTCGGCAACACTGGCAATCAATCAATATCCAAAGCTTCATCTCGAGTGAATATTGATACATTCTCCATACCAAGCTTAACTAAGGTATTAAGGATTAAATTCTTAAAAAAACTTTACATACATGGTTTCGATGCCTTATGGTATGTGGATGACCTGGCTTTCATAGTTACAGCGAAGTATGTTAGCCGATCTGATGCAAACGGCACTCAGCTCGGCTCTTGAATAGTGCCACAAAGTGGGTATCAATTCGTTCAAGTGAGCTGAAGGCCTGGACGCTAGCGCTCATAAATTTACTTAGCTTTCGTACTTTTTGTGTATTATAGCTAATTTTAAAAATAAAAATAATTCCGTTTAAAAAGCGGTATTCTAATGATGTCCTCTTAGCGTCCTCTTTGTGGGTGGGATTCTTGTTGAGCTGTTCCGCAAAGCCAAATGCTCACCTTACCTCTCACCTTGACAAAAGACTTGCCAAATTGACGGCTCTTTAAAAATCCATCATGTGGCTATACTGCATGATTGTAATGTCTAATATGACCTACGCTACTCTTGTGTTGTGACACAGCAAGATACGCACATGTCCAGCTGCGGCCATGGAAAATATAATTGGGTTGAGTGTGCAGTGGTTCTTTGACGAATCAAAAGCTGATCAGGGGGTCGGAGCAGGGATTACAGGACCCAACCCCAGAATCTAGATCAAGCCGGGATTCACGCCATTGTGGCCTGCTCCAAACTCATCCTTGAAAAAGTATAAAATTAATATCATTTCCGATAGCCAAGCGGCAATAAAAGCACTATCCTCGAAGAGGATAAACTCTATGTTAGTTGCAGACTCCTGGACTAGTTTTCAGCAGCTCTTTAGGCAACAGTGTAACCCTTTATTGGGTTCCGGGTCACGCCGGTATCCCTGGTAATGATATCACGAATGACCTGGAAAGAGCCGGCTCCTCTGCTTGGACCTACGCTTTTGTGACTTTTGCCTTTGGCCTCAGCCAAAACTATAGTTGAAGGGTGGACCAAATAAAAAAAAGTCAGGTAGTGGATCTCGCCAAGATAGAAAGCTGATCCATCTATAGATATGAACACTGTTGGGTGTTTTGGGAAAAATTTAAAACTAATGGTTACCTTCATTACTGGCCACCATATTGTTTAATATTATCTTCGGAAAATGAGCCTGTCTGAGAACAATGGGACAAGAAAGCTAATTTTATGCGAATGAAGGCACCTGCACAGAAAGTTTCTCAAAACTGGAATATTACCTACGAAAGTTGGTCAATGCCATTATTTTTGTTATTATTAATAATAATTGCTAGATTTTGCCATTAATGTTAAACTAAATCTATCAAAGAACTACTTTGCGGAAAAACTTTTGTTCTATATATTAGTTTTTTACATTCATACTTACCCATTATTAATTTGTATAGCATTCAAAAATATAAATAAAACCCAATGTTTTTCGCATTAAAAGTTATGTATGATAGTTTTTTTTTATAGTTTTGAAGTTTAATTTAGAAGGAGGAAAGCTGACCATCCACCAATTATCTGTTTCAAAAACGCCCCCAAAGACGCCCCGCCGTCTCGTAAAAATCAGGAATGGGTATTGTGAAAGATCTACAGTTTTGCAGCTTAACGGAAATGCCTATATCTAATACAATTGGCCCTCGCTTAACACGGGGGTTACGTTCTTAGAAAACCTCGTGTTAAGCGAAACATAGATTCAGTACAAAATAAGGGGTTACGTTCCTGAAATTCAAATTTGGAAACAAAAATTAAAGATAAGTTTACCAAGTCAAGGCTTCTTGCAATTTCCGTGGCAGTTTGCCCATTGTCTTAGCGGTTAAGAATTTGTATTTTTGTTTCTATGGAAATAACTTTTCGTTTTAGGAGGAGGAGCTCTGTTTTTTCTTTCTGCCATTGTAAAAGCTGAAATTTATTTATTTGACAGCTCAAATGTGGGATTCTGCTTTTTCTACAAGCACCCATGCGTGTATGTGGTAGACAAATGTTCTTTTATATCCCTACGGTTTTCGTTTGGGCTAGTTCCATATAAAGACTAGTCCATTGGCTAGCAATAATGGACGAGTCAAAGACTAGTCTAAGCGGATGCCGAAAATTACATTGTTTGGGCTAGTGTTTCGTTCAAGCCTAGCCCACGACTAGCCAACGTAGACTAATAATGAACCAGTCTGTGTAGATGCAGCGGGGGAAAATATATTTTAAATTTGTCATTGAGCATTTCTGTGTAAACTGCCTATTCCACGTGGACCAGTTCATGGACGCGTCAAAGTGGATGCGGATGTGGATGCAGAATGAAAACGTAAGTTTTACGAATCACGAAAAACGAATAAAATGTTTAGCTTCGTTGATGTTCGTTGCAGCGGCCAGCAACAAAAAGCACAAGTGTCAAATGAAATGCAACCCTGCGTGGACACGTGCCCGTTTTCTATTCGACATTCTCTCACTTCAATCGAGACTGTTCTTGTATAAACGTCTACATTTTGAGAGCGAGCCGTGCGTTTTTTATTGATTCCGGTAAATATAATAAAGTTAATAATAAAAAAATAAAAAAATAAGTATTAAATTAGTACAGATTGGTGTATGTGGTGTATTAAGTTTTGATAATTTTAAAACATTTATAATTTTGTAGAAAAGCAGTTCGCTGAGCGCAAGTGCACATCTTGTGTTGGGCAAAAAATCGTTAAAGACATTGCCATTTTTTTTCAAGGCTGTAAAAATGGCAATCGCAGAACAAGAAGCTCAGCCGGATACCCTGCTACGAAAAGCAATGGCGCTGCAAAAAAAGCGCGCACTGAGAAAAATAAGAACTGTCCAAAGTCAATTAGACAATTTATTGGAATGATAATCAAAGATAGAGCATTCTATATTAATTTAAATAAAAAATATTAAATATGTACATACATACTATAAACAAATATGTTTTACTTATTTCTTATTGGTTGCTGGGTAGTCAAAATGGTCTAGTCATTAACTAACCCTTAAGGACTACTAACAGACTAGTCCTACACTGTTTTCCCCAGATTGTTCTTATACTAGTCCACTTGATCTGTTATATAGACTAGTCCACTTTGACTGTTTTATAGACAAATCTACGTGGCTGCAGAGGCGGCCGAGACGTCCACTCCAATGACATGCCCTAGTAAAATGGAATAGGAGAAATACATTGAAATGGCATAGACGTGGACTAGTACTAGCCCATGTGGACTAGTCTTAACACTATGTTTGGCCTAGTCAACGTGACTGCAGGGTAGTGTCATGCGAGGCAGCAAGTACCAGTGTATATTACCGTGTGAGTGCGACTGAGATCGCTATATGAATCTCTGTTATTTTACTCTCATGCCTCTGTTAAGGAGCATTTTCTGTAAGTGCGAGTGAGTAAGGTATAAAACCGTGCTGCTTGTGCGCAGCCGATACAATTTTGTACCTTTGTAAAAATAATAATTAAATTCAGAGTTTAAATAAAACGCTGTCAATCGAGCAAATTTAATATTTATTAATAACAAAACTTAACGAATAATTAACAAATTAACATCAACAAACATGACACACAGTACAAAATTCGTCCGCATCAACGTCTTACCCAAACGACAAGCACTTTACGACTGACGATTGGTACTTAAATATAGAGGGCGCTGCCTCGCATGACACTACCTTGTATAGTTGTATCAAGCGTGTATGTTATATTAATGTAACAGTAATGTTAATGTTATAGTTAAAGGCGGGTTTACAATGTCAGCTTGAGATTGCAAAATGTTTTGTTCCTGTCTGACACACATATTTTTCACATAAGTTCGTCTCACGCACTTTCAATCTCTAACTGGTTTCACTTGTTTCACAGAATGAGAAAGAGAGGTGGTGAAAGATATGCTCCCGTACAACCTTTTGCAACGTACTTATTACATATGTTAAATTACCGGTATCAGAGTACTTCGCTGGGCATGAGAGAAGTGTTTCTAATGTATTTTAGGTCGCTAAATTTGAAACTAAAATCAATTTGAAAAGATTGAATTCTAATCAGTTTCGCAATACAGCCATTCGGACTTCTGATTTGCATTGAGCTTACATAATCAGTTTTTTTTTTTTTTAAAATAATGCCATTATATTCAAACAGCTCTAATTTGCTCTGTATAAAAATAATTAAAGCTAGTGTTACATATATGCTTAATATCACTTGACATTTGCCTAATGTATTTTTGGTTTTGCTTCACAGGCATGCGGAAAGTATATGCCAGCCGCCAGTAACGCCCAAAACAGCCAAAGCAATCAGCCAATGGAAGGCACATACCTGGTGGAGGCATCATTCTGAACCAGCACCGGAGTGTGGATTATGCTAAAACAAAACTGATTTAAGTTTACATTTAGTCTAGCTTAAAAGGTTTTTAAATTTTATTGAACTATTGTAGACAAGAAATACTTAGCAAATAACTAAAGTCTTATAAAAAAATCTATTTATGTTGGTTTTCGAGTTAAAAACATGAAGTTTAATTTAAGCAATACACAGGATCAACATATAAGCTGCACATTACCAAATGGGAAATTATGTAGCGTATATAATATAAATAATACAGATTGAAAGCCAAACATTTAATAGTAGGATTTGGTTAGCGAGATCACACTTATAAACAATAACAAATAATACTGCAACACTATTTACTTTACATAGGTGACAAAACGAATTAAACAAATACAATCGGGCATTGTAATAAAATAAAAGTACTTACTGCAAATAGGTTGACAAAAAAATTTAATAAGAATAATAATAATATAAATAATAATAATAATAATGTACTTACTTACTCAAGCAAGTCGCATTGGGTAAAAATCAAAGAAAAATTATTGAAAAATAATCAAGAAAACAACAAAAAACTGCTGACATCGTTTGATAATGATCGTGTACCGGCAAAACCAAAGGTTATGCATAATTGTTTTTAAAAGTATTTCAAGACTTTCTGTTTTTGTAAAGGATTTGTTTCCGGCTCTTAAGTTTGGCTATACTAAATCAGCCCTAGACAACAAATATAATGTAACACAAGTCGAGAAAAATCTACGAAGAAATATCCAGAACACTAATGTCTACGCGAATATTAATTGCTTATGCGCATGTATAATTATTAACACATACATATGTATACATAATGCCCGCACTAGCTTCCGCGAGCTTAAGCCAATTTTAATTTTCGAAACCTTCGATGTTTCTTGACCGATTTCAATGATATTTTCTCAAATATTCAATATAAGGTTAAAGATTCTGATGCATGTTCCAAGTTCTTCCAACATTCAAGATTATATTGTTATCGATATCGATGTGAAAAAAAAAACTGTACTGTGCAGATTAAATGAGAACGAAACTTATTTGAATTTAAATTTTCTAACTTTAATAGTCAATATGCATTCATAAAGACGGACGGATAGACGGACATTGCTGTATCGACACGGCTTTTGATGCTGATTAAGAAAGCATTAAATACACATAGAGTTTTATAATCAGCTTAAAACCTCTTGCGCGATTAAAATTTACGATCAGGGCTACGCAGCTAAAAGCAGAACACAAAAATTTGTTTCTTATCCAAGAACCCTGCAATTGCATAAAAATGTCATATTTGCCGCACTCATATTAATGCTACTCTGTAGTTTTTTGTTGTGTGCTGTATATGCTCTGCTTTGCTCTAATTTTTGATGTGTTAACATCTATAGGCGCGGGTAGCACAAACCAAGCGGTTCAATACATGCAAACCTCACACCGCGTTATCTCACACATGATCAGCGTCGACGCTGTCAAAAAACTTTTCGCAGCGTTAGCATAGCAAATAGTATGTGTTTGTTGCTATTGTGGCCATGTACTTCAATAATATATTTGCTATTAATGCATACTTTGATTAGTATAAGTTGGCGCTTAGCAAACAATTGAGAAATTACTAAAATAGTTTAATAATATTATTTGATTAATTGATAAATATAGCAAATAAGCTAGTTAGGGTATGCAGCAATCACCATTCGTCCAAGGCTATTCTGTTTTGCTTCTTCGTGAATGCACAGACACAACACATACACACACTTACAGACAAACATAGCGGACTTCTATAGTAAGAAAATGAACTGACGAATGAAGAATGTTATGTACCCTAATATTATATAAGTGCTACTGTGGATATTATATATATGCAATAATTGCATACTTAATAAGCATAAGTTGGCGCTTAGCAAACGATTGAGAAATTACTAAAAATAGTTTAATAATATTAATTAATTAATCAATTAATATAGCAAATAAACTAGGTAGGGTATCACACACTCATCATTCACTTATTAAAGAAGTTCGCTATGTTTGTCTGTAAGTGTTTGTGTGTGTCTGTGCGTATTTATGCGTATGCATGTGCGCGCTTTGTTGTTCTGCTGGTGGCGGTCAAAAGCAAAACAAGAAGTAAATTTGAATGGTTTTGCAATTGTTAACACATCGCTAGTGAGTTCAAACACTCATTAGTGGTATTCATTTAAAGTTGCATTGCTAAAAAAATCGCAAAGTGGCAACATTGCAATAAATATTAAACGAACACCCCGTTGGCAATCATGTTGCATTGATCAGCTGTTTTCCAGTTTTCCATGACAAGTTAAATTGTGATATCAGCTGATAATGCAATGCAACAAGTATTGCCACTTTGCAATACAAAATGCTATGGCATTGTTGCCACTTTATTGCAAATGAATTTCTATACAAAACTGAACAGCTGTTTCGCGACATTGCCATATTGCGATAAATGCAACAAATGCAACTAGTTTACAACTTTAAATGAATACCACTATTAATTTTATTGCTACGGCTCTTGTCTGTAGAGAAAATAACGGTGATTTACGAGCCAGGCCAGCACTCAGCGCCCTGTTTATTTTACGACAAGCGGCGGGCCAATTTCTTCGTCCTAATCAGATGACATCTTGAACAATACTAAAATTATGTTTTGCTGTATCGCACACCGAAGCCGACAACATGTCGAAAACAAAATGGTTGTCGAACGGTGTTTGTTTTGGTGTGCGATACCAAAAAACATGTTTTATTTTCGGACCACCAAAGATCGACAAAAAAACGTTTTGTCGACTCCAGTGTGCGGCCACCCTAAACGTGAAACTTTGCGAGAATTATTTACCTCTCTACACCCTTTGCCTACAAACGAATGTTTCAGTGAAATGTTTCACAGTGTAAAAGGGGTCTTATACAATTTTTAAATGAATTCGCTTCGCCCTCTAGTTGGGAACCGATAAAACACACAAATTTAAGAGCTCTGAACACGTACATACATACATACATACGTCGAACTTCATTAGCCAGAAGTTTTGACTTTAAATCAGTGGTGTCCAAAACTCGAAAAGTCGACCACGCGTGGTTGACAAAAAACATTCTGCAGGCGTCGCAGCCGACACATGTATAGAGAGAGAATATGTGTATTCTATAAATAGAACGCTCTTCAGCTTGTTCTCTCACGATGCGCGTGTTCGGCTGCATTTGCTGCGTGTTCGGCTGCATTTGCCCTCGCGCATAATACAATCATGCCCATGATACAATTACAGAAGGTAGTCTCGTCGTGGGCAGAGGGTAGCTTAACGTATGCTTGCAATAAGTGCGAGTGAAAAGGCACTTTGTAGAGTGTGTTCGAATGGAACGGCAGTATAGCGTGTTGATAAACCCTCTAAAGGCCCGTGGTTTCTAAAATAGCTCATTATAAAACAAAGAGGTAAATAGATTCATTTTTAATTATTTTGAGTTAGCAACTAGTTTAGTCAGACTGTTTAATAAGTCCGCCAAGTATTAATAAATGAAGATGCTACAAGAAAATCATAAAACATAAGAAAATCTGCAAATTTTGCAGTAACACAATTTTATGTGTCCGCTTAGGGTTAATCGTTTAGAAAAAATTCGTGCGCACACAACCTTTCGCGTCAACAGGCAAGCATGCACTGTCGATAAGCTACAAAAACGACGAGCCTCTGCCCACGACGAGACTACCATGTGTAGTTGTATCATGATCATGCCTTGCCCTCGCGACTCATGTGAAGCAGTAAAACGTTTCGTTGCCTTCGTGTTTCGCTGCTTCGCACACAAGCGCAACTCTTCCATTGTGTGCGTTTGGACACCACTGCTTTAAATCCATGCAGAGAAAAGACCGCTGAGAGCGCTTATATTACATCAACCAGAGATCACACCAACGAAACTTCAAAATTGTAAAAATTATGTCATGGTTTAGTGGAATTATATGTAACAGGCAGAACATATGCTTGATCAGCTACATCGGCGATCTGTTTGCTCGTATGACTAAACGCGTCGAACTCAGATACTTTATGAGCTAGAGACTCAGGTTTACTCTAGTAAACCACAGGCAGATCCAGTTTGTTTAAAATTATAGAAAACTACCCGTGTCCGATATATACATGTTATCGATAGCAATAATATCTGATAAAAGTGATAAAATTACATGGATATTGGTCATGAAAAACAAACGGTATCGAAGATTTAAAATAGCTCGAGCACGCAGTGGGTACCCAAAGCACTCATTGCAGTCAATGTATGCGTAAGGTCTGGACACAAGGTATGTTCAATTCTAACTTTTTCACCGATAGACTTTTTAATTTGTTAAGTAAAGATACTTCATTGGGTTATATAGGCAGCTAGACAAACTAAAATTATTTTACACATTATTTTTTATGGTCTGAAAGAGACCGACAGCCATCTATGTATATTTAAATTCACATTCTTATTAAGCATCAGATGTGAAATTTTCACTGCCAATTTTAATTTGATGTATACTGTATATCTATATATATGTATTAAAGAGTTTGTCCTGTTAAGAATGGAGGATCCACAACATCATATGTATTATGTACATGCACTTCGCACAGTGCACAGTTTTTTTTCTCCAAATTTGTGTGCCTTTGACAATTGATTTACGACCCAAGTAGCGTTTGTTGTTGTTGTTAGTGTTGTTATTGGGCCCGCAACTGCTACTTTTTGTTGGTGTCATTGATTTAAAAAAACAACAACTAAGCAAAACTTGGTGCGTCTAGAAAAATTTGGCACACCAGAAAATGTTGTGGGGGTGGATTTGCCTACTGGCTTAACTTAGACAAAATGCAAGAACCATAAAACTCAGATCACGCAGTCAGTGGTTTTCACGTTGTACAGTGAAGTCAATTTTTGACTTATTTTGAAGTATTTATTTATAATACTTACTTTAAATTAAGTTGTTAATTTGTTTTGTTTATAATAATAGTCGATTTTAGACTTAATAATTGAAGCAACATTATATAAAGTTGGATTAAGACTACTGAGAAAACCACAATAAATAGCAACTGGAAAAGTTGCAGTCGGACACAATCGATATACTCGATACCAGTATTAAGACCGGTAAAAAGAGGCCTGATTGCAAAGGGGTACGGATGTGGCAGGGGTGTAAGCTGCCTCAAAAATTCTGATACAGATGGGCATGCCACCAGCTATCTTCCTTCCAAATTTGGTGACACTAGCTCAAAGTTTGTTAAAGGTGGGGGAAGGGGGGCTTTGCGCGTTTTGGGTGGGCATGGCATTGGGATGTTACTTGCTATCTTCCTACCAAATTTGGTGACTCAATCTCATAGTTTGTAAAAGGTTGGGGAAGGGTGTTGGGGGCGTTATGGGTGGGCCTGGCTCCAAAATATCTTTGGGTGTCGCTACCAGTTATCTTTCTACCAAATTTGGAGACTTTAGCTCAAAAAACTATGAAACATACACGCATTCCCGTTTTTAACGAAAAGTTGGAGCGGCTGGGGTTGGCTAGGGTGGTATGGGTGGGCGTGGCATCCAAATGCCAAATGTTTTGATGCAGTTTTTTGGGGATCGTCATCACCTATCTTGGCGCAAAATTTGGTGGCTCTAGCTCCAAGCTAAAAACTAAGGAAGATATTGGCGTTTCTGATTTAAGACTGCGGCGGAATGGGCGGGCGTGGCACCACAATTTTTCGGGGATGTCAGTAGCTGTCTTCCTACCAAATTTGGTAGCTCTAACTGTAAGGGTGTGCGGAATAGGTGGATTTGTCGATTTTGAGTTATCGAACTTATCAATTTGCCAGTTATCGTAAAACCCAATCTTGACACTTTAATTTAATATGCCATAGATAAAGAGAATTGGTAAGTTTCAAGTCTTTAGCTTGAATTGTGTGGAAAAAAGTTGTGTTCATACAGACAGACAACATGACGGACATACTCCCAATATACTCTTTACCTTCGGTATCGAGTATAATGACGCGCCTGATTGAGGTAGAGAATGGTGGCGTGGAAAAGAGAATGTTAAATACTTTGCTTTAATATTTTGTGAAATATTTTCTAACTTATTTATTTTATATCTTCTGTTGCTAAATTTATATAAACTATCCGCGCAGCGAAGTAAGCGGGGCACTTATAAAAGGCAATGTATTTCTGTTTGTGTGTGTGTTTGTTTGTGGGCTTAAGGCTTATAGACTCTGAAACCGCTGAACCGATTTCGATGAAATTTTTGTGAGTTATTGTGATAACGTCCAAGATGGTTTGTGGCAAAAAAAAATCCCATGCCCACTTTTGTCTTATCTGTCATTATTACCTCACAAATATTTCAACAATAAAATTTTGAGTTTTTCTTGTTATATTGATCAAAAACACCTTAATTCTCAGATCACCAAGGGTCTACTTTAAGGGCTTAAACAAGGTGTTAAACAAGGAAATCACCTTAAACCTTACTTATTAACATTATTCATAAACGGTGTGTAATAAGTCACTCTCCGTTGCTGATAACTAACTTTAACTTAAGTTCTTACCATCGTATACTTTTACCAATAAATCTTCCGTCTTCCTTTTTGCACAATTTACTCAATGATGAATTTGATTCTTCTAAATTAATAAATCCAATTAGAATTGCAGTTCCTCTCGGGAATACTAGAAATATTTATGTACATATTTCTCTACAAACTTGTTATTCTAACTATGCAGTAAATAACCCTTATTGAATCTTATTTTCTACCGATAACGGTATTTCCTATTTAATACATAGAGCCACTTCCACTTGCTCTCTTTGAAAATTAGCCATTTATCGACATGCTCGCAACCTCCGTAACTGCACGCTATGTGGTTCGCTTCTAGGTCGTTCGGACGGAACGTGGTTCGCTTTGTGCTTACTCCAAAACGGTGGAAGAATATTCAACAAGACACATCCTACAAAATTTGTGACTACATATATCTTTTGGAAATGGGGCATCGGAAGTGGTCATGCCATCCACATTTTTATGTATTTAGAGAGAGTAAAAGCTTTCTTCCCGCACTAGCTGTTAAAATGTGTGCTTTATAGATGAGTTTTTTTACGATTTGACCCTTTGTGTCACGCACACTATGAAAAATATATTTTCAATTGCCGTCGATAAAAGTTTCGACTTCCTTTAAAGCAAATAGGAAACTGTAACAAAGTAAAACAAATCAAACATTAATGTGTTAACAAGTTTAACATTCTTTAAACAAAAATGTCTATTAAAGTTATGATATTAAAATTTTATTCTTTGCATTTATTTGTTAACCTTAAAAGATTTATTTCATATGTGACAAGCTGTTATGAAAAATAAAAATTGTGTGTGCTCCGACGCACGACTGGAGTTTACTCCTTCAGATCGAATGTCTAAATAAGTACAATGGGTGTTCGAACTCACGGGCGATGTTTTAACATTTTTTTGGTTGGTTACGCGGTACCTATTCTATTTCTATGAACACATTAGTATAAATATATGTAATATTATTATCTATTTTAACTAAATATAATAATTGCCTACCCATTATTTTCTATTATAACGAAATATTTGCCGATCCAAGATCCCTGCACCTGCAAAAAAAAGAACAGGTGAACATGTTTACCAAAATGAGCAGTGTGGACCCATCTGTATGGGGTAGCGACATATCTACGCCGTTTCACAAACGACATATCTGAGTCGGCTGCTTCTCCGCATCTTAGCGCAAACAAAACCTGAAGAATTCAAACCAACAGACACATGTACCAGTGCTGTCTTTTGAGCAAAAAGCTAGATGTTCTTAAAAAAGCTTAAAACAGCTATTTACCTGTAAATTTAGTTACACTGATACCAATTGACTCATACTGAAAGAAGATATGTTTTGATGATTCTAGGTAATACCCGAAAATTTTTCGCAGACAGATATAGCGGGAAAAATTGCAGCACTGGCATGTACATACATCGTGTCATGTTCGTTAGCTTACGAATAGCAAGACATCGTATTTTACGACAACACCAATACAATCATAATCATATTCATTTCAATGCTTAAGGCCCATACGCAGATGACAGTACAGCTCCCGTACCGTACTGCACACATTGTACGAGCCGTAACGACCAGTTTTAAACAATGCACATATTGTGACTATGTATATGTTTGGAATGATGTGTCAATTAGTTGTTCTCACAACTAACATACGCATCTAACAAAGTAAGCTATGAAGGTGACGCCGTAAAATAATATTAAAATTTTGTATGACTTATTTCAAAGTATGGTATTTGTTTTACTTAATCTTGACAGTAAATTTGTTAAAAGGGCATTAATCAAATTATGATATCTGACTTAGGCCCAGTTTCTCAATGTCAGGCATACCTGTTAAGTTGCCATTACAATTACTAATCAATTAAATTATTTTTGGAAAATAGTCGTAGTGACTATATAGTTCGCTGGTGAAAAATGTATGATTATTTAATGATTACGATTACAAATAATTGAAAATAATGGAAAATTATCATTAATTTGTAAAAAATAATTGAAAATAATTGATGAGATTATTTTCAATTATTTTCAATTATTTTCAATTATTTTGACTTTTTTCAATTATTTTCAATTATTTTAGACTATTTAAGACTATTTAATGATAAACAAATAAATTTAAGCAGCACATTTAGTAAATTCAATGTTTTTTACATACATGTTTTGTACATTAAATTAAATACAAACATTTGCCCATTTAATAAACTCAATGTTTCCAAAGCATTTGCAGCTACCCACACACTTTTTGCAAATGTTTCGTATTGGAGCTTTTGTTTTTGACTGCATTCGCAGCTTGCTTGTCATGGGTGTATGCTGAGTTTTGCAAGGGGGGCAGGGGCTGTGTGTTGTGTTACGATCTGTGACAAACAATTTTTTATTAAATTAAATAACACAGCTATTTATGCATGCTAAAGTAAAAAATATTACTTCGTGTATAATTTTAGTTGCCAATGTTACCTTTCCCTACGCCCATGCCAATTCTTATTGGATTATATGCGCTGCATTCGCGGTTCCGTTAAGCGCGATCAGCGATAAGAGATAGCATTTTCAAGTTCTTCTAAACTGAACACATTTCGTTTTATATATTTGAACGTACATGTGTCGAGTTTAAGTTTGAAGTGTTTTTTGTTTAATTAAATTTTGTGAATTTTCTGTGTAATTGAAGTTTTGTATTCTATCAATTGTGGGTAGCTGCAAATGCTTTGGAAACATTGAGTTTATTAAATGGGCAAATGTTTGTATTTAATTTAATGTACAAAACATGTATGTAAAAAACATTGAATTTACTAAATGTGCTGCTTAAATTTATTTGTTTATCATTAAATAGTCTTAAATAGTCTAAAATAATTGAAAATAATTGAAAAAGTCAAAATAATTGAAAATAATTGAAAATAATTGAAAATAATTGAAAATAATCTCATCAATTATTTTCAATTATTTTCAATTATTAATTATTTTTACAAATTAATGATAATTTTCCATTATTTTCAATTATTTGTAATCGTAATCATTAAATAATTGTACGAATCCGAAAATAATCGCAATTTAATCATTAATTCAACTTTTAAACAAAAATAATCTAACTAATAATGACTACAATTAATAATCATTACTTAACAGGTATGATGTCAGGTTAGCTTAACTTACCAAAGTTTTGTAAAAATTGTGTTTCTCAATGTCAGTTTATGTTTATTCGAGACACAAAATAAACTGAGGCCTGCGTGCCTGTTAAAATTTAAGGGTTAGCCCTTTAGCACTGGTTAAGTGTATAAAATACTATCACCGGAGACAAGGTTAAATGCCGATATAAATATCGCTCAAATCATCGTTAGGCATTGTATTTATTTTATTATTAAATATAAAAAACGTAAACAACCTCAAAATATATACGGACGAAAACAAATAAATACGTTGTACAATATTTAATATCAAACATATTTATATTTTTTACCTTTGGCAATTATTTGTTTACATTATTTTTTGCCAACACCAAAAACGCCTTTTTTACGTAAACATGTTAGTGGCACAAATTTGACCGACGCAAAAAAGTGCTGAAATAGAACACGATCGATTTTTCTCATTTTTTCGTCGGTTTTTGGCCGGACATAAAAATTTGGTGTGTTCATACGAAAGCGCAGGCTTTTAAAAAAAAAAATCTACAGAAAAACCGGTCGTGTGAAGTCAGCTTTTAAGCCACTTTAACACGAGCATTAAATTTATATGGAGTTTAATTAACTATCATTTTAACTTGACATTGAGAAACTGGCCCTAATTCCACTTCGTTAACAATCATTAGTTTTTTTTCTTTTGCTTAACAATTTTGAAATGGGTTTTTAAACGGCAATTCTGGATGAATAAGAATCGCGGACTACACAAAGTTTGGACGCAGACATTAAGAGAGGCGTGTTAAGGCGACACCGTTTTGTCCATAAGGCTAACCATAACGCCTTACTTTTTGTCAGCCTTAAGGGATCAATCACTGCTACGATGCCACATTCTTAAGCAACTTCGGCGGATCTTCACTTGCCTTCCTCAATTAGAGTTCGTAATCTTTAACTTTAATAAGAATAATAATAATAATAATAAAAGAGTAACTGCTCTTTTTCATTTTTGATATCCCAATTTAATAGAAGGCTTAACATGAATAAATGCATTATAATTAAAAACATGACAAAATTAATACTCAGCTCTGAGATCATCGTCACCAGTTGATAATGCAATGGTGATGGACGAGTTACAGCACCGGTACACAGTATGAACGGAGCGATTTGTGCCAGGGTTGCAGAAACTATGTCCAACGGCTCAAAAGCCGTAAAACTGGAAATTCTCATAGCAGCGGCGTTATCAAACCCTTAACATGAGCCACCAGTCTTCTCAGGGTGCTCAACAGCTCCATCATAGAATGGCGAATCGAAGTCCTGAATATTATTAGCAGTAATCGTAATTTCAATGCAGCGGACCATAGCAGAGTCTAGAAAACCATCGCTAAGTTGCTTGAGGAAATCAAGGAGTTTCACAAAATATGGCAGACTTCTTATTTGATCAACTTGGTAAAAAATTTATCAATTACGCAACACTCCAGCAAGTGCGGTTTCCTGGACAACCAACACGCTCTAGAAATTCTGTCGCTTAAGAGACGTCACGAGGCACGAGATCATCTAGACCAACGACCCAGCGTGAGAAAGGTACTTGCCTAACTAAAAATAATAGCCACGGACGTTTTCCTGTAAAAGGCTACTGCCGATGGGAGCTCTTAGTTTGCGCTCTGGAAACTTACGAGGAAGTATAAGAGACAAGCAGCACCAAAGTTTCCAGTCTGAAGGGGGCAAGATCGTTTCAGGACAGAGCTCAACCATACGCCTAAAATTTGGACAAAAGATTTCAGCCGTTCGAGATAGCGTCGCCAAAAAGAGTGCAGCTGGTGGCCGAAGAAGTCCCTAGAAGTCCTTCTTGTTGCGCCTATCACCTTTATAAAAATAAAAAGCGAGGTCGAAGCTCTCCGCAACAACAAGTCTTCTGACAATTACCACTTTGATAACCGTTCTATTTAGCTGCTCCCCCACAGAGCACTGTTATTCCTTGTGCTTATCTTCAACGCTGTTCTCCGAATCGGACACTTTCCTGTCGCCTGAAAGAAGGCCAACATTATTATGCTGCCGAAAAGTGGGACGCCTGCTGAAGAACAGGATTTCTACCACAGCAGTTGGCAAAATAATGGAGAAGTGCATCCTGAGAAAGATACTTGAGACCAGGGCGCTCAATAACGCAATTCCGAAATTCTAGTTTAGTTTCAGACTCAGGTATGTAAACTTTAATGTAGTTGGCTTCTTTGGAAAGGAGCACGTTTTTGTAGTTTTCCTCGATTTTCAGCAACCGTTTGACAGAGCGTTGCATGCATGACTCCCGCAACAATTGAAAGCTATGCTTAATTCTCAGCTCTACCTGTTTGTTAAAAGCTTTTTTCAAGAGCGCTCTTTTACAGTTGTCCAGGAAGGGCAGGGCTCACAACCTAAGAGAGTGTGGTGTACCACGGGGTAGTGTGTTAGGGCCTACCGACCTACTTGCCCCCACCTTTTCGGATAGTACAGCAGTCCTTGACAGGGACAATATACCGCTACTGACCTTCAGAGCTACCTGTAAAGGTTTGAGATTATAGCATGCTGCTGGAACACCGCTTTTAACACAGAAAAGTGTGTCTTAGTGACGTACACTCTTAGAAGACACATCTCTGCTGGAGTATTTATGAGAAAAAGAGTTCCTAGCCTACGAGGAAGCTCACAAATATCTAGTGGTCACACTGGACACGAGATTTTCATTCCAGTGGCATGTAACGGCGGTATTTGGGCGTATCAAGCAGGGACGTAATAGTTATCGACCTCTTTTTAAAAGTTTGTTTAATGAAAGTTGTGGCTAGATGATAAAAAAAAAAAAATTTTTCATAGAAACAGTTTTATTAAGTTTAATGAGCATTCTGCAAAGTTTCTTCAAAAATGTTGCACCGTAGATCACATAAAACAAGCATGAGCCTAGAAAACGCTCTCTCCACTTTTACTTGTGTAGCAGGAGTTGCATGAACAATCTTAGCTAATTTATATATGTATGGTAAGGAATATTTTTTTTTTTTCCAATAATTTATTAATTTCGCTTCGATGTCAACAAAGCTACTCATCTGAGCTACAATTCTCATCAACCTCTAAACTTCTTAGTTTAGCTCTCAAGAGTGATGTACAGCTCATGTTAGAGGACTCGTCAACAGCAATACTTTGAAAATGTGACGTCTCTCTGGGTTGACTTACATTGAGCTCTTTTTTCTGTAATTATAAAACGAAATTTTCGATATTTAATACATACTTATTTTTACAGATTTTTTAATTCAATTGACGTTTTATGAACCAACCTGATTAAAGACAGCATTTGGGAAACCAATTTTTTAAGATAAAGTTTGGCTCTTCATTTTATATGGTGCTAAGAGTACGCCTGAACTGGTCTCAAAACTGAAACAAACTCTTCAATTCGCTGCCACTCTTTTTCTTAATGGGCTGTTCACATGCACTGTAAAAAAAGAGTTATCAAAACATTAAAAAATTAGTATTTTAATCGTAATATACAAAAATTAAAAATTAATTACAAAACATATTTACTTCAAATTTCGAGTCCTATGCATTTTCACAACTTGCCGAGCTTGAGTCACAATTGGGCCGAATATTTCTCTACCAAGAAAATCTTTAACTGCAAGCTGCAATGTATGTGCCGCACATTTCACATTTGATACGTGCAAGTATTCTAAAGGAATTGCAGAAGCACAATTTTCAATTTCCTCAACGTTCAAGCTGTCGTCCTCTTCTTCGGAAATTATTTCTTTTTGGGAATCAAAGACTTATACTGCTTTCAGCATGTTTCTTCCGTTATCCGTTGTTATTGAATATACCTTGTTGATAACTCACGACAAACTCATTCAAGACACTATTTATCTCGTTTTTTAGGTTTTCAGCAGTTTGGCGACTATACATTTCCTTCATACCCAACGGTAATATTTTTATTTGGTTGTCTTTAAGAGTTGTACTTAATTATCTTTATTATTTTTGATTTCAACTTTGAACGAATGAGTTAATCGGGTCCATTTCCAAACCACTGAAAATTTGCTGTCATCTCCGTCAACATCAATATCAATTGCTGCTGCCTGCGTTCGATACAATTCCATATGCTTCGTTACCATGTGCCTTTTCAAGTCGGTGACATCAAGGCATACTTAACTAGGTAGCCGAACTCGCTCTTCGTTTCGCCTTAGCAATGTGAGAGGGAGAAAGGAATATCATGCTGTCGTCAACACAATGAAATGTGTGAGCGCATGCATTTGTATATACATACATATTTGTGTGCTAGTGTGCAAAGCAGAACGCAAAAAAATTGTCCGCGGAGATGCGTCGCACACAACGTTCGGCTCGAGACTGAAGTATAAGGCGATAAAAAGAGGGCGACAGGCCGAGTTCGGCTACCTAGTTAAGATACCTTGGGTGACATGATCACCTCTGAAATTACATGAAATCAAAGAGTTCACGACAAAAAATGTTTCTTTTCCTGCACATTTTCTCTAATTTAAAACTTGAAATTATATGTTAAATTAATTTCAAAAATTATTTTAATTATATATACCTCTATATATGTAAGAATTTTGATATCGTTCACAAATAATTTGAGTTTTTCAGCTTGTAATTCTAAGGCCCATTTTCTCAATGTCCGGTTAAATTTTCGTTTAGCTAACCGCAGCATTATTTTGCTGGTAGAGTTAAAGCAATTTGGTTTTCTCAAAGCCAAAATAACCTTTCATCGATAAGTAAAAACTTTTTGGTTTCTGAGGAGCATTTGTTGGTGGAACTAGTGGAGTCGAATCAGCATATTTTCGAGTTTTGCTTTAATTACAAAATAAGTATACAATTCAAGGGACAGCTGTTTGCCTTATCGATATATCGTGACTTCAACGCGCTATAAATTTTAACCGAGACACAGCCTTTCGTTTAGTCTGTTTCTCATATACTTCTTACCGAACATTGAGAAACTCAAATGCGACTAAACTTAGAATAAGTTGACTAACCGGACATTGAGAAATTGGGCCTTAATAGGTCTGTTTGATAGTAGAAAGTGTAAAAACAACCCTGAAAATTTTAAGTGTAAAAAAAGTGGAGAACTACTATCGCACAAAAAAGGTGTTAGTTAGAGCAAATGAAGCAAACAACAAACAGCTGACTAACATGAGCTTCGGTCGAGCGTCTTCCATTTGTTTTCAAATTGATTTGTGCTAAAGTTAAACCCTTGAAACCCTTGGTACTTCAACTCCTTTGCAATTTGCAGCCACATTTTTTTAAAACCTCATAAAAGGGTAAAAACTTTTTTTTTAACAGGCAGAAGGAAGCATCTACGACCCCATAAAGTATATATATTCTTGATCAGCATCAACAGCCGAGTCGATATAGCCATGTCCGTCTGTATGAACGCGTCGATCTCAGAGACTACAAGAGTTAGAGACTTCAGATTTTGAATATAAGTTCTCCTATACCATGAGCAGAACAAGTTTGTTTCAAATTATCGATACCTATTCTTGTTTCCGATATACACATGGTATCGATTACAAAAAAATTTGGAAAATGTAAAAATGGGGGTAGAAATATTGGCTAACTATAGAACTTTTCCAAAAATTTCGTCCAAATCGGTTAAGAAACACCGGAGATATCGAAATAAATCGATTGAAGTTAAGTCAGTTTTATGATTTGTTTACATTGATTATTATTTTAAATAGCTAAGCATACTTTAAGGGCGCAAGGAGATTTAATATATTTATTGCAACTGGGTTCAGGGTATCCTACAAACGAATGTTGCAGCAAAAAACTTTGTGAAAAAACTTCACCGTGTAAAAAGGGTCTTAGCATCTACGGAATAAATCACCCAAAAATCTGTTATACGATTGTAAGACAAACAAGTGGAAACGTTGCAGTCGGACAAAACCGACCGCGACATACTCGTTACCTGTATTAAAACCAGTAAGAGGAGGACTGATTTTTGCAAAGCTTTAAGTCTCTAGCTTGAAGAGTGTAAAAAAAAGTTGCGTTCATTCAGAATGACGGACAGACGGGCGGACGGACGGACAGACACCATGACGGACATTGCACAAACCCAATATACTCTTTACCTTAAATCATTTTTTATGTTATTGTTGTTTTTAATGTTTTTCAATTAGTGCGAGCGAGCGCGATAGCGAATAGCATGTGCATATGCTTTTGTTTTTGCCTTTACGCTTAGCAGCCCTTCTATTGTAAGAGAAGCGGCGGGCCAGCTGTATATATCATATTGTGAAGAAAGGTTGTAGCTCACTATCAGAATTAATTATTAGTGCACTAAATATTTTGCGCAAATCAAAATCAAATCAATTTAGAGTCTAAAATGATATGTTTTATATAAAGAAATTGGCTGACCAAAATAAAAATAAAAAATTTATGAATGGTTGACCTATATAATTTTTTGGTCAGAATAATGGTTAAATATGACTAAAATAAGTTTTTGATTACAAAAAAGGTTAAATATGACAAAAAAATTTCTTCTCAATTATTATTATTTATTTATTTAATTAGTTAAATTCAAGATTTTTATTTTTTGGTTCATTTACTGAGACTTTTTCGGTTCAATTTTTAAAAATAATGGTTTTTATGAGTCCCTGGTATAATGGCAAAGGCGAACAGTATCAATACCAATACCTGAAATTCAAAATTAAAATTTAGCAAGATTTAAGTGGCGCAGTCCTAAATTGTACTAGCTTTCGAACTACCCCAACTAACTTTCTCAAAAGCTCCTGAAAAGTAAACGCATTTTCGGAGAAAAAGTGAAGAGGAGGCTCTACAGAACTCACTCATCTGATCTGTAAAGAAGAAAAATTTAAATTCATTATACATATATTATACAAATTTATTTATAATTTTCACCTTAGCACAGTTAACCAGCAGCCCTTACACAGTATTTTATGAATAGTTTTAGTACTAACAGGTGGATATTTGTGTCAATGGAAACAATTCTCAGCACACTTACACTCAGGAAAGATTCAACTCAACAAAATGGTAATACCACAGAAGAACCATGTTTACTATCTTTGTATATACCTAGAAAGGAAGCTCACCTTGATATTTGAAATTGATTTTAAGCCCAATCAGACAGAAAAAAAATTTCTCCGATGCAACCTGATGCCAACATTTTGCACCCAGGAAGTTGAATTTTCCATTAGTTTGTATACTGATTTTGAAAAATTATCATTATTGAAGATAAGTTTGATCCATTTTATTATTCTTTAAGAAGTTAAAGCTTGGTAACAGCTCTGGTTTCGAATATATGTCAAGATTTGGATCCTACGCATACTGGAAGGCTGGAAAATTCATCAAATCGATAACTAAATGTCGATAAATAAAAATATTTCGCACATACTTACACCTAGAGCTAAAAAAATTGGTAAGAATATATCTACTGGCGTCTGTATAACTGAATCAAAAAGTTTGGTTAAACTAGTTTTTGACGTGGTAACGTCGATTAAATTGATAAACACAGGCAGTATGTTCAAAAAAGTGTACGTTACCTCATTTGATGCGTTACCTGCAATACAAGTAATCATGGTTGTGGTGCTGACTAGACGCTGCTTATTTAAACATTTGATTTTTTTATGACCTGAGTTCAACACCGCGTGGCAATGTTTTGAATATTTATTTTTTTCAACTTGATTGTCGACTAGACGATACCGTCAACTCTAGAAATCTCGCGTATAGACATTGTTTGTATGCATTCGAGTGAATTTGTTTGTTGATTATTTTGATTTTTCTTATAAATAAAATTTTAGTCAACCAGGCTTGCAGAACAATTTCAAATAGATGATTGTGTTGTTTCTGATCCAACACATTAATACTTATCAAGCTGAGCCAAAAAAAAAAGAATTTTTTACATTTCATCATTGTTTTCTTATGACGTCACGTAAGACTATCGTCCGGCCGTCCTATGGTATGGTAGACCTGCGGATTCTGTTTGTTCCAATAGTCAACGATGTGTGCTCTTCAAATAATGAGTTTTCCTCTCTGTATCAAGTAATTGCTGCTCTACCCGGGCATGTGTCTTTCTTCCTCTACCCAAAGAAAATTCTCTGACAGGGCGGCATATATATATCTATCAGGCCTGTTCTAAATTCCGCGTCGAAACGGAATCGAAATGGATTCTCATTTCGATGCTTGCATTCCCAGATTTCGATCGACTTATATTCTTCTTATACTCAATTTCGATACCAATTTTGTATCGATACAAACAGCTGATTGAGTAAATCAAACAAAAAAAATTAAAACAGTTGTTTATTTAAATAAGCTATTTTCCTGCTCTGCGTTTTGTTTTTTGCCCGCAAAAAATCTTATTAAATGTTCACAAATAACTATTCGCTTATTTACATTTTGAATATATGATTGAGATCAGCTGTTTACCGCAAGGATAATTCATAAATTTTCGATACTATCGAGTATTAGGGCTGCCCTTACACAGCACATATATTTTTAGTTTACTTATATTCTTGTTATTGCTCGTTTTTGATTAACCTGTTAGCTGCGTAAGACGAGTGAAGTCGTCCAAGCAAAATCTCGCTTTGGAAAGTTAAAAATTACGAACAAATTATAAGGACTAAAATTTTTTAATAAGTTTTAATGCAGGTATCATTTAGTAATATATATTCGTTAGTTTTTGCTAAACGGGTTAAAAATAAAAGATTGGTCTTTGCAAAATTTTACCAAAGCAACGTGAGAATGTTTTCAAAAAAAAGAATTATGCAGCTAACAGGAATCAAGTTTTTATAGTTATTTTAACACAAATATTGTGTAAACAAACCAAGAAAAAACGTATCTATTTCTTTGGTTAAACATGACAGCTCTACATTTTGTATAAGACTGATTCCTATCGCTTCGACTTTCCCCCCCCCGCACGTAAATTTTCGGTGTACAACAAAAATAAAATCAAATGAAAAATAATATGCAGGCCCTACGAATGATAATACAAAATTATTGCCAATGGTATATTAATTAAGTAAAAAATAGTTTCAGGGCTTAAAAACACACATTAGTTGCTTTATAAGCACAATCGTTTTCATTTCGAGTGCTACTTGTCACTCGTTTTCAAAACGATCCATTGGTACTCGAAATCGAAATGTAGAACAGTTTTATTCTCTATATATAAAAGAGTTCGTCCGCGTTAGAATGGCTCAGCCACAGCCTAAACGAAAAGAGCTAGAAGGCTGAAATTTCACACAATTTTTTATGCAGGTATTCTGTTTGTCCTAAGAAAGGAATTTTATTTTGGACAACTCCTTCGAGTACCTCCCATACATTTTAGAGCACTTTTACCCACTCCAAAAACAAAGCAAATTACCCATTCCACTACTGCCGCCTGTTTGTCGCACAAGCTGAGAGTTTGATCGCGAGCGAGAATACAAAAACAAAACAAATGCGCAGTGACGCCTTCGCGTCGCACAAGCAAAGTCATAAAAAAAAGGTTCGTACACTTGCAAAAAAGAAACGGATTTCCGCTTCTTAATGAATAAGTGCATACACAATTAAGTAAACAATGCGCTTGAAAATAATTTTCAATATTTTATGTACATGTTTTTTTTCGCACAGTGCACATTGTTTTTTTTTTTTTCAAATTTGGGTGCCTTTGACAATTGATTTACGACCCAAGTAGCGTTTGTTGTTGTTGGGCCCGCACTGCTACTTTTGTTGGTGTCATTGATTTAAAAAAACAACAACAACAAAACAAAACTTGGTGCGTCTAGAAAAATTTTGCACACCAAAATACATATGTTTGTTGTGGGGGTGGATTTGCCTACTTGCTGCTAATATAACTTAGACTAAACGTAACACACTTACATTAATAATATACAATTTCGAACAAGCAAAGGCCGTTCACATAAGTTTGTATACAAATCTATGCATGCCTGCGTTGTACGTGTGAGCCACGCTCTTCGTCCCAAACTCAAAGAGCCGCTTAAAACTAAACAGAGCGCGCGCGTCGCTCTTATGATAATTTGATAATTTGATATCTCGCTCTAATCATGCTCCTTTGTTCACTCTCTATTTTATGTGCGCGTTTTGCATGTCAATCATAAAGTTCAATAACCCTACCTCCTCCGTACACACTAAGTCAAAGCTAAAGGCGAAAGTACGTGTGAGTTTAGGCTATGCAATTCACTTAACTGCAGCCTCTTAGATACATATGTTTTGCTTTGATTCAGTGCGTGCGAAAAAGGCAGCGATACTACGCTCTTTGTTTGACTTGCAGAGCGCGCGCATACATAAGAGAGTGAGCCGAAATCATGATACAAAAAATACCGATAACGCATTGCGCATAAAAAGCTGTTTTGCGTGACGTCACATGTGACAGGTTGGGTATGATTTTCATATTGCATATGGCTGTTGATGCTGATCAAGAATATATATACTTTATATGGGGTCGGAGATGCTTCTTTTTGCCTGTTACATACTTTTGCACAAAACAATTATCCCCTTTTTTACCCATTTCAGGGTATAAATATAACTGTGAATGCAAAAGATTTGTTGTTGCTGATTTTGTCGATCGCTTCAGGCCTATTATAAGCCGTTGTATGCACACACGAATTTGAAACAAAAAAGGAGGACTAAGAGGAATGCGATTGGCTTAAGAGCATGAAAATGTGATATTGTTCTGTAGATGAGATCAATTCACATAAATAACATTAACTCTTTCACTCTCAGGGAATTTTACAATTTTTACTTTAGTGTGCCATATTCGCATTGCTTCATTTTATTTCTAAAAGTGATACAAGAATGAACGGACAAAATTATTGGGGTGCTTTGCCTGCTGTGGCCCTGCCACAGTTTTATATGCAGCCGCTGCAGCCACAGCAGCAACAGTTTCAGCTATCTTCCTTCCAAATTTGGTGACACTAGCTCAAAGTTTGTTAAAGGTGGGGGAAGGGGGGCTGGGCGAGTTACGGATGGGTATGGCATCCAAATTATTCCTGCAGATCTTCTTGGGATGTCAATTGCTATCTTCCTACGAAATTTGGTGACTCTAGCTCAAAGTTTGTAAAAGGTTGGGGAAGGGTGCTGTGGGCGTTATGGGTGGGCCTGGCTACAAAATATCTTTGGGTGTCGCTACCAGTTATGGACGCGGCATCCAAAGTTTTGATGCAGTTTTTTGGGGATCGTCATCACCTATCTGGGCGCAAAATTTTGTGGCTGTAGCTCAAAAACTGAGGAAGATAAAGTCATTTCTGATTTGAAACTGCGGTAGAGCTGGGGGCGGAAAGGGTGGGCGTGGCTCCAAAACTTTAATGCAGATCATTGGGGTTCATTACTAGCTATCTTTCTACCAAATTCAGAGACTCTAGCTCAACAACTCTGAAAGATGCACGCATTCCCGTTTTTAACGAAAAGTTGGGGCAGCTGGGGTTGGCTAGGGCGGTATGGGTGGGCGTGGCATCCAAAGTTTTGATGCAGTTTTTTGGGGATCGTCATCACTTATCTAGGCGATTTAAAACCGCGGTGGGCTGAGAGCGGAATGGGTGGGCGTGGCACTAAAATTTTTCTTGGATGCCAAAATTTCCCACCAAATTTGGTAACTCTAACTGTAAGGGTGTCCGGAATAGGTGGATTTGTCGATTTTGAGTTATCGAATTTATCAATTTGCCAGCCCCCCAGTTATCGTAGAACCCCAATCTTAGAACTTGATCTGTCCCGGCCATAGATAAAGACATTTGCAAAGTTTCAAATCTCTAGCTTGAAGGGTGTGGAACGAATCAAATAAAATCTGAAAAAGGCCAGATTTCCGTATAGGGGATGTTTGATATTTTTCCGGACAAAGCACTTAAAAACAAGAAAGATCTGTCCGGAAAAAGGCCAAATTGGCATCACTGTTGTTGGGCCCGCTCTGCTACTTTTTGTTGGTGTCATTGATTTAAAAAAACAACAACTAAGCAAAACTTGGTGCGTCCAGAAAAATTTGGCACACCAGAAAATTTTGTGGGGGTGGATTTGCATACTTGCTTAACTTAGACAAAACGCAAGAACGATAAAACTCAGATCACGTGTAAACACACGTTGTACACTGAAGTAAATTTTTGACTTATTTTGAAGTATTTATTTATAACACTTACTTTAAATTAAGTTGTTAATTTGATTTGTTTATAATAATAAGTCGACTTTAGACTTAATAATTGAAGCAACATTATATATAGTTGCATAAGGACTACTGAGGAAACCACAATAAAAAGCAAGTGGAAACGTTGCAGTCGGACGCAATCGACTGCGCTATACTCGATACCAGTATTTAAACCGGTAAAAAGAAGCCTGATTGCAAAGGGGTATGGATGCGGCAGGGGTGAAAGCTGCCTCAAAAATTCTGATACAGATGGGCATGCCACCAGCTATCTTCCTTCCAAATTGGGTGACACTAGCTCAAAGTTTGTTAAAGGATGGGGAAGAGGGGCTTTGCGCAATATGGGTGGGCATGGCATCCAAATTATTCCTGCAGATCTTTTTGGGATGTCAATTGCTAACTTTCAACCAATTTTGGTGACTCTAGCTCAAAGTTGTAAAAAGGCTGAGAAGGGGGGCTGGGGGCGTTTAGCTCAAAACCTATGAAACATACACGCATTCCCGTTTGTAACGAAAAGTTGGGGCGGCTGGGGTTGGCCTGGGGTGGTATGGGTGGGCGTGGCAACCAAAGGTTTGATGCAGTTTTTTGGGGATCGTCATCACTTATCTTGGCGCAAATTTTGGTGGCTCTAGCTCAAAAACGAGGAAGATATAGGCGTGTCTGATTAAAAATTACGGAGGGCTAGGGGGGCATGGGGGGGCGTGGCACCACAATTTTTCGGGGATGCCAGTAGCTATCTTCCTACCAAATTTGGTAGCTCTAACTCTAAGGGTGTGCGGAATAGGTGGAATTGTCGATTTTGAGTTATCGAATTTATCAATTTGCCAGCCCCCCAGTTATTGTAAAGCCCCAATCTTGACACTTTAATTTACTATGCCATAGATAAAGAGAATTGGAAAGTTTCAATATTGTAAAGCCCCAATCTTGACACTTTAATTTACTATGCCATAGATAAAGAGAATTGGAAAGTTTCAAGTCTTTAGCTTGAATTGTGTGGAAAAACGTTGCGTTCATACAGACAGACGGACAGACAACATGACGGACATACTCCTTATATACTCTTTACTTTCGGTACCGAGTATAATGACGCGCCTCAATGGTGGCGTGGAAAAGAGAATGTTAAATACTTTGCTTTCATATTTTGTGTAATATTTTCTAATTTATTTATTTTATAACTTCTGTTGCTAAAATTTATATAAACTATCCGCGCAGCGAAATAAGCGGGCCACTTACTAGTATACATATATATATAAAAATCAATGCCAGTTTTCGTTGTAATTTTATAACTCAAGAACAGGCTCACCTATCCAAACCAAATGTTTAGGCTTTGTTCAGACCAGTGTTGCCAACTTAGCTATTTTCTAGCCAGATCTGGTTATTTTGCATGATCTAAAACTGGAAACCACTCAATTTAGCTAGAGACTACATTTTTAGCTTTTCTTATAAATAATTTAGCTAGTTTTTGGAAATTTTTAAAATAAAAATAAACTATTAAAATGGTGTGCAGGTATTAACCCTTTAGTACAATATTTACGTTTAATAATCGATTATAGTGACTGTAATCCCTTACAAAAAATACTAGCAGCCCTAGTGTTACCTTTTATACATAAGTAAATACCATTCTAAAGACCTTCTGTTATTCCATGTAAAAAATACCAGCAGCCCTGTTTCACACATCGATTTTAATCGATATACAAGTACGTACATTAGGGAGGGTCAATTTGTATGGACCAAAAAAAACGTGGCAAAAAAAATCGGAATCTTGGATGAATTCTAAGAAAATTTCACCATGGAACTATGTGTCTAAAATCAATAACTTGCCCCCGCTGAGAAGCATAAAGATTTGACAAAATGACCAAAACAAGCCATGCACTGATGCTCTACTTCTGTAACTTTTTAACACAGTAAGGTAAAGGTCTGTAATTTAAAATATGTATCCCAAAATCCCATAAAAGTTTGGAGCAACTTCGGAGATTTGGAGAACTAAATAAAAATGGGCGTGGCACAAGAGAGGGTGTTACATACGCAAAACATCGCTTTACCCAACAATTTAAACTTGATCAAAAACATGAAAAAATTGTGAAAAAAACCATTTTATATTTATATTTAATTGTTTTGATTTAAAAATGTTTAATTTTACTTAGTTTAAGTTTTAGTAAATATTTTCTTAAAAAAATTTAAAATTTTTTTATAATTTTTTAATGATTTTTAAAATCTTTCTTAGAGTCCATTTGTGAATTTCTTGATCGACTTTCTAAAGTCACTGATATTACATCATCTCGATTGTGTGGCATTACGCGTCGTGAAACATGCGTCAACAACTGCACACATCGTTCGGTTCCCTGAATCTGGGATGGAATTGCTGGATCTGTCAGTGATATTTCAGCAGAATTTATGTACTCCAACAAATGTTCATGCGGGATACTTGATGTAAATGGAGGTTCAAATAATATGTCGTTGTTATCCAAGTCAACTAAATTCGTATAGTCTGTGCAATCGAAATTAATGACATTCTTCTTATATTTTCTTAGATTAGTATGGTCGTACAATTTTTCGCGATAGTAAAAATTTTAATGATAGCAATTTCCCGGACAGATTTCCTTTCATGGAAAAGCATTGCTAACAAAATATTTTCGGTTTGTGCGAAAAATGCATAAAAAAAATTTTACTGCCATATACCACTGAATTATAATATTTGGCATTAAAATACATTGGTACATAAGCTTTCATAATGTAATTAGCCAACATTTTGAAATTTTTGGAAGTTAAACTACTTGCGACATAAAGGCGCAAAAGTCTGCTGGCTTTTGTAAACCAACGCGAATGAACAATTTGTCCAGGTTTTATGTTGGCGAGATCTTCTGGACAGAAACCTTCCGATACAGCTTTGGCTATTCGATGAAGATATAAAACGTCAGTCGAAAGGTTTTTTCATCTACAGGTGGAGGCATTACAGAATTACAGAAGTAAAGCATCAGTGCATGGCTTGTTTTGGTCATTTTGTCAAATCTTTATGCTTCTCAGAGGGGGCTAGGAATTGATTTTAGACACATAGTTCCATGGTGATATTTTCTTAGAATTCATCCAAGATTCCGATTTTGGGGTACGATATTGGCGAAAAAAAATTGACCAACCCTAACGTACATACTACCATCCCTAGCTTGCAAATCACTTTGTACGAACAAAAGAAGCTTAAGAATGCCTAAGGAATATAAGCAAAAAGTTCGTGATGCATGGATGGAGAACCCTCGCTTTAAAACATGCATTTAAAAGAACGCACAACATTGTACTATTAGTCCAGTGGACCATTTAAACAATTTGTGCACACACGTGTTTCATGATACAAATCCTAAAATACATTGCACCAAGTGTATAAATGTGATAAAAAAAAATGTGCTATCGCCACATTTTCAAGAACTTTTGCACAGCGATATTGGTGAATCCAAATTTAGTTTGTTGATTGACGAATCAACCGATATTAGCATTACAAAAGTAGTAAGTAATAATAGATCAATCTAATAATTTATAATTTAAGTTTGTAATCAATATAAATTCCAGATACGGATTGCGTCAAGCTGAAAGATGTTGCAGTACCTGAGAATTGGTTGCGCATAATTGGCACCAACGTAGCATACAATGAACCAGAAGTTGATGTTGATGAAATTTTAGCGACACTTATCGAATAAATATGTTTAAAAACCATACTACCTTAAAAAGTCATATTATTTTTAATTTGTTTGCGATTTGTGGCTATTTTTAAGAGTCCACTCAGCTATAACTGAAGACTCAGATTTGGCAACACTGGTTCGGACTATTTATTAGATGGCTTGTGTGAAGTTTGCACAAAATCGGTCGAGCAGTTCTTCATTTATCACATGGCGAATTATTATGTTAACCTCGATTTTCCTGTCAAATTGAAACTTTTTTCAAATTGTCTGCGGAAATTATTTTTAAAGATATTATTGAGAGCATTCCTACAAACGGGGAGTCTTGAATAGTTCATATTTTTTTTTTACACAAACGTCAGTTTTGCAATAACAACTTGAGAGACAAATGGAGGAAAATGTTAAAAGTGGATGCAAAAAGTGTCTTTCTGTATCAGAGACGTCGCGACGTTCCTATATATTGTATATCCAAATGTTTTGGATTAAGTTTTAAAATAGCCAGCAATTAAAATATTTTTTGTTTAAATAAATGAATTGGATGCTCCAATGAATTAATTATATTATTTCATTTTATACGTAGCGAAGCACGTACGGGGCCGCTAGTATATATGTATATATATACTTACATATACTGTATACTAGGGCGACTCTTTTTGTTGGAGCAAAAAACAAGTAGAAATCGTCCACGAAAATCATATTATACAAGATTTCTAAGATAATTTCACAAAAAAACTCTGTGCTCTAAGCAGTAGATGTTTGTTTTAATTTATCGATAACTCACCCCGTTTCCGATACATAAATGATATCAATAAGATCAGGAGTTTTAAAAAAAAGTATGAATATGGTTTAGAAACTTTTCCATGATAGTGATCTGTGTAGGGATGGCACAATTATTGAAATAGTCGATTAATCTATTAAATGATTAATCGCAAGAAAGAAAAAACATAATTGCAATTTATCGATATTTTAGCAATTAATCGATTAATTTTTTTGTTTTGTTTTTTCATATTTTTTTATGTTTTACATATATTTATTGAACTCTATTATTTGTGTTTTGGACCCAGACACCCTGTAAATATATCCTTATTCATACTTTGCCTTACACGCAGTTTCTGTGCGTTATCTATTATTGTTATGCACAAGCACAAGTATGCGTGAAAGCTTTGCCTAAACGCATGCTTACAGCCACTACTTTTCCACACTACTACTGTGTCACTAGTCACTACTGTCAGTCATGCTTTTGTAACCAATGCAACCAAAGCGCATCGCGATCAGCGGATTAATATTAATGTTCGGTGCAAATCAAATATACGTCGAGTTCTGGCGTTACCCGAGGACGCACACAGTTGCGCTCTCGCAATTCGAAACAAGTCATCGAATTGGCTTCCTTTATTTTGACCTCGCTGACGTCGTCGCTCCCAGAGCAAGCTATTGACACCTCCTCTCAACGTGGAAACAAATTTGTGCGCTTCCGTTAGCAGATCCAACGTTTTGCTCACCGGGATCTATTGACGTCATCGTTGGATCAGATCAACTCTGGTCCCTGTATACTGGAGAAAGAAAATCCTTTGGTAAAGACTTTCTCACAGCTCTTAATACAATTTTTGTTAGGACTATTGCAGGTTCGTACACTGCAATTGATGAAACAATAGTTCCTGCCGTCACACATCACGCTGACCTTGACACTATGGTTCGATCCTTTATGGAGATGAATGTTATTCAATTCAGACAAGCACTCTTAGACGCCAGTGATCCAACAGAACGTCATTTTGTGTCCACCCATACGCGCTCAACAGACGGAGTGTATATTGTCGAGTATCCCTTCAAGGATGAAGCGCCACCTGTTGCTTCAACTCTACCACAGGCAATCAATCGCACGGTCTCATTAGAAGGTAAATTTCGTTGAAACCCGGATCTTAAGCAGCAATACACGAGTTTTTTGGATGACTACCTGCAACGAGGTCATATGAAATAGCTCTCAGCAACTCAAGCTGAAGAACTCACTGAGACTTGCGTACACTTGCCGCATCATGCTGTTATGAAACTGGATAGCCTAACTACCAAATATCGGGTAGTTTTCGATGGGTCTGCGAAGGACAGTTCTGGGATTTCACTCAACGAGCGACTTCATATTGGTCCACCAATTCAGCGTGGCCTTATTGGAGTGTGCTAACGTTTTCGACAGCACCGATATGTCTTATGTGCCGATATTGAAAAGATGTTCAGAGGAATTCAGGTTTCCAAGACCCACACTAATTTTCAAAGAATTGTTTGGCGTCAGAATGAGAACGAGCCACTGCTTCATTTCCGCCTGTTGACGGTTACCTATGGACTAGCACCCTCTCCATATCTGGCCGTTCGAGCTCTAAAGCAGTTAGCAGAAGATCATTGCCTAGAGTATCCTAACTCAGCACGCGCTTTAACATATGACACTTATGTAGATGACCTCCCAACTGGATGCGACTCAATCGAGGATCTTTTGGTACTGAATACTGAGCTGCTTGGTCTTTTAGACCAGGCGAAGTTTAGATTACGAAAGTGGAGTTCCAATTGTTGGCGCCTTCTGCAATCGGTACCTTATGAAGATCGATGTTACGACCCTATACAACTGGACAACGGGTCAACCGTGAGAACACCTGTCAAGGTCCTCGGGATTCAGTGGAATCCAAGTCGAGATGTGATGTCCATTAAAATAACGGATTTCGATACGAGTAATATCCTTACAAAACGAGAATTATTATCGCAACTTTCCAAAATCTACGACCCGCTTGGTCTGGCAGCTCCAACCAAAGTATTACTTAAACTAATATTTCAAGAAAGTTGAACCTCCGTAATGCAGTGGGATGACCCGATTCCTGAGGCTATGAGCTCACGCTAGAGAGCGTTAGTTGAAGATTTACCTTCGCTAACAAAATGCCAAGTACCTTGATATATTGCCTCGCCATTTCAACACTTCCAGCTGCACGGATTCGCTGATGCATCTATGCATGCCTATGGAGCTGTAGTCTACAGTCGGGTTGCAATTGGAGATCATTTCCACATCACTCTTGTAGCTGCGAAAACAAAAGTGGCCCACTCAAGCCAGTCTCCATTCCACGTTTGGAACTGAATGCTGCTCTGCTCCTTACTCGTTTACTGACCATAATCAAGACTTCGCTAACAATTCCTAATTGCAGCACCAACTGCTGGACAGATTCAGAGATAGTGCTACACTGGCTATCAGCGCCACCACGGCACTGGAACACATACGTCTGCAACAGAACCGCTGAGATACTGAACGACTTTCCACGTAGCTGCTGGAGCCATGTACGCTCGGAGGATAACCCTGCTGATTGTGCCTCCAGAGGACTTCACCCATCCAAACTTTTGGAGCATGGCATTTGTTGGAAGGGTCCATCCTAGCTGACCATGCCACAATCCGAATTGCCACCGTCAACCAGCAAGTTCTGAGTTTTGTCTAATCCCGAGTACGACATTCAGAAACGTTCATGCCAGCCAACAACTCTACATAGCTTTCCTGATGAAAGTATCGCCGAGTTGCTAATCAACAAGATTTCATCGTGGATACGTTTGGTTAGGCTTCGGCCACGCACGCGAAGAGTAACTAGCTATTGTTATCGCTTTATTCACAGACTCCGCTCACCTAATGGGGCTACGTCTACATTTCTTACGTTTACCGAGCTGCAGGCAGCACAATTCCAACTCATTCGACATATCCAACCAAAGGCGTTTCAAAAGGAGTACCAGGAGCTGGAAGATCGATATCAGCTTCATTCTAAATCGCAACTAATACGATTTTCTCCATTTCTTGATGATTATGGAATAATGCGAGTAGGAGGACGAATCGAGAAGTCTACTCTTGGTTACAACGGCAAGCATCCAATTCTGATTCCAAAGAGTTCTCCAATTGCTGCATTACTCGTTCGACATTTTCATGTCATATATTTCCACACCGGAGTTGATGCAACATACATCAATGTTCGTCAGCAGTATTGGATCATTGGTGCCCGAAACCTATTTTCCGATGCAAACGCTGTTTTCTCCAACGCAGGGCCACCAGCAACCAGATAATGGGAGAGTTGCCTACCCCTCGAGTTCAAGCAAGCCGCTACTTTCAACATAGAGGCTTGGATTATGCTGGTCCCATCGCACACCACGGATCGGAAAGGTATGGTTTTCCATATTCATATGTCTAACAACTAAGGCTCTTAATATTGAAGTTGTAAGCGACCTAACTACCAAGGCCTTTATCGCAGTATTTCAACGGTTCATTGCCCGTCGATCAAGGCCAACCGATCTCTACTCAGATAACGGAAACACATTTCATGGCAGTAAACGTTTATTAGATGACATGCGGCTTTTGGAGATCAAGCAAACTGGAGATGAAGAATAAGCCAACTTTTTCGCCAACGAAGGAATTGCTTGGCACTTCATACCACCTTCTGCACCCCATTTTAGAGGTATATGGGAAGCGGGAGTTCGATGAATTAAATTACATATGCGACGTGTTTTGGGAACAACAGCTTTAACGTTCGAGGAACTTTCTACAGTCTTGACGCAGATTGAAGCCATCCTCAATTCACGCCCTCTTTGCCCATCAGGAGACAATATTCTAGATCCACTCACGTCTGCTTATTTCTTGACTGGAACTCCCTATACCGCGCTACCGGAACCATCACGTCTTGATATCCCCATAAACCGATTAGAACGCTGGACTCAATGCAAGCGATGGTTCACAATTTTTGTGGAAACGCTGGCATATGGAGTACCTGACATCTGTACAGGAACGTACAAAGTGGCAGTTGAAGAATGACAACTTAAGCGTCGATACCCTGGTCGTACTCAAGGAACCTCATCTACTGCCATCCAAATGGATTCTTGGACGTATCACTGAGGTGCATGCTGGTCAAGATGATCGGGTCAGGGTTGTTACCGTAAAAACCGCCCACGGAGTTTTCAAACGCCCAATAACAAAGGTTGCTGCAATGCCTCTTTGCTGAACAATCGTACAGGGGGGCCGTTATGTTTGGGACCCAGACACCCTGTAAATATATTCTTATTCATACTTTGCTTTACACGCAGTTTCGGTGCGTTATCTATTATTGTTATGCACAAGCACAAGTATGCGTGAAAGCTTTGCCTAAACGCATGCTTACAGCCACTACTTTTCCACACCTAAGCTTTAACTGTAACTTGTTTACTTCTTATATTTGGCTACTCTTGTATTTTGTCACTAACGTACTGTCAGTCATGCTTTTGTAACCAATGCAACCAAAGCGCATCGTGATCAGCGGATTAATATTAATGTTCGGTGCAAATCAAATATACGTCGAGTTCTGGCGTTACCCGAGGACGCACACAGTTGCGCTCTCGCAATTCGAAACAAGTCATCGAATTGGCTTCCTTTATTTTGACCTCGCTGACGTCGTCGCTCCCAGAGCAAGCTATTGACACCTCTTCTTCAACGTGGAAACAAATTTGTGCGCTTCCGTTAGCAGATCCAACGTTTTGCTCACCGGGATCTATTGACGTCATCGTTGGATCAGATCAACTCTGGTCCCTGTATACTGGAGAAAGAAAATCCTTTGGTAAAGACTTTCTCACAGCTCTTAATACAATTTTTGGTAGGACTATTGCAGGTTCGTACACTGCAATTGATGAAACAATAGTTCCTGCCGTCACACATCACGCTGACCTTGACACTATGGTTCGATCCTTTATGGAGATGAATGTTATTCAATTCAGACAAGCACTCTTAGACGCCAGTGATCCAACAGAACGTCATTTTGTGTCCACCCATACGCGCTCAACAGACGGAGTGTATATTGTCGAGTATCCCTTCAAGGATGAAGCGCCACCTGTTGCTTCAACTCTACCACAGGCAATCAATCGCATGGTCTCATTAGAAGGTAAATTTCGTTGAAACCCGGATCTTAAGCAGCAATACACGAGTTTTTTGGATGACTACCTACAACGAGGTCATATGAAATAGCTCTCAGCAACTCAAGCTGAAGAACTCACTGAGACTTGCGTACACTTGCCGCATCATGCTGTTATGAAACTGGATAGCCTAACTACCAAATATCGGGTAGTTTTCGATGGGTCTGCGAAGGACAGTTCTGGGATTTCACTCAACGAGCGACTTCATATTGGTCCACCAAAATTCAGCGTGGCCTTATTAAAGTGAGCTTACGTTTTCGACAGCACCGATATGTCTTAAGTGCCGATATTGAAAAGATGTTCAGAGGAATTCAGGTTTCCAAGACCCACACTAATTTTCAAAGAATTGTTTGGCGTCAGAATGAGAACGAGCCACTGCTTCATTTCCGCCTGTTGACGGTTACCTATGGACTAGCACCCTCTCCATATCTGGCCGTTCGAGCTCTAAAGCAGTTAGCAGAAGATCATTGCCTAGAGTATCCTAACTCAGCACGCGCTTTAACATATGACACTTATGTAGATGACCTCCCAACTGGATGCGACTCAATCGAGGATCTTTTGGTACTGAATACTGAGCTGCTTGGTCTTTTAGACCAGGCGAAGTTTAGATTACGAAAGTGGAGTTCCAACTGTTGGCGCCTTCTGCAATCGGTACCTTATGAAGATCGATGTTACGACCCTATACAACTGGACAACGGGTCAACCGTGAGAACACCTGTCAAGGTCCTCGGGATTCAGTGGAATCCAAGTCGAGATGTGATGTCCATTAAAATAACGGATTTCGATACGAGTAATATCCTTACAAAACGAGAATTACTATCGCAACTTTCCAAAATCTACGACCCGCTTGGTCTGGCAGCTCCAACCACAGTATTACTTAAACTTATATTTCAAGAAAGTTGGACCTCCGTAATGCAGTGGGATGACCCGATTCCTGAGGCTATGAGCTCACGCTAGAGAGCGTTAGTTGAAGATTTACCTTCGCTAACAAAATGCCAAGTACCTTGATATATTGCCTCGCCATTTCAACACTTCCAGCTGCACGGATTCGCTGATGCATCTATGCATGCCTATGGAGCTGTAGTCTACAGTCGGGTTGCAATTGGAGATCATTTCCACATCACTCTTGTAGCTGCGAAAACAAAAGTGGCCCACTCAAGCCAGTCTCCATTCCACGTTTGGAACTGAATGCTGCTCTGCTCCTTACTCGTTTACTGACCATAATCAAGACTTCGCTAACAATTCCTAATTGCAGCACCAACTGCTGGACAGATTCAGAGATAGTGCTACACTGGCTATCAGCGCCACCACGGCACTGGAACACATACGTCTGCAACAGAACCGCTGAGATACTGAACGACTTTCCACGTAGCTGCTGGAGCCATGTACGCTCGGAGGATAACCCTGCTGATTGTGCCTCCAGAGGACTTCACCCATCCAAACTTTTGGAGCATGGCCTTTGTTGGAAGGGTCCATCCTAGCTGACCATGCCACAATCCGAATTGCCACCGTCAACCAGCAAGTTCTGAGTTTTGTCTAATCCCGAGTACGACATTCAGAAACGTTCATGCCAGCCAACAACTCTACATAGCTTTCCTGATGAAAGTATCGCCGAGTTGCTAATCAACAAGATTTCATCGTGGACACGTTTGGTTAGGCTTCGGCCACGCACGCGAAGAGTAACTAGCTATTGTTATCGCTTTATTCACAGACTCCGCTCACCTAATGGGGCTACGTCTACATTTCTTACGTTTACCGAGCTGCAGGCAGCACAATTCCAACTCATTCGACATATCCAACCAAAGGCGTTTCAAAAGGAGTACCAGGAGCTGGAAGATCGATATCAGCTTCATTCTAAATCGCAACTAATACGATTTTCTCCATTTTTTGATGATTATGGAATAATGCGAGTAGGAGGACGAATCGAGAAGTCTACTCTTGGTTACAACGGCAAGCATCCAATTCTGATTCCAAAGAGTTCTCCAATTGCTGCATTACTCGTTCGACATTTTCATGTCATATATTTCCACACCGGAGTTGATGCAACATACATCAATGTTCGTCAGCAGTATTGGATCATTGGTGCCCGAAACCTATTTTCCGATGCAAACGCTGTTTTCTCCAACGCAGGGCCACCAGCAACCAGATAATGGGAGAGTTGCCTACCCCTCGAGTTCAAGCAAGCCGCTACTTTCAACATAGAGGCTTGGATTATGCTGGTCCCATCGCACACCACGGATCGGAAAGGTATGGTTTTCCATATTCATATGTCTAACAACTAAGGCTCTTAATATTGAAGTTGTAAGCGACCTAACTACCAAGGCCTTTATCGCAGTATTTCAACGGTTCATTGCCCGTCGATCAAGGCCAACCGATCTCTACTCAGATAACGGAAACACATTTCATGGCAGTAAACGTTTATTAGATGACATGCGGCTTTTGGAGATCAAGCAAACTGGAGATGAAGAATAAGCCAACTTTTTCGCCAACGAAGGAATTGCTTGGCACTTCATACCACCTTCTTAGAGGTATATGGGAAGCGGGAGTTCGATCAATTAAATTACATATGCGACGTGTTTTGGGAACAACAGCTTTAACGTTCGAGGAACTTTCTACAGTCTTGACGCAGATTGAAGCCATCCTCAATTCACGCCCTCTTTGCCCATTAGGAGACAATATTCTAGATCCACTCACGTCTGCTTATTTCTTGACTGGAACTCCCTATACCGCGCTACCGGAACCATCATGTCTTGATATCCCCATAAACCGATTAGAACGCTGGACTCAATGCAAGCGATGGTTCACAATTTTTGTGGAAACGCTGGCATATGGAGTACCTGACATCTGTACAGGAACGTACAAAGTG
Organism: Scaptomyza graminum; assembly: GCA_018901835.1. Lineage (NCBI taxonomy): Eukaryota > Metazoa > Arthropoda > Insecta > Diptera > Drosophilidae > Scaptomyza > Scaptomyza graminum. Next base: position 218,813 of record JAEIFL010000084.1, on the reverse strand, counting down.
GCAGTTGAAGAATGACAACTTAAGCGTCGATACCCTGGTCGTACTCAAGGAACCTCATCTACTGCCATCCAAATGGATTCTAGGACGTATCACTGAGGTGCATGCTGGTCAAGATGATCGGGTCAGGGTTGTTACCGTAAAAACCGCCCACGGAGTTTTCAAACGCCCAATAACAAAGGTTGCTGCAATGCCTCTTTGCTGAACAATCGTACAGGGGGGCCGTTATGTTTGGGACCCAGACACCCTGTAAATATATTCTTATTCATACTTTGCTTTACACGCAGTTTCGGTGCGTTATCTATTATTGTTATGCACAAGCACAAGTATGCGTGAAAGCTTTGCCTAAACGCATGCTTACAGCCACTACTTTTCCACACCTAAGCTTTAACTGTAACTTGTTTACTTCTTATATTTGGCTACTCTTGTATTTTGTCACTAACGTACTGTCAGTCATGCTTTTGTAACCAATGCAACCAAAGCGCATCGCGATCAGCGGATTAATATTAATGTTCGGTGCAAATAAAATATACATCAACTTAAACAGTGACACTTCTGGCGTTTCATTTATAAACAATTTGAGTACACTAAAATCAATATTTTACAAAATAAAATAATAATAAAATGTGAAATTGAAATTAAAAATTAATTTATTTTGATGTGAAAAAAGAAATTTAATACAAAATTAAATCAAGTACAAAACGAAATTTAATACAAAAATCAGTGATGACATTCAATTTAATACAAAATGAAATATAATACAAAAATCAGTGATTTAGCCATGACTGCAGGAATAAAAGTTATAGGCTAACCAAACGTTGATTTCAACCTTGAAGCATCGCAGCACGCAAAAGTTCAACATAGTAGGCTACGCCGTGTACCCGAAAAAAACGATGCTTCGGCACGGCTTCGTTCAGTTTTTTTTTAACGAATGCTTGCACGTATAAAGCAAAAGTTCACTGAAATGAAACCATGCGTCAGGCATCACTCTCATATAGAACAATGTATTTAGTCGCTAGTAGCGAAATCGCTTGACTATAAACGCAGTCTTAAGCCTGTTGTCACAAAAATCGGAAACCGATACCGAAACTGATTTTCGGTTTCGGTCGGTGGCTGAATTTGCGTGGGTTGCCACATACAACTGAATTTGAAACCGAACGGATTAACGTAATAACGGAATATTTCTTTTAGTTTTCATTCGCTTATTTATTGTGCCTCACGCTGTACAAAGCTTCGTTCGATTTTACGAACTCTATCAATTTTTCCTCATCCCCCACACTTTATTTTACTTTCGACATTTTTGCAATTATCAATTGTTTACGCATAAAATATATAGAAATGACCAGCGTTAAGCTGGCTGCGTTTCTAGAAATTAGCTGATCGCAAATCAGAGGAGCACAAAAAAAATAATCGATAGGCAGCAAGCGAATAAAGGCAAAAGTACTTGTTTCGGTTTCGGTTGCAAATGTACTGATTTCGGTTTCTGTTTCGGTTTCCGTTGTATGTGACAACAGGCCTTTATACTCTTGCACGTATGTACATGAAATACAAACAAGGGGTTCAGAGTATCCGAGATACATTTCTCGACTGTAGATTTTCTTACTTGTTTTTGTCAGCCTTAGAGCTACTTGCTTGTTCTACGTTTCACAACTGTGGATTTTCAATTAGGGTATTCAGTTGCTATGCTATGTGCGTAAAGTACTAAGTTGTTATGTGAAAGCTTTACAACAAACACACAAGAATTTTTAACACAGCAAACATGGGTCTGGGTATGTGTTATTGAGTGGTTGCCAGACTATGTCTGAAAACAGCTGTTTTCGAGATTATTGATGTAATGAAATTAGGTCACACTAGGCGAGTTTTGTTTGTAAAAGTAATTAAATTTTATTATTTATTAATTAACTGATGTTTTTAACAGAAGCGACTAAAGCAAAAAGAGTGCGGAAGAACAAAATAAAATGCTGGAGCGAGGATGATGTGTGGAAAATGATTGTGTATGTTCAATCGCGTACGAATTTTGAATTTGATTGCTTTCAGCTAAACAATTGCGCAATTCAATTTAACTATCGATTGTATTGTCATCGAACTGGCAAACAGCTGACTTGGCACAAATACGACAAAAGAAACGCAAAAAGTGCACTCACTAGCTACACTGTGACTATATAACACTTTACGCACATAACATAACAACTGAATACCCTTAATGTTAATTAGATCAAATGGAAGCAGATGCAATATCTGTTGCAAGTTGCAACGGCTTCAACGGCTGTACGTAAAGCTGGCATCTGCGAATGCAGGAACTCCGACTGAAACGGAATCATCGGTTGGATCTGCGTCTGCTGTTTCTCCAGCTAGGTATTCCCCATGACTAAAGCCGCGCTATACCTCGCTTTACTTGTGACGTTATACCTGTATATAACTTTAACGTCACAATTGGATTTGTTATGATTCGGCCTTATCTTCCCAAGACTGTACCGACAGCCAGCTAGCAAATCGGCTACTTAGGGATGAATACGACCTCAATAAAGCGTGGACTGGGCTAACAAAAATTTATATTTATACTCAAAATCTAACAATCTGACTAGCAGGAACTCTTCACGCAATCTGACAATTTTTACAGATAACAATAAGGTATACAGGTGTTGATATTTACCCCGGGCCTAAGCAAAATGGCCCGGCCCGGTAAATCCCGGAAAACCCCGATAAAGGGCTGAAAAAAATGTTGGTTTGCTTTTAGTTTAGATTATTTCGCATACTGGAACCGCCATTTATCGCATAATAAATTTTTGTCGATACTACTATCGATATGCTTATAGTTTTTTGTTGGATTTTAGAAATCTAACAATGTCGCGACTCGCGACCAATCATTCTGGAAGCCATCAATAAACCTATTGCCAAATGTAAAAGGCAGGAGTGACGTATGGAAGCTTTTTGCTAGTGTTCAATAGGTTGGTAACAAATTAGACAATAAGACACACAATAGACAATTTGTGTGTTGCCGGAGCTGTAAGCATGTGCTGGCCTTTAATGCAAAACAGGGCACGGGCACCTTCTGCACGAAATGAAAGATTTGTTCCAACATGTAATTATATAATAATAGGATTTAATATTACAAAAATAAGTGTATTTTAAAAAATATATATACATATATCCATCTTTGAACTGCATATGTCTTTATTCTCGATACCGTCATGGTGTCAGTTCGTCCGTATGATCGCACACATTTCCACACTCTTCAAGTTAGAGTCTTGACACTTTCCAAATGTCATTTTCTGTGGCCGGGACAGATGAAGTGTCAAGATTGAGGTTCTACGATAACTAGGGGGCTGGCAAATCGAAGAACTCGATAACTTAAAATCGAAAAAAACCTGTTTCGCACATCCTTACAGCTAGAACTACCAAATTTGGTAGAAAGACAGATACTGGCATCCCCAAAAAAACAGCATTTTGTTCCAAGATAGGTGATGGCGAACCGCAAAAATCTGTATCAAAACCTAGCCGCCTAACCGCCCGAACGGTTCGTTAAAAACGGGAATGCGTGTATCTTTTATAGTGTTTGAGCTAGGGTCAAATTTGTTAGGAAGATAGTAGCTGGTAACGATCCCCAAAGATCTGCATCAAAACTTTGAATGCCACACCAACCCATACCGCCCCCAGCCCCCTTCCCACACCTTTTACAAACTTTGAGTAAGAGTCACCAAATTTGGAAGAAGATAGCTGGTGCCATCCCCGTTTGCATCAGAAAATCATTGAGGCAGCGTACACCCCGCCACATCCGCACCCATTAGCAGTCAGGCCTTTTTTTTACCGGTTTTAACACAGGTGTCGAGTATATACTTGATATAAATGTACATATAACCATTCATACATATGTATGTTTAATACGGCGTTTACACTGGCACTGCTTATTTGAGTTAGTGCGTTAAGGGCAACAAGCAGATGTTTTCCCATTCAAAAAGTAGTGGTGACAAAAAGTTGAGTTAAGTTTAGACGCAGTTGCTTGTACTCGATATACATTCGTTTTACTCAAAAGTGCTGCCCATTTAAGTAAATAATCGGCTATATTTTTGAACTATCACCACTTGATAAATGACAAACTTGAAAAACAATAGAAATTGTCACAAATATATGTAAATAAAATTTCTCGACAAAACGGTAAGTTATTTTTTTTGTATGCTATACATTTTGAATCATTTCAACCAAATTATAGGTTCTGATAAGAGATTTGTGTGGTTAACTGCTGCCACACGCACATTGATTGAACTGTGGCAGGAAAACATTGATGGTTTTCGTGGACAACGGAAAAATTCGCATATATATAAGGAAATGGCGGAAAATATGAAAGAGTTTGGACCGTCTCACTTTGAGATAAAATGACGATATCGATAGCAAACTCACTGTAATGTAAACGCCCTATAAGTTTCGGGCCGGGATGGGACGGGCCTTCATCAAAAAAAGTCGTGCCGGGCCTTCGTGTTCTTTCGGGCCTGGGCCTCAGAAAACAGGCCCGCACCCACTTCTACTCCCTACTTATGAATTGGCTTCTGTGGTTTTGTGCCAATTCTCCTAAGCACATTACAATTACAAAAATTTATATAATCGTGAAATACTCGTATACAACTTTAAATACATACTAATTTGATACTAATAATTTGTTTTCAAAGATAAGTATTTCGGTTTATAAATGAAGGGTTTATAGGCTTGCATATTTTTTATGCAGATCCGTAAGAGGATGTCATAAAAATTTTATTATAATTATTGTAATTGTTTTTTAAGTGAATGGTCGAGTATGTACATACATATATGCGCTGTTGTACGTTGAGCAGACACTAATATTAACTTCGGTAAGCTAGCTTTATGACGTTATTTATCACTCATACAGCTAGATAACCAAAGACAACATAGCACCCTGTTTTCGGCACAATCTTGCACAATCCAGTAATTGCTGTTTATAGTTTTACTATGCAATTGTTTTTTATTTCTTATAAGTGGCTCTTTTGGCCTTCCAATTTTCGGAGCAAGTAATGAATTTGGCATATTTCCATCGATGATTGTGGGGATATTTTGTTAACGAACTCTCCAAACTTCTCGACTTGGTAGCGCCCAGACGACTGCAAAATGTAGACTGTATATTGGTAGGGGACAGATCGTCGTCATCGAATTTTATATTTGCCTTAAGAAATGCTACGCGGAATTTGTATGAGTTTTTCATAGGCAAACAGTATTCAAAGTATGGGCGCACAAATAAGATAGGTACAATAAGAAAAGGAAAAAAAGATCGAAAAACAGGGTCGCGCGCGTTCGTCCAGAACTCTGCTTAAATGTAGTATGTTCGTGTGTAAGCAATGTAATGATTATTTTCCTCTGCTAAAATATTCTTATAAATATGCAAGGTACTTCTACGACGAGAAACAATTATACTACCTTTGACCAAAACCAAACATCTCAGCAGAAGCAAAAGCGCTGTGGTATTTTTGTATTGCTCTTTTTATTGTTTCGGTTGGTCAAGAGACTGTAACTGGAACGACATCGAGACGACGACAGAGCTGACTTAACCAAACTGAGCTCAGCTTGATTGGTGGTTGGGTGGTTGTTTGGGCTTTTTGCCTGCTTGGTTGCGTTGGCATTATAGCGCCGGCAAAATGAGAATAAGACAAGTGAATGGCTGACTGACCTTACAAATATCTGTCTACTGCTTGCTAGACGAACGTTCGGCAACCTTAAGCTCCCACAATTATGCGCCTCGCTCATTTCGACTCGACTTTATACCACACACGTAAAACTCATTGTAAAAATCTTTGAAATAGTATAAAGAGGCGAAAAATTTTAAAAAGTTGGCCAAACATACAATTGTGCATGTAATTATAATAATAATGTAATTATAATAATTCAAATGATATTTTTCACTTTAGTCAAAGTGTACAATGCTTAAAGTGGGTACAGTCGTAAAATTGACTTAAGGCTCTGCCAATATCTTTGTTTTTAAGCTGAACAGAAATTATGTTTAAATAATGGAACTACTACCAATGACGGCTTTAAAATCTTTTAAATCGATAACTAAACATCGATCAAAAAAACAAAACATATTTTCACAATTTTTTGTCAGTTTACACGCCCACTCCAGCCCCCAGCTCCACCAAATTTGAAAATCGGAAACACCTATGTAAGTCTTTCAAAGTAGATTCCCCAAATTTTGTGGCTTGTGGCGTTTCATTAAGAGGTCAAGGCCACTAGGTACCGCTAGAATTCTCCCTTTAAATTAAACTGGAAGAGTTTTATTTATTTAAACATTATATTGTGCATGTGAGTTAATTTTTTTGGTCAAGAAGGAATACAAATATATCGTAAAAAGTCAAAAGTGTATAAAATCGAGTCAACTTTAAGAGCTAGGCAACTAAAAATTGGCTCTTTGATTTTTTTGTCTTAAAAAACTGATTTTTGATATATCTATAAAGCGTTCATAGAAAAATGATATGAGTTAGATCGTGTTTTTTTCCTTAAAGATTATATCGAGAATCAGAGCAATCGGACTTTAGATTTGACTTCACCTGGCCATCAAATTTTAGTGTTTTTTTTTTCATTGACAATTTAAATAAATATTAAACTCGAATTTATTTCGAACTCGTTTCGACGTTTTTGAAAGAAACAGAGGACAAGAGTTACATATAGCCGACATAACTTAATTTTTATTGATGTATCTTAAAAACTTTATTATTTTGTTCACCCTTCCGTTAAGGGCTAAAAACTTAGTATTTGTATCACACATAGAGTCTAGTCTATTTTCAAGATTCTGTCGTCAATAATAACTCGACAGACGACGCAAACATTTAGGCTGAACAATATGTTTGTCAAATTTAATTAATGTTCATGTCCGTATATGATGGCAAGGTTGTTTGGTTAAAGTTCCAAAAATCCAACTTAAGATGAATATATATGTATGTGTAAAAATATATATAAGTTTCTGTGGAATTATGCAAATGTCAAATTTTAATAACGCTAATTTTATAGGCCTGCCTAGCAAATAAATAAAATGCGACGGTTCTCAATTCACGATTGACGAAAACGCGTTTTGCATGACGACACGACGACACACGAGCACAAAACTGTGCTTTAGTGTTGCCAGATTAGCTTATTTTCGGCTAGATCTAGCATATTTAAAAAAAGAAATGCTTATAAAATTTGCAAATACCACAATAGCTTATTTCTGGATGAGTCAATTGATATCAGTGTGACTAAATTACTTGGTAAATAGCTTATTTAAGCATATTTTTTCTTATAATCTAGCTTATGCGGGCGCTCGACACCTGGCAACACTGCATAAGTAATGAGGTCGATGATAATGCTGTCGATGCCAATGTTGAGATTTGAAAATTGTGGAAAAGTTTGCGGATTGCGTACAAACCGGATATGACCGTTAAATTTAATTTATTTAACAGCTGTGATTGGCAATGACATCAATGACATACCTGAAGAACTAAACGGCGCCAGTAACTAGTAATGGCAGCTGTTGATTGCTCTCGAAAAATTTTGTTCGAGTTGCTTGACATTTTATACTCTTCCATGGACATACATATGTACATGTATATATATATGTATGTATATAATCTCATAAACGAGTATTAATCGCTGGATATACATATATAACAATACATTGGGTAATGACACACGTTAACTGCACTTAAACTGCGAAACACTTGCGAACTAATCAAATTTTTTGGTTGAGAAACAAACTATTGTTTACTCAGACAAGAGAGACAGAGGCTAAGTAAATAACTTTATAGTTCTCACTCCGATTCTGATTCCATATACAAGTAGAGCTCTCTAGTGTATGCTATGTATGGTGGCTAGCAGAGCTCAGTCACCGGAATGCGCTTATGAGCACACCTTTAAAGCCGCCAAACGCTTCTAAACTAAATTCAGTTTTAGTAAAAATGCGACAAACGGGCTCCTGATCAACTTCTTGAGACGAGCAGCGACGTCGACGTCAGAAATGTATACAAAGAAAAACATGTGCAAATGTGAGCATGTGTATGTGTTGTGTAGCTGAATGCGAGCAACTTTTGCGTTGGTGTGGCCGACGTCGCGACGTTGGTGTGACCGACGACAACAAGACAACGACGATGATCCGATCACTTACACGTACTTCGGCTTTGGCATGGGCGTCGCTGCCGCTGCTGGTGCAGAGCTGAGCTGAATTCGTTACCTGATTTTCGGGTTTTTTTTGCTTTTGAGCGCTTTGCGAGGTTATGATTTGCCGCAAGGTAAAGACTAGTACATTTGTGTGTACGAGTTGCGGTTGTATGAGTAAGGCACAGCATATGTACTATGTATGTACATACATACATATGTACATACCTATGCACATGTAGAATCCCCATAGAAACACGCTTTTGTTTTAAAGACGCTGCCTACCCTGTTGTAACCCACCACCAGCGCAATGTCAACGAATCGCCGACGCCTTTAAAATTGGGATCGACTTACTCTGAGTCCTGCTAGATTCAATTGACGTATTTTTGGATACCGGTTTGGAATATGTCCCTTTTTGCACCGCAATAGGTGTAGGGGTTTACATGTTAGGAATTCAATTGCCGCCAGCTACTACTTGTTAGTCAATTGAAGCCCGCTGCACTACTTGGTAGCCAATTGACGCCAGCAGTACTACTAATCCAAATGACTCAACAGCTAAGGCGGCTGCTTCGTTAATAGTCACAGCTTGCATTACTTTGATACTGTACTGATTTTAAATTTGTTCAAATGCTGATCGATTTCAAAATATTACAACAGAAACTTTGACTTAATTCATACAAACGAATAATACATAATTTGCTAGTCATGGGCATACTTAGTCCACTAAAATGTCCCAAGCCAAAAACCGAAATACCGAAGGTTAAAGGTAATGTTGGTTTTGTGCTATGTTCGTCATGCTGTCTGTGTGTCCGTCCGTCTCTATGAACTCGCGTTTCTTCAACGCCCTTAAAGCTTCATACTTAACAAATGTCTTGGATATACCTCTGTCTGACAAGGTGTTAATATAGGGGGATGGGAAATAATGTTTAGTGACTAGCTCAAAAACTATAGGATAAGGACGGGGTCCGGGGGCGAAGGGAGTGGTTATTAAGAGACATCACTTTCTGTCTTTTTACCTTATTTGGTATTGAAAAGATTTGGGAGAAATATGGTTTAATCGATTCCCAGTTATCGAAGAAGATCATTTGACTTGAATTCTTGCCAAAATCAGTGAATCAATCCTTGGGTTGACTTTTGCAACACTTTAAACTGGTACAACTTCAATTTATAAATCGTGCAGCTTCCTTGACTCAAAAGTACAGCACATAATTTGCTTTCGCGCAATGGCAAGACCAACAGTCAACAGTCAGAACGGGTAAAAAAAAATCTCGTTTATGGCACGCATTGAACTGACAGAAAAACAACAACAGCAACAAAAAAAACTTAACCAAGATCGACGACGACAGAGGCGCAGACGCAAACGGCTTTGCCGCATGCTTGGCAACAGCGACAGCATCAGCAACAACAACGAAGAATACGCAAAGAATGGCCGTTAAAATTGCCACGCTAATGGCAAAAGGCAGAGGCGTAGCCGATGAGCCGAGCACAGAGGCTACCGTATAGCGAACGTATAACGACGAACGACGAACACCGAAAACAAGACCAAATGCGAGACGAAGACAAAGGCTTGGCTTCGGCTTCGACTTCGACTGGCTACGTGAGAGCAACTCTTGGCACGTTTTAGCTTGGCCGCCACCCGTTGGCATCATACAAAAAGTCAATTGAATTTAAATTTAAAGTACATAATGACCAGCAGTACGTACGATGAGCGATGAACGATAAAGAGGGTATGCAGTCGGGGCAGACGACCACTTCGATGGTGGGTGGGAAGAGGTAAGGATCGACAATGCTGCTGCCTTTCGAATTTTTCAGTCATTAATGGTAGAAACATATATGCATATACATACACATTTAGTTAATGTTATATGTATATTTATATAACTTATGCATATGAGTAAATGAACTTTGAATCATTTGTAAATAAATTTTTATCAAAATTCTATACAATCAAATCGCCGTCTACACAAATAGTGCTCTAGATGCGATGTACGCAAAGCAATCTCGAATCCACTTAAACGAATTCTAAAATATACACATTATAATCTGGTACAGCAATTCAAAAGAAGCTCAGTCACAAACTCACGCACAGAAATCTTATTTATATGTATACCCTGCCGCATCCGATACCTGCCACCCGCCTTTTAAAATCGGAAAACCCATATCCTTCGGTGTTTGTGAGCTAAAGTTACCAAATTTGGTGGCAATATACATAGTTAGTGATAACCCCAAAGATCTGTATCAAAAAAACCTATGCCACCCGCAGAGTTGACAGCGTAACAGTACTGTAAAGGCCTAGTCACATACAACGGAAACCGAAACTGATTTTCGAACGGAATAACGGAATATTTCTTTTTGTTTTCATTCGCTTATTTATTGTGCCTCACGCTATACAAAGCTTCGTTCGATTTCACGGACTCTATCAATTATTCCTCATCCTCCACACTTAATTTTACTTTCGACATTATTGCAAATATCAATTGTTTACGCATAAAAAACACATAGAAATGACCAGCGTTAAGCTGGCTGCGTTTCTAGAAATTAGCTGATCGCAAATCAGAGGAGCACAAAATAAATAATCGATAAGCAGCAACCGAATAAAGGCAAAAGTACTTGTTTCGGTTTCGGCTGCAAATGTACTGAATTGGGTTTCGGTTTCGGTTTCCGTTGACAACAGGCCGTAAGCCGCTGTATAGCCACTTCGCTAACCCCGTACTAGTGCGCCGTGCTGCAGGGTATAAGGGATGTACACACAAGCACACGCGTATATATATATATGTACATATTATAAACTTATCTCAAAGACAGAAAACGCTTATACACATAGCGGGGTGAGTGGTAAGTATTTGTGTGCTTTTTTTGTTATAAACATGCTTATACTAATAGATCGAATTGGTGTTGGTTTTTTTTGGTAAAAATAATGGGTGGCAATAATACAAAATTTACGAAAAAGATCAACTTTGACAAAGAAATTACAAATCTTTTAAAAAAATAAGACAATACATTAACCAGTGATCCTCTTTTTACGTTGCTTAGTAAGTGTGACTTATGTATTTAGCATTTAACAAGAACTAGAAAGTGATTAAGCGTTTACTGTGCAACGACTAAGCTTGTAATACCTTCTAAAACTAGAACTTTTCACCTTATTGCTTGCAGGCCACTAATAAAAATTAGCGAAATATAAAAAGACTAGGAGTACCCTGACACTCTGTATACGAGTGCTTAAGGAAATTTAAATCTAAACATTTCTTAACTAATAAATGATGAATTTTTGATCCGAATATCAATAAGACAAGCACAAGTTCGGTGCCTCAGTCTTTTGTTTTTATACTCGTTTTTTTTTTGTATATTTTTATATACTCCAATCCACAGCAGTGGTCGGCACTCTCGGCAGAGGTTGTTGTGTGCATTGGAAAGCAAGCAGCAAAATATGCTTGTAGGAGTTATAAATGTACGCGCAGCTTGACACGTTCTCTCTGTCAAAGTTTTCTGACGGCTCTCAGCAGAGACGGAAATTTTTGAAGTTTCTCGCGATCACAGCAACAGAATAGTTTATGAGTATTATCCTAGTTTTAACACGATATTTTAGCCTATTTATAATAATTTATGGATACAATTTCCACTTATCTCTGACTTCACGCGACCACGCGTTTCTCAGCTAGATACCCCTAGAGCTAGAGACTTGCAACATTGCAAATATCTTGATCGAAGCTTTACTTACCCCAAAAATCTGCATTAATAATTTTTATTTGCGTATCTTGAGTAATTTTTGAGCTAGAGACATCAAATTTGGTAGAAGAATAGCTGGTGAAATCCTTCTTAAATGTGCATAAAAATTCGGATCAGAATTTTTATCGGCAGCAGAAGGTATACAAAACCTTTACCGAGGTCGTCTCCATAATATAAATGCCGAGGCTATAACATGATACTAGGTTATAAAAACAAATGATTTAAATAATGAGATTCTAGATGAATCTGTTGTTGAATACGTAGATGTGATTGGTCAAGCCACTACGTTTTACCCAGCAGTACGTCAAGCAATCGAAATTGTTTTAACTATTCCAGCAACGACACTCAACGATAGGAGATGCGAGGCTAAGGACCTTTGCATGCTCATTGTTCACCGGAAAAGAGTTGAGGATACTGAATTAAGCTGAATAGGCTACGATGCCAATGCCAACTATTTCATATGGGGCAGCAGTCACATCAACACAAGTGATGAGTGACTTTCCATATATATACTTACATAACTTAATGGTTGGAAATGTCGGAGCAACACCGACTTTCCTAACTAGCATCAGAGAAGAAGAATTGGATAGCACCCTTACAAGCCGGGACCACCAATAGACCAAATCTCAGGAAATGGCATGTCTCTTCCGAGACATAGCAAATGAAAATTCTTTTAAATATATATAGTATGCAGGGGATCTGAAAAGAGCTGAACTTGACAGAGAAACTTTGACAGTAACATTATAGGATGGGGGAGATTACGATTACGACAACGAGAACTCCCATTTTCAACTGTTGTCCTATATAATTAACATTCCGCATCGCCTTTTAAATCTGAAATCTCAATGTTTTCCAGTTTTGAGCTAGAGTCACCAATTCTGGTAGCAAAGTAGCTGACGATGTTCAAGGTTGCCCTAATTTGGATAGCATATTTCCTAAGAAACTACTTCATTTCCTTGATAAATTCATACTGATATAAATTCGCAAGGAGGATTCTCCGTCCATGTCGCAAAAACTGCAGATGCTGCTACTGGCCATTCCTAGCTTGGTTAAGTCTACAGCGTCCTGTCTGAAAACCGGTGAGAGTCCTTAATATTTTTTTACACATGAATATAACTAACTTAATTAGCTTAAGATTCTGGCTACCCAAAAGACATTTGGCTTGCCTGACTCCTCGTGTCCTTGCCCAGCTCGTTTGCCGCAAGAGCCTCTCTTCGTTTCTCAATTCCTGTTGTATTTGTATATTATTATTGTTAAAACTAATGTGGATCCCGTAGAAATTTTTTGCTATCAAATTCTATTATGGCTAATAAAACTTGCTCATGAAGCAGAAAACCTGTTTACAAATATACACTCAGAAAAAAATCATCCGAAAATCAAATATGAAAATAGTTAATTTTACTATGCGGGTTTTAACTACGAAACGTAGTAAATCCAACTATAAAAAATGTTGATTCAACTAAAAACATAGTTAAACAGCAAAACGAACATGAAACATAGTTAAATCAAAGTGCGTGCACTTTAAAACTACATGTTTGTATTTCAAAATGACATTCCATGTTCAATTTAACGTTGAAATATATTTAATTCAAATATACACGCATTTTGAAAAATAAATACATAAGTACTTATAATAAAATGATCCATTTAATACCACCATAGTTAATTCAAACATTCTTGATGTTAACATTTAGCATGTTCCCTATTCAAATTAAACAGCAGACATCTTACTTTCGTCCCGAATTTTTTGTTTTAGTTAAAAACTAACTGCATACGAAATACGTTCGGCAACAGCGCAATGGCTAAGGCGTCCGCTCAGTGAACAGGAGACCTCGAGTTCGAATCCCCGCTGCAGGCCATCATATTTTGTATTCGGTAAGTTTTGATCTAATAAGTTTTCAATGTATTTCTAGCAATTTTAATAATTTATAATAATTAATGAGAGTGATTCAAAATTTACGATGACATTAGTTGGTTTAAAATTTAAACATATTTAAACTTTAAATATGCCCGAGATGTTAAAATAAGAAATTTCATATTCAGTTTCAGTATGACTGAAATTTGAATTCAGTATTTTTGTGATTCAATGTTAATTCGTCGAAACTGTAAATTAACTATGAAAAATGTTGATTTTACTATTTCATAGTAATTCTTGATTTAACATGTGCACATGTCAAGTTAAGCAAAATTATGACGAAAATAGTTAAATTAAGCATGAATCTGCTTATTAATACTACGTTTTTTTCCGAGTGTACAGTAAGACCTCGCTAAACGCAACTCCTTGATAATTGCAACACCCGAATCCTTAACTTCGCGATACAGCTGTTTGAAAAGTATAAATTCTAACAAAGTGCAGAGCACAATTTTTCAGTTTTTTAAAGAATAAATAAAATAAAATGAAATTGTTGATTTGAACACAGATTTATTCGATTTACTTTAATGTTAAAGCCATCACTTTTTGTAAATAGGTCTCATGACCAACAGTAATAGAACAGTCGTACTACAAATATACAAATACATAAATACAGTAAAAAAATTTATAAAAATAAGATCGAACGTCTACTGGGGGGCTGAGATTTTGATAAATCGATAACTGAAAATAACATATTTTCCAAATCCTTACAGCTAGAGCTACCAATCTTGGTAATATAGCTACCGGTGTCCCTAACAAAACTGCAATATGTAATTTGGTGCATTTAAATTGGTCCTGCGTGCTGAACTAAACTTTAATTTTGACGTTTCAAGGTTTTATTGTTATCGATAAGTTTTATTTTTAAGCTGCAAAATATGCAAGAAACTTGTTCTGCTAACGTTTGTGGCCCAAATCTGTAATTTCTATGTCTGATACAGACAGACTAACGTAAAAATAACTGATTTTATACATAACGCTCATATACTTAAAGACTATCATTAGTAAAAAAAATGAGATTTTGCAAAAACGCGTTTAAAGTTTTTAATAGAGTAAATAAGAATATTAATACAATTATGAAATTTTTTCATAATATATATTAAGTTTAAAGTAATGAATAGTTCTGCATAATCGTGTTTTTTAACTTACGACACACGGTCTCCAAGTAAATGAGCGATATGTACTTTTTTCTTATAGTCAAATTGTTTTAGCTGTATTTAGAGCCATCTCTGTCTAATATATACATGTATGTACTACCGCTTTGAAGTATTTAAATGACGTCCAGTATTTTGGGCTGTGTTTGCTTCTTAAAATGTGTACATAGGTCTAACTGCCAACAATCTTTATGACAAGTTAGTAAGCATAAGCGTAAAATATAATGCAGCTAGCTTATTAGCTTTGCCACATTTAAATTCAATGAGTTCTCTATCTTTTAATTGAGTCACAGAAAAGCGCAAAAGGTCTATAAACTAATTGAAAAACAAGCAGCAAGAAAACATCGACGTTGGATTTTGGTTAATAATTAAAAAATAAATAAAATGAAAAAATGGTTAAACAAAAACCAATATTGTAAATGTTGTATGGGGAGTTGCCTTGCCCCAAAGGTTTTGAACTCGAAAGAAAGCAGCCAAAAAAAAAAAAATGATAACTTTTCAGTTCCAAGCGAAACTGTACCCCCTTTGCGTTGGCTAAGATGCCGATGCTGCCGTAGATCGGTCGAGCAAAGCAAACGGGCCAAAACAGAACAAAAGAAAAAAAAAACCCGAAGTCGGCTAAGGCACTGCCAACGATCGATAAAATTTATTAATTTATTTTTTTTTTTTCGAGTTTTGGGCAGTAACAATGCCAAGTCACTAACACGCACACAGACAAACACACTATTCAGGCAGACACACTTTTATTCAGACGGTGTTACCTTTGGTAAAACAAGGGAGAGAGACAGGAGATTGGAAAAGAGAGCCAGAACCAGAGTCGCTGCTTGATTTTTGTTGCATTTATAGCTTGTTCTGTTGCTGCTTTCGATGGATGCTGGCTGCCCCATGGCAAGTTTCGCCCAGCATGGTAACAAGATTGACTGATAAATTATAAAAAAAAAAAAATACTGCCAGTCGGCTTTTCGTTAAAAGAAACGAGTGTGCGCACTCTCACAAACGAAATTTTATTTTTGTATTTGTATTTGTACTTCCTATGCATGGATGTGTATGTAAGGCAAGAAAAATAACCAAAATAAATAACAATTTAAAGGAATGGACAACAGCTAACTTTTACACTGTCCAGGGTCCCGGGACAAGGAAAGTTGCACCAGGCAACTGAGACTGCTTCAAGTTAAGGCATGGCCCGGATTGAGAGCTATGTTGGGGCCAAAACCAGCAGATGCAATTGGTCAGGTTTTGCCAGGGATGCGCTCTTAAGTCGTTTATTTTACCTTTAAATAAACACATACAAGTATGTTTGTATGTAAGTACGTACGAGTGCGTCAAGATAATATGGCCAAAATTTTCGAGCAGGTACGATTTTTACGCATTTGAAAAAAACACAAACGTTAAATAAGAAATTTAGTATTTTGAATGCTTAAGTTTTGTAAAGGTGTTCTGTACACGCGAATGTAATAGCAGCAAGATTAGCATCCGTTCTGGATGCTACTTGGTTAGAGTTATTGATAATTTTAAACAAACTTTTTCTGCCCATGGGCTAGAAAAGCTTATGTTCCAAACCTTGAGTCCTTAGCTTTTGTAGTCTCTGAGATTGATGCGTTTTTACATACGGACGGACAGACAGGCGGACATGGTCAAATCGACTCGACTGTTGTTGCTGATCAGGAATATATATACTTTATGGCATCAGAGATGCTTCTTTCTATCCGATTTGAAAGTTATTATCTGTGGCTCTGACTTTGTTTAATATATGTAAGTCTTTGGGGTCGCTGAATCGAAAACCGATTTTGACAAAACCTCATATATGTACATACAGTGACTCACACCCAATTTGATGCAGTGTCAAATAAAAAGTTTAAAGTGCTATACATTTTAAACTAGAGAAAAAATTAAAAATGTTTAAACGCCAATTTGTTTTATGTTATATCACATTTAAAAAAGGAACTTTATTTGTTTTTAAAATATTGCTATGTTTTATATATTAACTATGTATGTACATGCATGTATTTATATCAGAGGTCGCAAAAGACCTAAAAGACCGAAAAAAATGTACCGCAATCGGTCTCGTTCAGAATATGACCCTTTATTTCGGTTCTCTTGTGTGCTCGGTTGCGGGGTTCCCGTCGAGCAAACACAAGAATCAGTCTTGCAATAAAAATTTGAGAAGAGTGAAATGGTCGTGTGTCATAAAATAATTATCTGCAAATGAGTAAAATGTGAAGTGAATGCAAAAAAGCTCTTTTTGTATCAGACGCGTCGCGACGCACACGAGGCAGCGTGTGCGTAACCTTCTGCCACGCCGACTGCACAAAATCACACGTACACACACACGCTAAGTAGACCGACGCAAAAGACACAAAAACACGCATACATATGCAAAAGACCAAAAAGGTCCGCGGAAAGCACGAGTACAACGAAAACGAAAAAACGGTCGTTGGTTGAATATTCAACTCATTGATCAAGAACAGAATTGAGGGTGGTTTCTCGCTCCTTTTTTTTCATTCTGTCCCAATGTAACCGTTCTTTTTCGGACGTTCTGAAAGTTAGGCCCTTTTTTGCGAGCTCTGATTTATATGTATATATATATTTTTTATATATTTTTGATTACAGACTTATGAAAGAGCGTGAAAAAACGATTAAGAAAAAATTTATTTCGCTTTGCTGAAACTTGAAATAATACAATTCCAAACGCGTTGAAAAGTTACAAAGTTTAGATCGAAATATCGGTATTTTAATTTTAGGTTCTGGTGCATCCAAAACCATGTATAAACACCTGTAGACCACATGAAAAGCAAGCTGGCACTAAGAGCTATCAATCACAGAAAATAGAGCGCGCTAGCATCAAAACTCGCCAAAATAGAGCTGATGTCCGAATTAGGCACAGTGTCCACTACTGGTGACTCACTTATAAAAAAAAAACTGAATTTTTATATTTGTAAAATTTTTTTTTGTATTATACAATTTCGTTATAACATAAGTATGTTTTTGTGTGTGAAAATTATTTGTGTCGCCCATCCCTGGTTGAATGCTGTGCTGCTTTTGGCCGTTGAATATTTGGCTTGTTCACGGGACGAACCTAATGATCATGACGTTGCTTAAATTTTGTTGCTGTTGTTAGGGGTAGCGTGTCATGGTCGTTGTTATAGCCCCTGTTCTCTCATCGCTGTCATCTCTTAACGTTTGTTTGGACCGAGTATCGCTCACCTGCATCATCACTTGTGCGTGTATTTGTGTGTGCGAGTGAGTTGTGATGTTTTTTTTGTTTTCCACTGACAAAGAGTTACCTGGCAAGCGCTACCTGCGTACAGGTAGGCATATGAATGTATCTGTATCCTTAACACTATAGCCGGTCGGTCAGCAGTAACGCAGCATGAGCAAAAACAACGTCATTGTGACCATGTTCATACATACATATATAAGTGTATATAAAGAACCCGAAGAATCAGACTGCTCATATATATGTACATATGTGTATGTGCATATTTACTGTCTACTTTTGCTCTACCTACCTAAGTATATGTATGTACATATGTTTGAAGTTAATCTATATTTAGCAGTTCGGTAACTGGTACGACAGTATATGAGCAACCGTCTTTATAAAATGGTTTAAGGAAATCAAAAATTATAAAATCTTGTATGTCTATTTACAGACGTTTCAGCGGGCTTTCTCTCCCCGATTTAAGTCCTCAGCATGCAATCCAACCAAATAATTCAAAAACTGTCGGTGGAGCGCATAGAATTTAAATATTTAATTTAATAGTACTATAAAAGGCACCCCTAGTTTGATCTAAATGAATAAAGCTGAATCAATCGGGGAGATTTTTGTTTCCAGAGAGTCGAGCAATAATAAATGATGAATTAAAAGCCAAATATAAATCTGGTTCGTCATTGTCGTGACGAAAATACGTCAAATGCCAGTCTAAAGCTCTGGAACTTGTCATTGCTCTTTTGATTCATGTGTGCTTTAATAAGTTAGGTTGATTGAAAGCAGTAATTAAAAAACATTATTTTTGTTGGTACCAATAAGTATTTTCTGATTTGTTTGCTTTCTATTAGATCAGAGGTGTGAATGTAATATGTACATAAGAAGGCTTTAATCAAGAGGGTTAGACTTCCAAGTTGAAATAACTTATTCTATAGTAGAATCGCAAATACTTTAACTTGAAGTCGCCAGTATTAAAATAGTATTAATTATATAATTATTTTGTGATGCAACTTTCTTGAGGACGTCGCCAGGTAGTTTCCTACCAATTTGTTACTCTTGCCTAAAAGCTGTTGATGATATATGCATTTTCGTTTTAACCCTCATCGGTACCCTGTATGCGCACGCATACAATTTTTTTCTTTAAACTGGAATAAAATAAAAACGGCTTAGCGGAATGACCTTGTATTTTGTAAAGTAGAATTATTTTATTTTAAATCTACCAAGCCCTTGAAATGTATTAAGATATAATAAACATGAATAATCAAAAAACATAAATTTTTGTTAATTTTTTTAAACATTTTTTACAATAAAAACTATATGTGTTCGCGCGCACATACAATGGGATCGATTAGATGTATTTCTCGAGGTACCGATGAGGGTTAAAAAGATGGGGAGGCTGGAGTGATCGTGGATTGTAAATGTGGATGCAGATCTTTTTAAAATATCATAAGCTATCGTGCTACCAAATTTGGAGACTGTAGCTTATAAACTGTAAAAGATATAAACGTTTCTTGCTTTAAGAGCATGGGCTTGGGGCGGCGGGATTGGGCGTAGCATCAGCAACTTTGATGCAGATGTTTGAAGGAAGGCTTTAGGTCGCTTTATTTGTATGCAGATATTGGCGGATGTTACCAGCTATCCTTCTACCATATTTGTTGAGTCTAGCTCAAAAGCTACTCAAAGTATACGCATACCCGTTTTTAAGTGGCTGAGGGCTGCAGTGGTGGGTGTGTCATTCAAACTTGTGATGCAGATCTTTGAAGCAAGCTGCATACTATGTATCTTTCCACCAAATTTGCTGAATTTAGCTGTTCAAATATATGATATATGTGTGTTTTATTAAATAGCGCCTCGAGGTTTATTGACTAGCTATCGATTACCGAGCCCTCCATTAGGTAAGACGCCATTTTATTGACACCTAGTCTCACACAAACATAGATTAAAATATTTGAAAAGTTTTAAATCACTTCCCAAAAAGATTTATAGTACTTATATATGATGCCGCGCCACCAATCTACGCCTCACAGTTTTTAAGCTAGTCATCAAATTTGATAGGAAAATAGCTGTATTTTGATGCCACTCCCACCCAATCCGCCCGCCTTGTAAAATCGGAAATCTCCATATCTTCCACAGGCATCTTAAAAAGATTTCTATCAACATTTTTCGATGCCATACTCGAAAGACGCCCACAGCCTCTCGAAAAGAGGGAATGCGTTTATCTTTAACAGTATTCAAGCTAGTCACCAAATTTAGTAGGAAGATATTTGTTAACCTCCTCCTCCAAAGATCTGCAACAAAACTTCTTCTTAATTGGCCAATTATACGGTCCCCAGACCCCTTGCCCTTTAGAAACTGGAATACGTTTATCATCAACAGTTTGTGAGCTCGAGTCTTTGACAAGACATTTAATGACATCCCAAAAATATCTGTATACAGATACAGCCATACCTTTGAAAATCAGTAATATCCATATCTTCCATTGTTTTTGAGCAAGATTCACAAAATTTGAGGCACTATAGCAAGTGTCCTAATCCAAAGATTTGCATCTAAAATTTGGATACTACGCCTTCTCTTGCCGCCCACTGTTCAAATCGAGATAGCTGGTGACATCCAAATAAGATCCACATAAAACATTTTGATGCCAACCCCCCGAACTACGCCGCACGTCCGAACGTCTCTTCAAAGATATCTTTCAGTTAGTTACTAAATTTGATAGGAATATATTTGGTAAGCCAACAGAAATTTCTGCGTCAAAACTTTGGATGCCACGCCCACCCAATCCGCCTCCAGCCCCCACCTTCTAAAGATAGAGGTGCCAAATTTGTTAGGAAGATATCCAGTGAGATCTGTAATTTGATATTCATTTTTAGTTAAATAACTCTTTCTCGAAGCACATTAAACAAAATAAAGCACATTTTCTTGAGTTATATTACATTTAAAAAAAAAGTCTAGAATTTAGAACTTTTAAGAAATTGGAACTACCTTTATAACCTTAGGTTCTACTACCAGTTGATTCGTGTGATTGGCAAGCATGTCCAGCTTGACGGTTGATAACATCACCGATCCTCGGTACTGACTATATTATGGGAAACGTCAAAAACTTTTATGGTCTCTAAGATCTGCGCACTCAAACACACAGACGGAGACGGAGAGTCATATCGAATCGGGTGTTGATTTCGATCAAGAATATATACACCTTCTGGGGCCAGAGATACTTCCTTCTGCCTGTAATGACACATACACAAAGCCATTTTTATCTTCTTACCCATAAATGGGCATCGAAAATATCTGATCATTGTATTATAGTTCATGTACAGTCGTACAGTTGAACTTATATATTTATTTAGCTTACGACTGCAACAAGTTAAGTGACGAACAGGAAACGTTTTTTATACTTAATGTTAGTACAGCTTAACCTTCGCAATGCCATACCACATGGTGGGATATGGGTCTTTAGGGTTGTATTGTGCAATAATGTTGCTTAGCAGCGGTGCTATCATCGCCAAAGAATCCAAAAGTTTCGCGTTAAGCTGGAACAGCTCCGACCATAGCTTCAGCACGTCCAACATCTGTTCATCTTTGGAGATGGTTAACAACGTTACGTGTGATGTAACCAACGCGCCCAGCCATTGGAACGCTTGCAACTCTGTGGGGGTATTACCAAGGTCAGCGGTATTTTGATTGGGGCGTTCCTCGAGCAGCACATCATTTGCACTAGCAAGCACATACAAATATTTAAGCAATCGCAGTACATGAGAAAGTTCCAGGCGCTGTTTTAAATGTTTCTCAATGGTAACTTCATTGAAGCTGCATGCAAGCACCGCATTGAGCAACTTATTGTTTTCTGGAGCTAGCTGAGCAACTGTGTCATCTGTTTTAGAAGCTTCACTTTTGGTCAGGACAGTGGAAGTACTGTCCAGTGCATACCGTAAGCACCAAGCTAGCATGTGCTCGGAAATGCTAATGTAGCGCCGAACACACATTAGAACCAGCTCAGTGTTTTGAGTTTTTATAAATAGTGTTAACAGCTTTTCTGTAATCTCCTGTTCACCAGCCCCACTGCGTTCTAGTTGCCTAACTATCGACTGCATCACCAAGTTTAGCGGTCCGGCATCAAAATAGTTGCTCATTAGCATGATATTGACATACTCCAGTCCGTAGTCGACTGGCACAAGATCACCATCCATATGCTGTGTGATGAGTTCGTTCATTTCAAGCTGAGATATTTCAGGTGACTCAAAGGCCAAAGTTTTGCCATTAGCTGGCGGCAGATCGGACAGTGGCTGCTTTGAGCGCTTGGACTGCTTGACGGTACTGTGTGCACGACTGTTGTTTCCCATAAATTGTATGGCCGCCTCCAGCGATTCCTCTTCGTTAATGTGATCCAGCTCAATCGGCGATAAGTGGGCTTCGCTCAACTGTGAGCTCAGCATATCCGCCAGCAATTCGTTATTCATGCGATAACGTACTGCTGCAATATTCTGTCCCATGGCAATGAGGATGTATTCATCGTACGCCCATAAGCGCGAGAAATTCAAATAGATCTTAAAGTATTGCTTGGCATTGATCACTTTGAACTGCGTGTTGTACACAAGAAGCGAGGCGCCCTCCTGGCCATAGTTGGCGCCGTAGATGGCAGCAAAGTTGCGCGACAAACCATACACCGATAATTTGCTCTCCACATTCAATTCTGCAAGCATTGATACAAATTGGCCCGGTGCAGTTTCGTGCGAACGTTCACCTAAATTTAATATAAAAATGCGCTTGTCTGACCCTGTGCCAAACGAGATTCAATATTAATACTTCTTACTCTGAGAAAAGGAATCTAGTATGTATATGCGGTCATGTCTGTGTAGGTGGTTACATATAGCTTCAAACACGAAAATAGTGGTCGCGTAGTGGTCCAACTGTAAAACTGCCAAATTAGATTCAGGCCCCTTTACAAAATCTGCTTATAAGTTTTGACTGATGGGGTTTGAAACGGTTATTTTAAATGAACCAGCTTATAGACAGTTATTTTTTAGACAAACGAACTCAGATTGATATATTCTGAATCAATGAAATGGGGGAAAAATTATATTGGTATTGTGGAACGACAAGAAAAAAAACAATTTAATTGACAGTCCATTTGTTTTCAAACCACAAAAGCTACGAAAAATTTGTTTTCTTGCTCATATTCTAAGTTAAAAAGCTACAGGTGGAAACAAGTTTTTTTTTAAAGTTCATTTTCAAATGCATGCCAACGAAAATTCGTGTTTGTAGGGTATTAAATTTTTGTGGTTGCCTTTTGATAAAGTTACCCTGTCAAAAGCATTACAAAAATCACGAAGTAGTAAAAGACCGTTCGTCCGTTTATGTGAACGTAATTATTTTCGATCCCCTTCAATCTAGACTTGAAACTTTGCCAATATCTTTTTCTATATGCTGGTCAGATTAGGGTGCTACGCCCACTTTGGTCTAGTAAATCGATAAAAACCTCTGAACGACAAGCCAAATCATACTATTTTGTTCATTAAAACTTAAAAAGTCAGTTTTTTGGGGCTATAAAGCACTAGGGCAAGTTACTTACTTCAGATTCATAAAATCGAAAAGTTTACTCCGCTGAATTTTTATTTTTTTGAGGCGGTGAATTGAAACGCAAATATAACTATTTTAAGTTAAAAATATAATTTGATAGATTCGTTTGGGTTTTAAATTTTTTTTCCAAAACTGTGATAGCACATATACTTATTTCTCTGAAGTATAGCCACACATATTCTCAAATCTTAAAAATCTTCAAAAGTGCATTACAATTACAATTGCAATTCCTCCATGTGAAGAAAACAATTGGTTTGACAGTTTAACAGTTGGAACACCACGGCCCTAGTATTTTCGTGTTCGCAATTCCACATAAAACAAGTGGAAACGTTGCAGTCGGACGCAACCGACTGCGGTTTACTCGATACCTGTTTAAAACTGGGTAAAAAGAGGTCTGATTGCAGGGAGGTACGGATGCAGCGTGGTGTACGCTGCGTTCAAAGATTGGCTGATGCAGATCTTTCGGGATTGTCATCAAATTATGAGACTCTAGCTTAAAAACTGAGGTAGCAGACGGACAGATACTATGACGGACATTACATGCCCAATACATTACTCTTTAAATTCGGCATCGAGTATAAAAATGTGAAAATTTTGCAATGATCGTTTGACCAGTCGCTACTTACAAATTGTCAAGAGTTGTGGACCTGAATCGCCTTCAACGACAGCATGTCCGGTTAGCCCCACAGTTTCTCTCTTTATAGCATATGCACGCTTATTGAAATTTGAAAGAATTCGACGAATGAGAAATACTTCGCCTGTTGCCTGTTTTTCCTCAAAGTAGGTGAGCACCTTTTGGCCGTCGGGAAGCGTATGAACAGTTGGCTTGCTTAACGATTTGCTAGCAGCAAAAGCCAGTTGTTCTGAGAAATTCTCCTTTTGCTCCTTCCGAGACTTCAAAGCTGCTGAAAGCGGCTGGCAGGAGCCATCGCTATATAGCACAATAGCTTCGTCGACTGCAGTTACCACATGAGCGATGCTTTTTTGGAACTGTGTGTGAGAATTGTTATTTTTAACTGAAGCATTTACTTATAAAAATGATTTAAAAAACAAAAACCTTTAGCTTTTTGCACTTGGCCACATCGATCGTATCCACATCCCAGAGACGAACCGCGTGATTGCCAAAGACGCCAATGTATTTCTGACTATTTGCATCATGAATGACCTTTGTGGACAACTTTTCTGGCATAGACCAGCTGTGCAGCTGCTTTTGTGTGCTAATCTGCAGTAATTTGTGTTTATTAGTAAGTGGAAGTTTCGCTCTTGCGAGTCAACGGAACATACGTTTAATATAACAACCACATTGCGTGCCAGTGTGATTATAACATTGCCCTGTTGTTTGTCAGCAGACATTCCCAGAAACTCCTTGGGATCTGGTATGGGAAACAAATTGTGATATGATAAGAATTTTGACATTTCACTTTAGTTAATTCTAAATCAAAACACATGCGGTTTAATAGTGATGGGACTTGGAGTTGTGTCGAATCGTTCTGAACTAGTTCGATCGAGCTCATCACTCAACTGTTGAGTAGAGATGGTAATTTTAGT
This sequence comes from Scaptomyza graminum, assembly GCA_018901835.1. NCBI lineage: Eukaryota > Metazoa > Arthropoda > Insecta > Diptera > Drosophilidae > Scaptomyza > Scaptomyza graminum. Next base: position 193,570 of record JAEIFL010000084.1, on the reverse strand, counting down.
TCAATTTGCTGATCAAGTTCAATCGTTCATTTTTCAGCTGTGAACTAATAGCCTATTTCCACTGCTCAGTTATTCATTTAACAGTAAGTTAACAGTAACTGAGGTTCAATTTGCATGTTTTCTCCCATAAGGAATTAACTGAAGTAAAACTGACCGTAAATATTAACAACAACTAAAACATAAAAATGAAGTAAAACTGACCGTAAATATTAACTGAAGCATAACTGAAGAGAAACCAGTTCATTTGAACACTTGTTCGATAAAACATCGCGATGTTTCATCGAAAAAGTCACAAAACAGCTGATTGAACGTTGAAAAGGAGAGTGCAATTTTAAATTATATTTTTAATATTATTAATATACTTCTTTTATAGATGTATTTACGAAAAAAATACGTAATTTGGGAGCAAGGCATGGAGAACTTGTTTCAGGGCAATGCAGAGAAACTCCCACGGCGGGAATGCGGGACTTGGATGAAAATTCTCCTTGAAAAACGCATTACTATTTTGTGGCACATCCAGCTCCCAAAACTTTCCATGCCTTGGCTATTTTTAACTTAAATATAGAGATATTATACTGTTTTCAAATATGCTTGCAATTTAATTTTAACTTACAAATGATAGATAGATCAGATAGATGCTTCCATTTTCTGCTTTTGCAATGTTCGTGGCCAATGTTTTTATAAAATTACATTGCTCCTTCATAACAAGCAAATCAGCTTGTAGAAATAGCATGTATGTCAATAAAACTGACAATAATTTTCAATAATAAATTTCGCTTCATGATGAATTCGTAATTTTAGCTATAACAAACCAAAACAAACCGAACAGCTGATTCATTAACTGAGGTTCAGTTACAGAGCAATGGAATCAACTTTCGTAACTGACTGTTAAGTTAACAGTAACTGAGCAATGGAAATAGGCTATTATAGCCTATTTCCATTGCTCAGTTAATCGCTTAACAGTGAGTTAACAGTAACTGAGGTTCAATTTGCATGTATTCTCCCATAAGGAATTAACTGAAGTAAAACTGACCGTAAATATTAACTGAGCAATAACTGAAGAGAAACCAGTTCATTTGAACACTTGTTCGATAAAACATCGCGATGTTTCATCGAAAAAGTCACAAAACAGCTGAGTGAACATGGAAAAGGAGAGCGCACTTTTGAATTATATTTTTAAAATAATTAATATACTTCTTTTTTAGATGTATTTACGAAAAAAATACGTAATTTGGGAGCAAGGCATGGAGAAATTGTTTCAGGGCAATGCAGAGAAACTCCCACGGCGGAAATGCATCACAATTTTGTGGCACATCCAGCTCCCAAAACTTTCCATGCCTTGGCTATTTTCAACATAAATATATAGATATTATACTGTTTTCAAATATGCTTGCAATTTAATTTTAACTTAATAACGACCACGTCAGATAGACGCTCTCATTTTCTGCTATTTGCAATTTTCGTGGCCAATGTTTTTATAAAATTACATTGCTCCTTCATAACAAGCAAATCAGCTTGTAGAAATAGCATGTATGTCAATCGAACTGACAATAATGCACTAACAAATTTCAATAATAAATTTCGCTGCATGCTCAATTCGTAATTTTAGCTATTACAAACCAAAACAAAACAAACCGAACAGCTGATTTATTAACTGAGGTTCAGTTACAGTGCAATGGAAACAACTTTCGTCAGTTACTGTTAAGTTAACAGTAACTGAGCAATGGAAATAGGCTATTAGTCAGTCATTCTATTCAGTTGTTCAGTTGTTCTGAACGATGAACGATAGAATATGAACGGGTCATTTTATTCAGTTGCTCAGTTGTTCTGAACGATGACCGGAATCACACATGTTGATCATTATATTCAGTTGTTTTGAATGAACATTGTTTTAATTTTTAAATGCAATAAATTCGTTTTGTAACTGTTGAGCCTATTAAATAAATTTTCAAATTTTCATTAGATTGATAAAAAATTTTGATTATTATTTTGATTTGATTCGGTTTACCCTTTGCTTTCATCTTAAGCACCTGCCTATCAACTTTTCTGCCAGTTGGTGGTCGCCTGATGAAATATGTAATCATTTGTTGACCAACAACCATCAACAATCAAGGGACTTGTCTCAGCCTCAATTGCTGGTGCTGGATCAGCATCAGAGGTTTCCTGAATTTGACCTTAGATTTCCACATTAACTGTTGGATGCTTCAGCTTTAAGTGGCGCGTCAAATTGCTTTGAGACCCGCCAGCTATGCTCAGCACGGATTTGCAATAAATGCCTTTGCCGGTCTTTTCACCCTCACTTCCAATAAAATGATTCCAAACCTCACTACGTTTCCTCTTAGACATTTTATTTTGGGAAAATTCAACAATAATAAAGTTTAACCAAATTCAGATTGCCGCCAAAAAAAAATTAACGATATCGTTCACGAATTACTGAATAAGTTCATTCGTTCATTTTGATGACCCGTTCATATGAACTTATTCTAAACGAAACGACACAACTCTACTGTTGAGTATGTGTGTCAAGATAGCAAAGGTTTGCGAGCAACGAAAAACGGAAATTGGTGCATGAGTCGAAACCACCAAGGAACTTTTGTATTTTTATATGTTTTTCAGCATGAAATCAAATAAATATTGAAGCAGAATTGTTAGTGAATACAGCTAATATATGATTATTGATAACGATTTCACCTATTTTATTAAATTTTTTTTTTAGAAAAATCGTCCCTACAGCTTATAAGTTATTTGCGAAAGAGAGAAACCACCTCGGTGTCAGCCCCATACAAAATGACCGCCAAACTACATATGTACATATATGCATGGTTCTCAAGCATTAATGTATTTTCTCAGAGATAATGGCCCTCAATGCACGGTATACCAAATTAAAGCTACATGTTTAAGGATGCTATAGCAATAAAATTTAGAGAGATAAATCGGATGGATTTTGAGAAAATTTATTTTATATATCCTCGTGTTCCATCATTGCTGCAGGTGGATATAAAAAAAAAAGCGGCCTTATGCCAAATACTTAAATTCTCTTTCCATATCGTATTAACATTCATTAAAATTCTTTCCTTAAGAACCGATACTGAGGAAATGTCTATAGATTTTGGTTCGCACAGTTCCTTTATTTTGGCAATAGAGGGCAACACAAAGCACAGTGAAGGAGAACTACACGTTTGCAACTCTTTAAAAATTCTCTCGAAATCTTCAAGTAGAATTAGTATTATTTTTAAAGTACATATGTTTACCGTTATGAGTTGTTGTCCCCTGTCAGTCTCACCTAATATTTGATTAACTGTTGTTCAGTTATCCACTATAGAGTTAAGCATTGTATAATTGGAATTCCATCGAGTAGGGCATGAGTTTTTTAATGTTGTGCTTAGTCTATGTTGCAAATTGGCTTCTTAAAATAATTAACGATTTTTTTACATGCGTGTAATATTTCTTGGATTTCATATGATTCTTCGAATGATTTTTCTAATACATTTGAAAATAAATGACTGCTACAATTTAATCTTATATTATTGTCCAATGCTTTCTTTATATTAGAACCCCTATCTGTTACAAATTTAATATTGGCCATGTTTTCAACATCAAATTGTGCAAATATAGTTTTTAGTTTGTTAAATATATTTTCACCTGTCGATTTTTCAAAGTCCATCGATTTCAAGCCCAGAATAATGTCATTCATTTTGAAGTCTTTTAAACAATGGAGAGTGACACCTAAAAAATTCCTGTTGACGTACTGATCCGTCCAGATATCGATGGTTGCTGATACTCCTCCATTATCCACTGCTTCTTTTATTTCTTTCGAGATTATTGTCCGCTTTTCTTCTGCTTCTTTTTCTGCATTTCGGCTTAATGTCGTTGCGTCAGGCAGTAGGTCTTCAATATCTACGTTCGCACCATATGCAGCACCAATTTTTACAAAAAATTCCACCAAATTGCGAAATCCTGTCCCGTTCACTGCGGAAAACGGGCGACAATCCTGAACCCATTCGCTGCACTTCTTTATAGCAGTTTTTTTGTCCAAGCTAGAAACTTTTGTTGCACTTTCTGCATGTATTGCAATAAATCCAGCCATCAAGGACGGTTTGGTCTTCTTGTAAAATGTCGCATAATATTGTCCAAACTACACTTTTGCCTTTGTGTTTTGGGGCTACGGTGTATTCACCACGCTCTATTTTATTTTTAATTAAATCTGGCGTCATTTCTATAACCCTTTCGCTAGCCAAATCAAAGATGAACTGAATTCGAACGATAAGAAGCGCTCAAGTAAAAAATGAAAGGGTCAATAATAAGACATGTACATACTCATAAACACCATGGTGTGTAAAAAACACCATGGTGTTTAAAAAACACTCGGGTGATACATTTGTTTTTTGTCTACTTCTATTATTTTCGTATTGCTTTTTTTTACTTGCGGTTATTCCTACATTCGTTTTGAGTGCAAGTGCGACCGGCACGCGTCGCTTAAAAATTATTGGGTGCATACCAGAGAACTGCATGAGTGCACTGCAACTACAAGTGCACCCAGTAAACACCATGGTGTTTTTGACACCCGGGTGTCTTAAGACACTGTAAAGACGGGTGCGAGCACACACTCAGCAATAAATGTCGGGTGTGTAGACGCACCCGGGTATCTGTACTTTTTGCATGTGTGCATGGGTGCGAGTAAAGCAAAAAACACTAGCGTGAAGGGGTGGGTGTGAGAGTGAACACGGAATCGAGTGATGGAATGTTCTCGGCGACATTTGTTTTGTGTGCGTCCTTTGCTTGTTTTTTTTTTAAAGTAGCTATAACAAAATAGTAAAAAATATTGACATGCTATAAATTGCGGTTATTATTTTATTTTTGAGTATTTATGTATGTATTAAATAAACTAAGGTTAAGGAACTTAAAACTTATACATATAACTAACAATAAACTTATAGTAAAAATTATCATATTAAGCTTAATCTATTAAATTTTTATAAAAAGAATGTAAAAAAAGTAGGGAATCTACAGATTTTGGTCCCAATCTATTTCTTTTTTATGTTATGATATTTCCTGCCAAAGAAAAAACTCGTTTTGCTGCTGCACTACTTGCAGGTATTGATGCATTTGAAGGCAAAACACCGTTTTTTGACAAAAATATAACTGAAACACCATGGTGTCAAGTAAAACACCATGGTGTTTTACTTGTGTTTTGCGTACCCGAACCTTTTTTGCATGGGTGCCTGTTTTTACTTGTTGCCTGCTGCTACATTCCGTTATGAGTGTAGGTACGTAGGCGCGCGTCATCGGAAAAAAACCCGGGTGAATGAGTGCGCGATGTGCAGACCACTCGCAACACCCGCTATTTTTTGTGTGTGTGCGCATTGTTACTTTGTTTTGAGGGTGAAGTGTGCCACCGGCACTCATAATTTTATGGGTGTACGTAAGATGCCGAAAAGTGACACCCGTGCAGTTCACTGGTGCATACACAAAAAAAAAACGGCACCTTATATGAGCGTAGGCATAATATGCCGGCACTCGTAGTACACACAAAATTTTTGATGAGTGTGTGTCTTTGCTTTGCTTAGCCGGGTGTGAGTGGCACCGGTACACAAATTTTATGGGGTGTGAGTAAGGTGGCAAAAAATGACACCCTTGCAGTTCTCTGCTAGCAATCAGCTGATTTCCGAATAGAAATTTGCGCCAAAATATTTAGTTGCTTTGTGTTGTGCCGCACGCGTTAAATTGGTCCAGAAAATTCAACTAAATTATGAAAATAAATCTTCAAGGTATGCACTATTTAATGTATATTGTTATTTTATGTGTAGTTCTAGGGATTTAGTGTTGTGTAATGTTCAATTTATGTGTATGTTTTTAGAAAACTAACATTCTCCGTGTTTCGTGGAATATATCTAATAAGCTGTTCCATGCTGAAAGCAACTAATTGGTCCAGATTATACTTGTGAGTGTTGTCTTTAGCCACAAACCCAAAACTCATCCCCGTTCGTCCCTCTTTTTTCTCATTTTGGTAATATATAGGCACGTTTGAGTCAATTCAATGTGTATCGGATTTTATATACACCAAAATTAATAAAAACACTGTGGAATCCAAGATAATAAAGGAAACGGACAAAAAAATCAGTAATTTTAATAGTTACATACATTCATAAATATCTTCCCAAATGTAACAACATGTCTAAGCATACTGTATGGTTGGCGTCTAAAATAACAATCACTATCCATAAAACCTGAAAGACACCACAGCAAATGGGTCGTCCAACCTTAACTTACACGAGTGCGGGTACAAGATTAAAAAGGAAATTGGCATCTGAGCTCGCAAATGAAAATAATTGTGACACAAATCTTCTTGCACATGCTGCAGCTGTCTCTGCAAAGAAACAAAGCAAGAAGGACACGGCTTTTGTTCTAAAAAAAAACCATAACAACCAACAATTCATAAAATATTGGTTCACGGTTACCAGATTAATAATTCAAGCTTGGTTCCACTAGGATGCTTAGGCGAAAATGCTTCAGAAGCACGCAACAAAGTTTACAAGAAAGATAGATTTGTCGCGTTCAAGGAAAAATAGTCGGCTCAATACTATAACTGATATGTTTGTCGAGTGTTTCTCTAAAGGAAAGAGAAAGAAAAAATAAAAAAAAACCCTTCTCAAAAGAGGTATTGAGTCTTTTGGAACTTCCGTCTACAGCTGAAAATGAAAACAATCTGCAGTGCGATTCTGATGACGATGAGGATATTTATAATATTGAATTGGATGAAGAAGAAAATTGCATTTAAAAAATAAGTAGGTAATTAAATAGAACAGGAAATAATATATAATTATTCTAAATCTACTATCAATCAGTTTGCAGGGGCGGCAAGCGTGGGCGTGGTCACACTGCCCCAATTTTTTTTCACACACTATTAATGCCATAACAATAAAGTGTGCGAAGTTTGAACCATGTAACTCAATTTTTCGACTTTATGCCAAAAAAAACGGCATGGACCAATAGTGCAATGGGGAAAGGAAAGCTTCTATCACTAAAAATTAATGTAGCCATTAGAATGAAAAAAGAAATTTTGGGTGTCAATTTGCAAATTATTCACTCTACCATGCTTCATTGGGAGATCATTGTGAAATCCCTGGGGTTCGTTCAGCTGTTTAATTCACATACAGGTGCTTATATAAAGGACAAAATTTTGGATATCATAATTAAATCAAATTGTATCACTTTTTAAGGTAAAAATAAAATTATATGCTTGAAAAATCTAAGAGTTTTTAGTTTTGCAAAATATAAAATAAATAATGAGACACGGTTTTTTCTAATAAATTTCGCATTTAATGTGGTGGCTTCAAATGGTTGGCGACAATTAAAATTAGCTTAGCCTAGGAACTTGTGCGTAAGCCACAAGCGGCCGCACTCAGCGAATTCGCCGTCGGCAATTGCCGATCGGCTTATAAGACAACTACAACTAAGAGTATTTATTTTCTTAACTAGTAGCTTATGATATACAAATTTAATATAAATTCTGCTCAAACATTCTTCAACAATCCTCCTCGATAGTTTGCGAGTGGACGCTGCCGTCGTGCACCAGAACGACCGCCCCTTCGACGAGAATGGCCTCGCCAGGCCAGGCTTAGCAGGTAGCCCTTGAACCACTTGCGCCAGGAGTGCAGATTGAGCCCCAACAACTGTCGCCACCGCTTCAAGTATGCGGGTACGTGCTTGTTGTTGGGCTCCTCGGGCTCGGATCCTGTGGGCAGCCCCAGAAAAGACTGGCCGATGCTCAGGTGCCCTGGAGCTATTGCCTCCTCGTCGCTGGTGCTTGCCACGAGTGGCCTGGAATTGAGTAACGCCACCAGATGCGTGCTCCACTCGTCCGGAGTCAGCTTGGCGCCGCCTGCCCCTCGCACCAGCCTGTGTTTGGCAGCATTTACTGCTGATTCCCACAGCCCGCCGAAATGCGGTGCCCTCGGAGGGATAACTCTCCATTGCATAGATCTCTGTGCTGCGTACTCCTGTAGCTTCTCCTTGCTTTTGTGATACGCTGCTTGCAACTCACTCAGCACGTTGCTCGCTTCGACAAAATTTGTCGCGTTGTCGCTGTACATCTTCTCCTGCAGCCCTCGTCTTCCAATGAACCTTTTAACAACATTTAAGAGGGCATTAGTGGAAAGATCTGTTACCAGTTCACAATGGACTGCGTTTGAAGCAAAACAAACAAAATCGGCAACGTACATTTTTAATGGTGGTCTACCTCTAATCCTGTAGCTAATAATTACAGTACATGCGCTGTAGGCGTTGACCACCCAAACTTGCATGGCTAAAGCAGCAACAAAACAAAAACGATAACAATTTCAAATTCACATCCGCACCAATGGGATGTGATTGTGCGTATATATTTGCCAATTCAAATAAACAACGTACAGCCAGAAAGGGTACTGACGCTGTACCATATGTAACAGTATTCACCTTGTATGCCTGTACACTTTGCGATTTGTTTTCTTTCCACATGACAAGTTTAAAGTCTCTGTCTTTCTCAGAAACATTTATCAACCTATACATTTTTGAAATGTCGACAGATACGGCATATTTGTTCAACCGAATGTTGACCAACGTTGAATACAACTCCCTCTGAGTAGTTGGCCCCACCATAAATGTTTCATTTAGCGAAACTGCTGTTGATGTTGCTAGAAGCATCAAAAACAACTCGAAGTTTGGTTGAGGTTCTTTCAGGTCGCAGAACGCATTGATGAGGAATGAAGTAATGCTGTTCTGCAGGAGCAGACTTCAGAATGGACATATGTCCCAAATCCAAATACTCTTTCATGAAGTCATGATACATATTTCTAAGGGTATCATCCCTTGACAGTTTGCGCTCAAGTTGCAACAAACGCCTTTCAGTAATTTGAAAGGACAGGCCAAGAACCTTGGGATCGGTCTTAAAGGGAAACTTAAGTTGAAAGCAACCGGAAGTTAACCGTTGCATCGTTTTCTTTAAGATTAATTCACAGACCTGCTGTTCAGCTGTTTGGAGAACAGTCTCTTTAAATTACTAACTAGTCTTCAATATTCAAAAAATATGTAATACATATTCAGCATTAATTCTGACAATTGGAGTAACATGATCAAGGTCATTGAATTGTTAAATGATAATGCTACAGAGGAAGCCATGGCCGATGATGAAAGTGGCGATGATTGAACGGAAATGGTTGAAACGATGGACTTTACTAACATACATCTGGTATGACGTAAATAAGCAAAGCGACATGAGCGAAAAAATTAACACGTGCAAAATTCTGCTTACTAAAAAACGAAGGTAAGGTATTTAATTAAACTCTTTTCGTTATTTCGTTAAATATCAGTTCACAAACATTACAATATATTCGAATATGCGCAGACGTACCTTGATTGAACATTGTATAAACATACCAACACTTGATGGCATCTCGAGATGGAACTCCACCTACAGTAAGTTGGTAAAATTATTAGAGCTGAAAGAGTGCATCGTCACGCAGCCTGCCATTGACAGTAACAGTATTGACTGGGACTGGGTCAAAATATATATTGATGCGTTTAAGGACCCATATGAAGCCACACTAAAATTGCAAAGCGAGCAACTGCTTTATAGTGATTTCTTCATAGTATGGATGGAGCTGAAGTGCGAAAAATGACAAAATTATTTGGCAAACAAATTACTGGTTTAGCTCAATATAATAAATTGTCGGCAATTCACATGGATCCGCGCATCAATTTAGTTTTAAATGACAACCACAAACGATGTCGAAGCAAAATTTAAAAAATATCAAGACACAAATTTAAGCAATATAAAATAAAAATACAAAAAAATTCAACACCCAATATTGAATTGTTTGCTTCCACTTTTAACATTTTGCTCATTTGTAGACATTCATTTGATGAGAAACGAAAATTTGTCTCTCCTCAAGTTGTTATTGCAAGACTGATTCGTGTGTATGCTCAATGGAAAACACAAGAGTACCGAAAAAAGAGTTTTGGTGAGTGTGAGACAGAGGACGCTAAATTTTGTTATGTTGGCAATAAAAATATGCGTTGAGAGACATTTTCGAGCTCTGCAAAAAATGCTGTTAGTAACTATTTGAATTATTGGATAAAAAAGAGGCCATCTAGTTACAAAAATGCTGATATGTTGTTTTGCCTGAAAAGTCAAAAGGGAAAATAATGCTTTTAACATAGAAAATGTGTAATAAATGGCAAGGTAATGTTTAAGTTATGATTTTAACCTGTTAACGTCTTATAAATTGATAATAGTTCAACACCGCGTGGCAATTTCTTGAATATTTATTTTTTTTTTGATGTGTTAACATCTATAGGCGCGGGTAGCGCAAATATTTCGTTTCAATACATGCAAACCTCACATCGCGTTATATCACACATGATCGGCGTCGACGCTTTCAAAAAACACAAAAAACTTTTCGCGGCGTCATCATAGCAAATAGTATGTGTTTGTTGTAAAAATTTTTGCTCTGCTCAAAATAAGTATGATGGTATTAGTGCTTTGTGCAGCGGCAGAGCGCCCCAGCCCGGGACGGTCGAGCCATGCAGCTGTTAAGCAAAGAGAATGATGACTGTTGAATACCCTAATCTCTATATATAAAAGAGTTCGTCCGCGTTAGAATGGCTCAGCCACAGCCTAAACGAAAAGAGTTAGAAGGCTGAAATTTTCACACAATTATTTATGCAGGTATTCTGTTTGTCCTAAGAAAGGAATTTTATTTTGGACAACTCCTTCGAGTACCTCCCATACATTTTAGAGCACTTTTACCCACTCCAAAAACAAAGCAAATTACCCATTCCACTACTGCCGCCTGTTTGTCGCACAAGCTGAGAGTTTGATCGCGAGCGAGAATACAAAAACAAAACAAATGCGCAGTGACGCCTTCGCGTCGCACAAGCAAAGTCATAAAAAAAAGGTTCATACACTCGCAAAAAAGAAACGGATTTTCGCTTCTTAATGAATAACTGCATACACAATTAAGTAAACAATGCGCTTGAAAATAATTTTCAATATTTTATGTACATGTATCTTTTCGCACAGTGCACATTGTTTTTTCTTTTCAAATTTGCGTGCCTTTGACAATTGATTTTGTTGTTGTTGTAAGTGTTGTTGTTGGGCCCGTTCAGCTACTTTTGTTGGAGTCATTGACTGAAAAAAACAACAACAAAAAAAAACTTGGTGCGTCTAGAAAAATTTTGCACCCCAAAATACATATGTATGTTGTGGGGGTGGATTTGCCTACTTGCTGCTAATGTAAGTTAGACAAAACGTAAAACTTACATTAATAATATACAATTTCGAACAAGCAAAGGCCGTTCACATTAGTTTTTATACAAATCTATGTACGCTGTTCGTCCCAAACTCAAAGAGCCGCTTAAAATTTAACAGAGCGCGCGCGTTGCTCTTATGATAATTAGATAATTTCAAATCTCGCTCCGATCATGCTCCTCTGTTGTTGCTCATTTACGTTCACTCTATATTTTATGTGCGCGCTTTGCATGTCAATCATAAAGTTCAATAGCCCTACCTCCTCCGCACTCACTAAATCAAAGCTCAAGGCTAAAGTACGTGTGAGTTTAGGCTATGCAATTCTCTTAACTGCAGCCTCTTAGATATGTTTTGCTTTGATTCAGTGCGTGCGCAGAAGGCAGCGATACTACGCTCTTTGTTTGACTTGCAGAGCGCGCGCATACTTTGTCATCCAGCGTCGAACATGAAGAGCGATGCGCGAGCGCGTTCAAGTTTAAGTTGCCTCTTTGGGTTTATGACCAACTGCGCTCAATTCACCACAAAACGAGAATGAGCGAATCTGAAAACATGTAGGAAGGTTAAAAGATACCCTGACCCCGTGTATGAAATGACTTGCAGTAGTGCAGTTTTTCTTGACTTAACTTTAATATAAAATATCTCCGGTGTTTTTTAACCGATTTGGATCAAATTTTCGCAGAAGTAATAAAGTTTTCCATAGTTTCAACTTATCTCTATATATAAAAGAGTTCGTCCGCGTTAAAATGGATAGCATATCGGCCTTAACGAAAAGAGCTAGAAGGCTGAAATTTTCACACAATTTTTTATGCAGGTATTCTGTTTGACCTAAGAAAGGAATTTTATTTTGGACAACTCCTTCGGGTACCTCCCATACATTTTGGAGCACTTTTACCCACTCCAAAAACAAAACAAATTACCCATTCCACTACTGCCGCCTGTTTGTCGCACAAGCTGAGAGTTTGATCGCGAGCGAGAATACAAAAACGAAACAAATACGCAGTGACGCCTTCGCGTCGCACAAGCAAAGTCATAAAAAAAAGGTTCATACACTCGCAAAAAAGAAACGGATTTCCGCTTCTTAATGAATAAGTGCATTCACATATAAGTGAACAATGCGCTTGAAAATAATTTTCAATATTTTATGTACATGAATCTTTTCGCACAGTGCACATTGTTTTTTTTTTCAAATTTGTGTGCCTTTGACAATTGATTTACGACCCAAGTAGCGTTTGTTGTTGTTGTAAGTGTTGTTGTTGGGCCCGCACTGCTACTTTTGTTGGTGTCATTGATTTAAAAAAACAACAACAACAACAAAACATAACTTGGTCCGTGTAGAAAAATTTTGCACACCAAAATACATATGTATGTTGTGGGGGTGGATTTGCCTACTTGCTGCTAATATAACTTAGACTAAACGTAACACACTTAATTAATAATATACAATTTCGAACAAGTAAAATAGGTTCGTACACTTGCAAAAAAGAAACGGATTTCCGCTTCTTAATGAATAAGTGCATTCACATATAAGTGAACAATGCGCTTGAAAATAATTTTCAATATTTTATGTACATGAATCTTTTCGCACAGTGCACATTGTTTTTTTTTTTCAAATTTGTGTGCCTTTGACAATTGATTTACGACGCGAGTAGCTATTAGCGTCGTCCACCCGGAAGATGCGGCGGCAATTGGAACAGTCCCAGCGTCCAGCATGTGTGTGAATAAGAAATTTGCAAACTCGATAAAACATCGTGCAAATTGTTCAGTAAGCCAAAAAATCCCAGAAAATAAAAAAAAAGCCAAAAAATAAAAAAAAGCCAGAAAAAGCCAAAAAAATAAGAAAAACCAAAAAATAGAAAAAAAAAGCCACAAAATAAAAATAAGACAAAAAAAAAAAAAAAAAACCCAAAAAATAAAAAAAGCCAATAAATAAAAAAAAAGCCAAAAAATAAAAAAAAAGCCAAAAAATCCCAAAAAAAAATAAAAAATAAACCAAAAAATTCCCAGAAAATAAAAAAGAAGCATATGCAGTATCTGCAGTATTCCTTATTGGTGTCCGCTTCATCGCGGCTTATCCAAACTTTAAAATCTGGCTGCTGTAGCCAGCAATCACGAAATTTTTGTTTGTACGAATCTTTCGGCATTATTTAAGTTTATTTTTCACTTTTGTTGTACATTAGATTACAAATGATATCGAAAATACATACAAAGTATGTAAAAAGATCGCTATTTTTAATAGATTGGATGCCACAATGTTTTTAAAGAAAACTTTGAAAAAAATATTGAAATAAATGAATCAAATAAAATCTGAAAAAAGGCCAGATTTCCGGATAGGGGATGTTTGATATTTTTTCCGGACAAGGGACTTAAAAACATGTCAGATCTGTCCGGAAAAAGGCCAAATCGGCATCACTGTTGTTTGTGTCATTGAATTAAAAAAACAACAACTAAGCAAAACTTGGTGCGTCCAGAAAAATTTGGCACACCAGAAAATAATGTGGGGGTGGATTTGCATACTTGCTGCTAATATAACTTAGACTAAACGTAACACACTTACATTAATAATATACAATTTCAAACAAGTAAAATTGGTTCGTACACTTGCAAAAAAGAAACGGATTTCCGCTTCTTAATGAATAAGTGCATTCACATGTAAGTGAACAATGCGCTTGAAAATAATTTTCAATATTTTATGTAAATGAATCTTTTCGCACAGTGCACATTGTTTTTTTTCTCAAATTTGTGTGCCTTTGACAATTCATTTACGACCCAAGTAGCGTTTGTTGTTGTTGTAAGTGTTGTTGTTGGGCCCGCACTGCTACTTTTTGTTGGTGTCGTTGATTAAAAAAAAAAACAACAACAACAAAACATAACTTGGTGCGTGTAGAAAAATTTTGCACACCAAAATACATATGTTGTGGGGGTGGATTTGCCTACTTGCTGCTAATATAACTTAGACAAAACGTAAAACTTACATTAATAATATACAATTTCGAACAAGCAAAGGCCGTTCACATTAGTTTTTACACAAATCTATGTACGTTGTTCGTCCCAAACTCAAAGAGCCGCTTAAAATTTAACAGAGTGCGCGCGTTGCTCTTATGATAATTAGATAATTTCAAATCTCGCTCCGATCATGCTCCTCTGTTGTTGCTCATTTACGTTCACTCTATATTTTATGTGCGCGCTTTGCATGTCAATCATAAAGTTCAATAACCCTACTTCCTCCGCACACACTAAGTCAAAGCTAAAGGCTAAAGTACGTGTGAGTTTAGGCTATGCAATTCACTTAACTGCAGCCTCTTAGATATGTTTTGCTTTGATTCAGTGCGTGCGAAGAAGGCAGCGATACTACGCTCTTTTTTTGACTTGCAGAGCGCGCGTATACATAAGAGAGTGATCCGAAACCATGATACAAAATACCGATAACGCATTGCGCATAAATAGCTGTTTTGCGTGACGTCACATGTGACAGGTTGGGTATGATTTTCATATTGCATATGGCTGTTGATGCTGATCCAGAATATATCTACCTTTTATGGGGTCGGAGATGCTTCTTTTTGCCTGTTACATACTTATGCCAAAACAATTATACTCTTTTTTACCCATTTCAGGGTATAAATATAACTGTGAATGCAAAAGATTTGTTGTTGCTGTTTTTGTCGATCGCTTCAGGCTTATTATAAGCCGTTGTATGCACACACGAATTTGAAACAACAAAGGAGGACTAAGAGGAATGCGATTGGCTTAAGAGCATGAAAATGTGATATTGTTCTGTAGATGAGATCAATTCACATAAATAACAGTAACTCTTTCACTCTAAGGGAATTTTACAATTTTTACTTTAGTGTGCCATTTGCGCATTGCTTCATTTTATTTCTAAAAGTGATACAAGAATGAACATACAAAATTATTGGGGTGCTTTGCCTGCTACAGTTTTATATGCTTTCCCTGCCACAGTTTTATATGCAGCCGCTGCAGCCACAGCAGCAACAGTTTCAGCTATCTTCCTTCCAAATTTGGTGACACTAGCTCAAAGTTTAGGTGGGGGAAGGGGGGCTGGGCGAGTTATGGGTGGGTATGGCATCCAAATTATTCCTGCAGATCTTCTTGGATGTCAATTGCTATCTTCCTACCAAATTTGGTGACTCTAGCTCAAAAATTGTAAAAGGTTGGGGAAGGGTGCTGTGGGCGTAATGGGTGGGCCTGGCTACAAAATATCTTTGGCTGTCGCTACCAGTTATGGACGCGGCATCCAAAGTTTTGATGCAGTTTTTTGGGGATCGTCATCACCTATGTTGGCGCAAAATTTTGTGGCTGTAGCTCAAAAACTGAGGAAGATAAAGTCATTTCTGATTTGAAACTGCGGTAGGGCTGGGGGCGGAAAGGGTGGGCGTGACTCCAAAACTTTAATGCAGATCATTGGGGTTCATTACTAGCTATCTTTCTACCAAATTCAGAGACTCTAGCTCAACAACTCTGAAAGATACACGCATTCCCGTTTTTAACGAAAAATTGGGGCGGCTGGGGTTAGCTTGGGCGGTATGGGTAGGCGTGGCATCGAAAGTTTTGATGCAGTTTTTTGGGGATCGTCATCACTTATTTTAACGCAAAATTTGGTGGATCGAGCTTAAAAACTGAGGAAGTTAAAGGCGTTTTTGATTTAAAACCACGGGGGGCTGGGAGCGGAATGGGTGGGCGTGGCTCCACAATTTTTCGGGGATGCCAGTAGCTATCTTCCTACCAAATTTGGTAGCTCTAACTGTAAGGGTGTGCCGAATAGGTGGATTTTGAGTTATCTAATTTATCAATTTGCCAGCCCCCCAGTTTTTGTAAAGCCCCAATCTTGACACTTTAATTTACTATGCCATAGATAAAGAGAATTGAAGAGTTTCAAGCCTTTAGCTTGAATTAAGTGGAAAAACGTTGCGTTCATACAGACAGACGGACAGACAACATGACGGACATACTCCCAATATACTCTATACCTTCGATATCGAGTATAATGACGCGCCTGATTCTCTACCTCAATGGTGGCGTGGAAAAGAGAATGTTATTTACTTTGCTTTAATATTTTGTGAAATATTTTCTGATTTATTTATTTTATATCTTCTGTTGCTAAAATTTATATAAACTATCCGCGCAGCGAAGTAAGCGGGCCACTTACTAGTCTATATATAAAAGAGTTCGTCCGCGTTAAAATGGATAGGCCACAGCCTAAACGAAAAGAGCTAGAAGGCTGAAATTTTCACACAATTTTTTATGCAGGTATTCTGTTTGTCCTAAGAAAGGAATTTTATTTTGGACAACTCCTTCGAGTACCTCCCATACATTTTGGAGCACTTTTACCCACTCCAAAAACAAAACAAATTACCCATTCCACTACTGCCGCCTGTTTGTCGCACAAGCTGAGAGTTTGATCGCGAGCGAGAATACAAAAACAAAACAAATGCGCAGTGACGCCTTCGCGTCGCACAAGCAAAGTCATAAAAAAAAGGTTCATACACTCGCAAAAAAGAAACGGATTTTCGCTTCTTAATGAATAAGTGCATACACAATTAAGTAAACAATGCGCTTGAAAATAATTTTCAATATTTTATGTACATGTATCTTTTCGCACAGTGCACATTGTTTTTTCTTTTCAAATTTGTGTGCCTTTGACAATTCATTTACGACCCAAGTAGCGTTTGTTGTTGTTGTTAGTGTATTTCTTGGGCCCGCACTGCAACTTTTTGTTGGTGTCGTTGATTAAAAAAAAAAAACAACAACAACAAAACATAACTTGGTCCGTGTAGAAAAATTTTGCACACCAAAATACATATGTTGTGGGGGTGGATTTGCCTACTTGCTGCTAATATAACTTAGACAAAACGTATAACTTACATTAATAATATACAATTTCGAACAAGCAAAGGCCGTTCACATTAGTTTTTACACAAATCTATGTAAGTTGTTCGTCCCAAACTCAAAGAGCCGCTTAAAATTTAACAGAGTGCGCGCGTTGCTCTTATGATAAT
This sequence comes from Scaptomyza graminum, assembly GCA_018901835.1. Lineage (NCBI taxonomy): Eukaryota > Metazoa > Arthropoda > Insecta > Diptera > Drosophilidae > Scaptomyza > Scaptomyza graminum. The sequence goes on along the minus strand of JAEIFL010000084.1, from coordinate 176,269 downwards.
TAGATAATTTCAAATCTCGCTCCGATCATGCTTCTCTGTTGTTGCTCATTTACGTTCACTCTATATTTTATGTGCGCGCTTTGCATGTCAATCATAAAGTTCAATAACCCTACTTCCTCCGCACACACTAAGTCAAAGCTAAAGGCTAAAGTACGTGTGAGTTTAGGCTATGCAATTCACTTAACTGCAGCCTCTTAGATATGTTTTGCTTTGATTCAGTGCGTGCGAAGAAGGCAGCGATACTACGCTCTTTTTTTGACTTGCAGAGCGCGCGTATACATAAGAGAGTGATCCGAAACCATGATACAAAATACCGATAACGCATTGCGCATAAATAGCTGTTTTGCGTGACGTCACATGTGACAGGTTGGGTATGATTTTCATATTGCATATGGCTGTTGATGCTGATCCAGAATATATCTACCTTTTATGGGGTCGGAGATGCTTCTTTTTGCCTGTTACATACTTATGCATAAAACAATTATACTCTTTTTTACCCATTTCAGGGTATAAATATAACTGTGAATGCAAAAGATTTGTTGTTGCTGTTTTTGTCGATCGCTTCAGGCTTATTATAAGCCGTTGTATGCACACACGAATTTGAAACAACAAAGGAGGACTAAGAGGAATGCGATTGGCTTAAGAGCATGAAAATGTGATTTTGTTCTGTAGATGAGATCAATTCACATAAATAACAGTAACTCTTTCAATCTCAGGGAATTTTACAATTCTTACTTTAGTGTGCCATTTGCGTATTGCTTCATTTCATTTCTAAAAGTGATACAAAAATGAACGTACAAAATTATTGGGGTGCTTTGCCTGCTGTGGCCCTGCCACAGTTTTATATGCAGCCGGTGCAGCCACAGCAGCAACAGTTTCAGCTATCTTCCTTCCAAATTTGGTGACACTAGCTCAAAGTTTGTTAAAGGTGTGGCAAGGGGGGCTGGGCGAGTTATGGGTGGGTATGGCATCCAAATTATTCCTGAATTGAAGAGCCACAGCCTAAGCGAAATGAACTAGAAGGATAAAATTTTCACACAATATTCCCTGCAGGTAGTAAGTGAGTACCTCCCATACATTTTGGAGCAATTTGCCCCATTCCAAACACAAAACACATTACCCATTCCACTACTGGCGCCTGATTGTCGCACAAGCTGAGGGTTTGATCGCGAGCGAGAATACAAAAACAAAAACAAATGCGCAGTGACGCCTTCGCGTCGTACAAGAAAAGTCATAAAAAAAAGGATTGCAAAGGGGAACAGATGCGGCAGGGGCGTAAGTTGCCGCAAATATTTTCTGATGCAGATGGCGATGCCACCAGCTATCTTCCTACCTAATTTGGTGACTCTAGCTCAAAGTTTGTAAAGGGTTGGGGAAGGGGGGCTGGGGGCGGTATGGGTAGGCCTGGCTCCAAAATATATTTGGGGGGTCGCTACCAGTTGTCTTCCTACCAAATTTGGAGACTTTAGCTCAAACACTATGAAAGATACACGCATACCCGTTTTTAACGGGAAGTTAGGGCGGCTGGGGTGGACAAGGGCGGTATGGGTGGGCATGGCATCCAAATTTTTAATGCAGATCTTTGTGGAATGTCAATTGCTATTTATATAAAGTTGGTTTATAAAAAGTTGGTACTAGCTCCCCTGTGAGCAGTAAGGGGGGCTTGGCTCCAAAACAGATCATGCAGATTTCTGGAGATCGTTACCAGCTGTCTTCCTACCAAATTTGGTGACTCTAGCTCAAACACTATGAAAGATACACGCATTCCCGTTTTTAACGAAAAGTTGTGGCGGTTGGGGTGAACAAGGGCGGTATGGGTGGGCATGGCATCCAAATGATGCAGTTTTCTGGGGATCGTCATCACCCATCTTGGCGCAAAATTTGGTGGCTGTAGCTCAAAAACTGAAGAAGTTATAAGCGTTGCTGCTTTAAAATTGCAGGGGGTGGGGGCGGAATGGGTGGGCGTGGCTCCAAAATTTTGGATGCGATTTTTTAGGGGATGCCAGTAGCTATCTTCCTAAAAAATTTGGTAACTCTAACTGTAAGGGTGTGCGGAATAGGTGGATTTATCGATTTTGAGTTATCGAATTTATCGATTTTCCAGCCTCCCAGTTATCGTAGAACCCCAATCTTAGAACTTGATCCGTCCCGGTCATAGATTAAGACATTTGCAAAGTTTCAAGTCTCTAGCTTGAAGGGTGTGGAAAAAAGTTTCGAACATTCAGACGGACGGACAGACGGACAGACACCATAACGGACATTGCACAAACCCAATATACTCTTTACCTTCGGTATCGAGCATAAAAAAGGACAGAAAACAGGACAAAAATTGTTTTGTGCAATTTTAAGCTTTTAGTATCAAAATGAAGCTTGCACAATTCTGTGAGGTGATAATAAACATAAACATAGCTAATACAGCTTCCTGGTGACAAGATTGAGGACAATCGGCCGGCTTAAAACAAATTATGTTTTTTTGTGCGAGGCACAAAGCGTTTTGCATATGTTTTTTTGTCGCCATATACGCGCGAATGTGATCTATTTTGCTATTAAGACTGCATATGCAGTATCTGCAGTATGCCTTATTGGTGTCCGCTTCATCGCGGCTTATCCAATCTTTAAAATCTGGCTGCTGTAGCCAGCAATCACGAAATTTTTGATTTTACGAATCTTTCGGCATTATTTAACTTTATTTTTCACTTTTGTTGTACATTAGATTACAAATGATATCGAAAATCCAAAGTATGTAAAAAAGGATGCCACACCGTTTTAAAAAAGATCGCTGTTTTTAATAGATCGGATGCCACACTGTTTTTAAAGATAACTTTGAAAAAAAAGATTGAAATAAATGAATCAAATCAAATCTGAAGAAAAGGCCAGATTTCCGGATAGGGGATGTTTGATATTTTTTCCGGACAAAGCACTTAAAAACAGGTTAGATCTGTCCGGAAAAAGGCCAAATCGGCATCACTGTTGTTGGGCCTGCTCTGCTACTTTTTTTTGGTGTCATTGATTTAAAACAACAACTAAGCAAAACTTGGGGCGTCTAGAAAAATTTAACACACCAGAATATGTTGTGGGGGTGGATTTTCCTACTTGCTTAACTTAGACAAAACGCAAGAACGATAAAACTCAGATCACGCAGTCAGTGGCTTACACGTTGTACAGTGAAGTCAATTTTTGACTTATTTTGAAGTATTTATTCATAATACTTACTTTAAATTAAGTTGTTAATTTATTTTGCTTATAATAATAAGTCGACTTTAGACTTAATAATTGAAGCAACATTATATATAGTTGGATAAGGACTACTGAGGAAACCACAATAAAAAGCAAGTGGAAACGTTGCAGTCGGACGCAATCGACTGCGCTATACGCGATACCAGTATTTGAACCGGTAAAAAGAGGTCTGATTGCAAAGGGGTACGGATGCGGCAGGGGTGAAAGCTGCCTCAAAAATTCTGATACAGATGTGCATGCCACCAGCTATCTTCCTTCCAAATTTGGTGACACTAGCTCAAAGTTTGTTAAAGGTGCGGGAAGAGGGTGGGCATGGCATCCAAATTATTCCTGCAGATCTTTTTGGGATGTCACTTGCTATCTTCCTAACTAATTTGATGACTCTAGCCCAAAGTTTGTAAAAGGTTGGGGAAGGGTGCTGGGGGCGTTTAGCTCAAAAACTATGAAACATACACGCATTCCCGTTTTTAACGAAAAGTTGGTGCGGCTGGGGTTGGCTAGGGCGGTATGGGTGGGCGTGGTAACCAAAGTTTTGATGCAGTTTTTTGGGGATCGTCATCACCTATCTTGGCGCAAAATTTGGTGGCTCTAGCTCTAGCTATAGGAAGATATAGGCGTTTCTGATTACAAATTACGGGGGGGCTGGGGGCGGAATGGGTGGGCGTGGCACCACAATTTTCGGGGATGCCAGTAGCTATCTTCCTACCAAATTTGGTAGCTCTTACTGTAAGGGTGTGCCGTATAGGTAGATTTGTCGATTTTGAGTTATCGAATTTATCAATTTGCCAGCCCCCCAGTTATTGTAAAGCCCCAATCTTGACACTTTAATTTACTATGCCATAGATAAAGAGAATTGGAAAGTTTCAAGTCTTTAGCTTGAATTGTGTGGAAAAAAGTTGCGTTCATACAGACAGACAGCCAGACAACATGACGGACATACTCCCAATATACTCTTTACCTTCGGTATCGAGTATAATGACGCGCCTGATTCTCTACCCAATGGTGGCGTAGAAAAGAGAATGTTAAATACTTTGCTTTAATATTTTGTGAAATATTTTCTAATTTATTTATTAAATATCTTCTGTTGCTAAAATTTATATAAACTATCCGCGCAGCGAAGTAAGCGGGCCACTTACTAGTATTTTTATATTTTCTTAATTCGAGATTTTTTCCTTATCGATTCCATATGGATATCGGAAACGAGAATAATTATCGATTGTTTGAAATACAGTTCATCTGCCTATGACTTAAGGCCTAATTACTCCAGCGATAAGACGTAAAACGAGAAACGTAAAACGAGAGACGAAAGACGTAAATTTTTTTGCAATTACTCTGAACGTAAGACGTAAACAGCTGTGTACATTAAAACAAAGCGAACAAAGGCAACAAGAATAGAAGTGAACGAATTTATTTGGTTTATTTATATTTTATCTTTTCCAAAATGGATATGGAAATGGAGGAAATAGGCACACTGTTTTTTTGTTTGTGCACAATGTTCAAAATTTTAAGGGAAGTGCGAAAGGAGCGTCATGGTCATTTATTTCCATGTTTATTATTATTATTATTAGTTATGAATTGCAGCACAACTAATGAACAAGCCAAAAAAACAAGAAATTATATCAGCTGTGAAACGAGAAACGTAAGACGAGAGTCTGTTTTCTGTTTTCTGCAGAAAAATTTTACGTCTCTCGTTTTACGTTTCTCGTTTCCGTCTGATGAGGTTTCTTTTTTTTCTTTTTCTTAAATTAATCGCTAACATTGTTTGCCGTAAGGTTGATCGCTACAGCTGTTTACGTCTCTCGTTTTATGTTTCTCGTTTTACGTCTTATCGCTGGAGTAATTATGCCTTTAGGAGTAGTTATGTTCCAAATTTGAAGACTCTAGCTCTTATAGTTCATTCATACGGACGGACGGACAGACTCACATGGCTGTATCGACTTGGCTGTTGATGCTGATCAAGAATATATATACTTTATATGGGGTCGGAGATGCTTCTTTTTGTCTGTTACATACTTTTGCACAAAACAATTATACCCTTTTTTACCCATTTCAGGGTATAAATATAACTGTGAATGCAAAAGATTTGTTGTTGCTGTTTTTTCTATCGCTTCAGGCTTATTATGAGCTGTTGTATGCACACACGAATTTGAAACAACAAGGGACGACTAAGAGGAATGCGATTGGCTTAAGAGCATGATAATGTGATATTGTTCTGTAGATGAGATCAATTCACATAAATAACTGTAACTCTTTCGCTCTCAGGGAATTTAACAATTTTTACTTTAGTGTGCCATTTGCGTATTGCTTCATTTCATTTATAAAAGTGAAACAAGAATGAACGGTCAAAATTATTGGAGTGCTTTGCCTGCTGTGGCCCTGCCACAGTATTATATGCAGCCGCTGCAGCCACAGCTTCAGCAGCTGTATCAGCAGCAGCCGCAACAGAATTTTCAACCGCAGCCGTTGCAGCCGCTGCAGCTTCAGCCTCAGCACCATCAGCACCTTCAGCCGCAGCACCATCAGCAGCAGCAGCTTCAGCCGCAGCAGCAGCTTCAACCGCAGCAGCAGCAGCTGTTTCAGCCACACCAGCGGAAGCATCAGCGTCAGCCTCAACAACAACAACATTTCAAGAAGGCAAAGCTGCGCCAGCAACAAACCATCAGCAAGCTGCACACCCAAATCACAAAAATAAACAAAAAATTAGAATACATTATTAAAAAACTAAAACAATTAGAGAAACAAAACGAAATAAGATTAAATAGTTTAAAATTAGAATTAAGAAACGAATACAAATTGGAAATTAAAAACTTGCAAATGAATTTAAAAAATGAACATAAATGAAAATTAAAAAAACTAAACTGCTGCCTTTTTACTTTAGTGAGTGTGTGAGTGTGTTTGCATCAAAGCGATTATTTCTTTTGAGTTGGCTTTTGTTACTTTGTTTTACAAACGCAAAAAAGGTTTTAGTCGAGAAATCCCGACAAAAAAATTTTATATTTTACGCATCGATTGCTTGCAAAACAAAGCTTTCTTATATTTTAAAATATACAATTGTAGCCACAGTAAGATAACAGAGAGAAGAACAAAGAAGAAGAAATATAACTGTTAATGGTACTCACTGCAAGCAGCATGCTCAGCTGAGTGAATATATGCATGTCTGCATCACAAAGAGCGGCTTAAGGCTTGATCAGCGCGTGCGTCGCTCTTATGACTGCCGCTACATATAAAATAATTTGAATGCAATCATGCGTCTTTGTTGTTATTTACGCTCACTCTTTTGTTTTTGCGCGCGCTCTGCATGTCAAACATAAATCTTAATATCCCTATCTCCTCCGCACTCAGTTAAGGGAATGGCATTGCCTAATTTGCACCAACTATACCTAGCTCTTAAGTGCAAGCGTTGTATGTTAGAGCTCGGTGTCTGTTGCTTAGATGAATAACTGTAATGCTCTTTCCAACATTATGTTTTTACATACAATGGTAAGAGAATTGGTTATGCATTTTAGTTCATATTTAATGTGATCAAGGAAAGTTAATTTTCGTTTCAGTGAATTTTTTAATAATAATATTGTTTATATTAAGGATAATAATAACATCGAAAGTTACTTTTTGGATCAGTGAGTTTTTCAATATTCTGATTTTCGTATATCTATATATGTATATATATACATTCCTTTAAAATACGTATATATATATAAGTTCATTTAAAATACGTATTTTATGATAAGTTAAACAAAAATTTAATTGCTATTATTTAAATATTTAAATAACGATCAACGTATTTTAATTTCTTTTGTTGTCTTTTGCACACAAGAAAATTAAGTCGATTTTCGACTTAATAATTGAAGCAACATTATATATAGTTGTCTTCTATTTTGCATATTATATAATAGTTATATAGATGCTGCTTTAGTGCATTTAAAAATCAAATAAAACTAAGCAGTCTGAATATTCTATTAAAATAATATAAGTTGGTATATTCAACTTTATTGAATTCTATACTTTGTATAGACGCTGTAACGCTGTACAGTGAAGTCAATTTTTGACTTATTTTGAAGTATTTATTTATTAATAATACTTACTTTAAATTAAGTTGTTAATTTGTTTTGTTGTTTTTTTTTTAAACAAAATTAATAAGTCGTTTTTCGACTTAATAATTGAAGCACCATTATATTTAGTTGTCTTCTATTTTGCATATTATATAATAGTTATATAGACGCTGCTTTAGTGCATTTAAAAATCAAATAAAACTAGGCAGTCTGAATTTTCTATTAAAATAATATAAGTTGGTATATTCAATTTTATTGAATTCTATACTTACGTATAGACACTGTAACGTTGTAACAATCGTTTTACAGTGAAGTCAATTGACTCTCAGCCAAATTAAAATATGTCTATTGAAACTTTAGATATTAGTGGTGTTTTGGTTCCGCATTCAGTTGTTGCCATAATTGGTGATGGAGCCTGTCTTTTTAGATCTATTTCCTACCTTTTATTTGGTAGGCAAGGCTTCCATGGCACCGTACGCCAACATATTGTAGAATATGTTGTAACCAACTTTTGCTTGCTTCAGCTTATACTTAAATAGAGAGTGTTATAGCTCTTCTGAACAATATGAGTGCGCTATGTAAAATTCATATACTTATGGTACTGCATGTGAGCTTCAAGCAGAAGCAGAAATGTATGCTGTAAGTTTTCAAGTTTTTCAAAATGGAAATTTATACAAGCATTCGGAAATAATTTGAATCCTGTAAAAAGATTGCGTTTTACCGGTCCATTAATGAATGGACATTTTGATGTTTACATTCCTTTAGAGGAAGTATTAACTCAAGATGGGGTGTTAAAGCCATGTCTGGCTTAAACTAAGATTTTGAAATAGCTTACAAGTCAGATAAAATAACTCAACTTGGTAGTATGAATTTGATATGCAAACAATTCTTTAAAATGGAAAAACGAGCCTTTGGGTATTTGTTGCAAGGTAGGAAAAGTTAAACTTTCACAAAATGAAAGTTTGCCTGATCCACTGTGGTGGACATCCCAAGCATGATCATTTCATTGATCGTATAAGAAAGTATAACAGCTACTTTCAAATGACTTCTTTTGGAAGTACAAAAACTATAAATGAAAGTTGGTCAACCTTCAAAGTCCAAGGACAAGTGTATCACTTAATTGGTAGTGTCCAACCTTTGCCAAATGAAGAAATGCAGTTTCTTCAAATTTATTTTGTCGGTGATGATGAAAAGGAAGCTCAACTACGTTGCAAAAATATTTCAAATGTTGATTGTAGCGTAGTAAAGGATCTTCAATGTATGTTTCATCAGCATAATCGTTATGTAAAAGATCTAAAAATGGATCTCAATAAAATACCAAGAAGTACTAAAGACTGTAAATTAGTTATACATGCTGATCGAACACCCGCTGGTGGTCACAAAGGGCTTTACAATGCACCTCAATCAAGCGAAGTAGCTTTAGTTATTGTTGGTCAGCAATTTGAAAAGCGCGATATTATTATTGAAAGCCATAATAATAAATTACATCGTATAAGTGAGGTGCATCGATCATACGATGCCTTACAGTACCCTTTGCTATTTCCGGCAAAGATGGCTTTTCAGTGGATATACCACAATGGAATCCATTATTAAAAAAGGAGGAACCAAAAAAACGATATCTGCGTTAAGCTTTTACAGCTATAAAATAATGATTCGTCAATCTGAGATAAATCATTTCATTTATTGTCGTAACCTTTTTAGTCAGTTTTTGGTTGATATGTATGCTAAAATTGAAACAGAAAGGTTAAATTATATTCGCTACCATCAAGCGAAACTCAGAGCAGATAGCTATGTATATACATCTACAAGATGCAATAGGTCAACAAGATGTTGACGCAGCTCAACTTGGTCAGATGGTAATTTTACCATCTTCTTTTACAAGCTCTGCACGATATATGCATGAAAAGACTCAAGATGCTATGACATATGTTTGCCATTATGGGCGACCAGATCTTTTCATAACATTCACATGCAATCCACAATGGTATGACATAAAAAGTGTTTTATTACCGGGTCAAAAACCGCATGATCGTCACGATATTATAGCTCGAGTTTTTCATTTAAAAGTTAAAGCTTTAATGTCCCTATTGACAAAAGGTTCTTTGTTTGGAAGCGTGCAATGTTTCATGTACTCTGTGGAATGGCAAAAGCGGGGCTTACCACATATACATATTCTACTTTGGCAAGAAAATAAAATAAGACCTGATAAAATCGATAAGATTATTTGTGCCGAAATACCAAACGCAGATGAGGATCCATTGTTATTTAACATTGTTAAATCAAATATGATTCATGGTCCTTGCGGTGCATTTCACAGTAAGTCGCCATGCATGAGAAATGGAAAATGTACCAAAAGGTTTCCTCGACAATTTCTTAAAGAAACTGTGACTGGAAAAGATAGTTACCCTCTATATCGTAGAAGAGCGATAGAAGATGGTGGTAATGCAATTAATATAAATGGTAATTGCATAGCTAATCGTTGGGTTGTGCCTTACAATTGTGTACTATTGAGAACATTTGAAGCTCATATAAATGTTGGGTATTGTAGTTCTGTAAAGCCTATTAAATACATTTGTAAATATGATAACAAGGGCAGTGATCAAGCATAATTTACTCTTGAAGACCAACGCAATGAAATTAATATGTACGAAAGTGGCCGGTATATAAGTAGCTCAGAAGCAGTATGGAGAATCCTTGCATTTCCCATACATGAACGTTATCCGGCTATTACACACTTAGCTGTTCATTTAGAAAATGGTCAACGGATATATTTTAACCCCAATAATCCGCAACAATTACTTGACAGAGAAAGCACTACACCCAAAACCACTTTGCTAGCCTTCTTTGAGCTCTGCACACGTGATGAGTATGCAAGAACGCTTCTATATTGTGAAGTTCCATCGTATTTTACATGGAACAATAAAGAATTTCAAAGAAGAAAACGAGGGCATGATGTGCCAAATTTTCCTGGAGTTAAAAGAGATTCAGCTTTGGGAAGAGTTTACACTATTCATCCCAATAATACTAAATGTTTTCATTTAAGACTTTTATTACATTTTGTAAGGGGCCCAACTTCATTTTTAAATTTAAAAACCGTTAATGGTGTAGCATACGCATCATTTCAATTGGCGTGTAACGCTCTAGGATTACTAGAAGATGATAAGCACTGGGATTCAACTATAGCCGAAGCTGTCATATGTCAAAATCCTACAAAACTGAGAGAACTTTTTGCAATAATGTTAGTATTTTGTCAAATTTCAGATGCTCTTAAACTTTGGAATACTTATAAAGACAGTTTCTCAGAAGATATTTTAAAAGCCTTTAATTTTTCACAAGACAGATATATTGATGAAAGTATTGTGAATAATGTTTTAAATAAATGTCTTATTTACATTGAAGATATAGTACTGTCTATTGATGGTCAAAACTTGACTTATTATGGACTTCCATTACCAATCAGAACCGAGGAAATTGTTCAAAATATTAAATATCATAGAGAAAAAAATTACGATAATTGCGTCAGTCGCAACTAGTGATGTAAATTTGGGTCAAAATACCGATGTCGATGTTCATCGATGTTTTCAAAATGGGAAATCGATGTGGGGAGATACATCCAAATTTCGATGCATCGATGTATGTTACATGTTTTGTACCCTTTAAATTTTTTTTTTAAAAAGAGTGAATTTTTTTGTTTAATACAACTTTTATTATTATTTATTTTGTTATTGCTTTCATAGCTGTCTTAAAAATCTGTCTGTAATGTTTTCGAAGCTTTCAAAAATGGAAGTTTGTCGTGGTGCGACCCTGCTGCACGATGGTGTTTCCTCACGAATTTCGCCAGTTACCAATTCGGAATTTTCCTTATTTATTTTATGAACATTGCGTAGGTGGTCCTGCATGTTCGTCGTGTTGCCAGCAGTTTTTATAATTTTGCCACAAGTGTTGCACTTTGCTGTATTAGTGTTTATTTTGCTGAAATGCTTCCAGCAAAAGCTCGTCTTTGTTGTTATTCTGAAATAAATTTAGTTACAAAATAATCAAACTGCAAGAAGGCTTTCTGAATCAAACTTATCAGGCAATCGCCTTTAGTAGCTATAGAATCTTTGACAAATTTTAATGAATATACATACTTACTTTGGCATTGCAAACACAGACTAAACAAAATAAACGCACACAATTCCGCGAAAAGAGCTCAATTTACTGTAAATTTAAACAGACGATGTTGTGCAGAATCATCGATGCATCGTATTACATCGATATCAATGAAAACATCGGAAAACATCGCCCAAAAATCATCGATGCTCGATGCATCGATGTTTTTTTACATCACTAAGTCCAGCCTTGCAAAACATACGCTCAGACTCCGCAGATGTGGCGGGAACACATAAAAATTTAGAAACGATGTTTCATATTAGAATCATTATGCTGAAATTAGAGAAATGTTATAAGTTTTCCAATGTTTTCCTCTTCAGAGCTGATTATTTCTGATGTGTTGATATCTACGCATACATATGTAGATAAATAACTTTTACTAAATATACATTGGTTATAATAAAGAAATATTATAATGACCCTTTCTTTTGAGATTCACTAAATATTTGTTCATGCTTAGAGCCACCACCCACCTTCAATTAAAGTTAATCTAGAATGCATTTTTATAAGAAAACATTTAAAATTTAATTTATTTTTCATATTTTTTTACCCTAATTTCTGCAACCAAGCCTCGTGTTCTGTGGTAATTTATGTGATGTGAAAAATGCCCGCACCATCGATAGCGACAAAAAACTATCTATGGTGGCTCAGAAAGGTAAAAATTCGATAGCTCGGTAGTGCCATCGATAGTTTCGCAGCTCTACAATCGCTTGTCAAGCCGTTTCGGCGAAAGTAGGTTGCGAGCTTTTGTAATAGTATCCCAGCTTTAGAAAATAAACTCCTGTGCCAGGTTGTATAGTTTTGGATATACGACTTTCATGTCTTCCCATTGTTTTGAAGGGTAGATATAAAGTGGTGAAACCTGGGCAGACAAGTAATGACTTAATTCGTCAGTATATAAAAAGTTTGTCGCAAAACTTGACTTTTTGTTCCGCTTTTCATTGTGCGCCAACTCCTTATGATAACTTTTGGTAGTATATTGCTAAACTGCTGCGGTTTGGTGGCATTCTTCTAAAGACACAAATTTCAATAAACTGCACAGAATAATAGCTTTAATACTTACTTAAACTATAAAACAAATTTACTTCAATCGCAAATTGTCTGGCGTTGTTTACTTTGGACTCCTGCGTAATTTTCTTTACTCGATACCGGTTGAGTACAAATATCGAAACAAAAGTATCGAGTATAAAATATCGGTATCAATCACGAATATACTCGATACCAACAAGTATCGATATTTTTTTTTCGTTTCCTTACTTATGACTGAATGACTGTTTTTGCTTGCGCAGTGCTGTCACATTGCTAAATTACAAGAACGTGTTAAAATGGGTGGAAAAACAAAACAAGCGCCGCGCACTAAAAACAATGCAAAGGTGAGCATTTTAAAATGTCAATATTAAAATTGTGACTTATCTTATTTCTTCGTACTGCCTAACAGCCATCGAGTAGCAGTCGCTCTGCAGAACTACTTGGCACCACAACGCCATTTTTTGTGGGCTTTTCGGCTCAGCCTGATGGAAACTTGGTACCCTGTGCTCCTGGCTTTGCGAGCGCCGAGCAAATGCCAGACACATTTGATGCAAGCATTGATCCACAAACACAAATCATACTGCGCAAGCTGGCCAAAAAGGATCCTATGACAAAGAAGAAAGCGCTGCAGGAATTGCACGAGTTCATAACAGCCTCCGATTTGGATTCAGTCAAAAACATTTTGCCTCTTTGGCCAAAATATTATCACAATCTGGCTAATGACATTGAGCACTCGGTGCGTGAACAAGCACAGCTAGTGATGCATCTGCTAGTGTCCAAATGTAGACGCGCCATTTCGCCATTCCTCAAGCAACTGGTGCCCGTTTGGCTAGGCAGTAACTATGACAGTTATGCGCCCGCAGCAAGCATATCCAGCAATTCGTTTCGGGAGACCTTCGCGCGTACTTGCGAGGTGTGCTTGCATTGTCAGGATGAAATATTTGAGTACTGCTCACGGAATTTGACATTTCACACGCCGGCTACCCTATCAATTGGTAAAAATATAAAGCCGGAGGAATCGGAGCAAAAGTATCAGCGTGTTGCTACTAGCAGCTTAAAGGTATTGTCCTTCTTTATGGAACAAACAGCGCAGTCAACAGAGCAGGATCACATTAAACAAGGCTTAGCATCACTCTTGGCGCATTCAAAGTTCTGGACCTTTGCCAAGCACAAGCAACCAAAGATAAAGTAACTTTAATACAATCATACCAAATGACAAACTTTAAAAGAAATTCTTTTTATTGCAGAGCTGCCTGGTTTGAATGCATTTATCGAATGCTTCAATGTGGCACACTGCTTGAGGTGTTTCTACCACACAAATCGCAACTAATCGCAACAAGCTTTCAATCCATCGACGATGCTGATCCATTGGTTGCACCTCACGTTTGGGGCTGCGTGTTATTGCTACAAAGCAGCTTTGATGACTGGTATGACAATACTTGGTTTAAATCTCTCTTCTATCTATTATATACATATATATAAAGTTGTTTGTCCTGATTGTCAAAGTCAAGTCAGTGTCCAAACCGCAAGACATAGAGAGCCGAAATTTCACAGTAGTTTCCTTTTGGGATAAAAGTGAGCTATAGCAGCCGTTTTGTAAAAATCGAGCCCCAAGCTTGTAAAATTCGGAAAATACTATGGGCTCGAAAGTTTGTTATTTTAAATACAGTACGACCTCGCTCAACGGAACCTATTAAAACATGGCCAATTGCGAAGACTGAGGTGGTCGCAAAAACCGCGGGAAAATTTTCTGTTGGCCACGAGACCTATTACCAAAAAAACAAATGCCTTTGCTAACCATTAAAATTAAAGTAAATCGAACAAATCTATCCTCAAGACAAGGATTTCCTTTCATTTTTGAAAAACAGCAATTGTGGTCTGTACTTCTTAGCAATTTATGCTTTTCTGAACAGCTGTCTAGAATGTTAAGAATTCGGGTTTCGAGTGTAACGAGGGTTGCGTTTGGCGAGGTCGTAATGTATCTCCATAAAATGAATAAACCACTGTATACTTGAAATTAATTTGGGTTACTAACATATATGCTTAAGGTAAAGAGCATTAGGTTAAGTGCAATTTCCGTCATTGTGTTTGTCCGTATGAACGCATTTTTAATCGACACCCTTAAAGCTTGAGACCTAAAACTTTGTAAATATTTTGATCTTGACAATTTATGGACGAACGCATACCATAAATTGCTAAGATTAGGATGGTACGCCCAATGGGGGCAAAATAATAACAAGTCGATACACTTTGGAGTAAAAATCTATAAGAAAGAAAATACACATCTACACATATGTACATACACATAAATGGGAAAGTTTATAAAGGCCTGTTGTCACACACAACAGAAACCGAAACCGAAACTGAATTAGGTACATTTGCAACCGAAACCGAAACAAGTACTTTTGCCTTTATTCGGTTGCTGCCTATCGATTATGTATTTTGTGCTGAATGATGAAAATAAGCGAATGTAAACACAAAGAAATATTCCGTTATTCCGTTCGGTTTCGGTTTCCGTTGTATGTGACAACAGGCCTTAAGCTAGAATGACCAAATTTGTAAGCAAAACAGCTGGTCTGCATTGATTTTGATGAATCCACGCCCACCCCTGGTTTCAGAGTATTTCACAGTCAGTTGTGCCCGACTGCAACGTTATTACCTGATTTCAATGATATGCATGCGACGTCTAAAAACTGCAAATAAATTGTTCTGGAAAATAAGGGGTCAGGTTATATGGGTAAACTATGATACCGAAGGTACAGAGTATAAAAGGTCGAAATAACAAAGTAACCAAATTTTTTTAAAGTAAGTATATCCTGTGATGTCTCATTAAAAAAATTTTATGCGACGCCCTTTACACGTTTCAAATCTTTAATAGATTTTTTCTTTGTTTCGGTTTTTAAGGTATGCTTCGCTTAGTTTTCGAAAAACCCTGCTGCCAAAGCTATCTTCCCTGCTGCACAATGGGTTTAATAACAATGCTCGGGCTATTTGTCCTAATCTGCTGCCATTTTTATCGAAGATACCAATGGTCAGTTTGCCCGATTTGGACGTTTACGAGCTCTATATGCGATTCTTCGATGATCTGCAGAGCACTGTTGTGAGACCACATGACCCACTTCTAAGCAAATCCGATACATCGATCAAGCACAAAGCGTACTTTGAATGCTTACGCTTTATTCTACAAAAAATTAACAATGATTCAGAACGCAGAGCGTCAGTGGAGGAGTTTGCCTTTAAGCTATTGGAACGGCAAATTCTGGAGCCTATTGGACAACTGCTGCGCAGTGATGGCGACAATATTAAGTACTTCTTCCAACACACTTCAGCGCTGGTTGCGTTCTGGGATCGTCAGTGTAATAATGATGTTGATAAAAGCTCCTGCACCCTATATGTAAAATTATTAGATTGGTTCTGGACGCGCATATTTGAGCTAATTACACAGGATCTCGCTGTTAATGATGTAAATGAGCAGCTTCTATCAAAATTGCTTATGTTAGTGCAGGATTTGCATGTGGCTAATCCTAGCTTAGAAACGCAAAGCGTGAAGTTTCTGGGCGCAGTCGAGCAACAATTTCCGGAACACACCTCACAACAATTCACGCCTTTTATTAAGGTTCAGCAATCGGCCGCTTTTATACAAAAAGAGCTCAAGCAGCTAACCGTGCAGCTTGTTTGCATTTGCATGGAAAAGGCTACAAGTAGCAACAATCCTAATTTTTTCATCATCAGGGTGCGCACTCTGACCAAATTGTACACAGATGCCGGGTTCTACAAAAGTCTAACGGCACTGGGCGAGCTTAGTGCCACCCTTGATAAATTTGTAAAGTTACTATTAGACGAACTTAACGACGACGCGTGCGAGTCTGTTGTCGACATCATCTTTGAGATTCTCTCGCTCCTGAAGCCGGACGCACGTTTTGCATACATTGCTGAGACCTTGTTGAAAGTAAGTGAAAAAAGATAAATGTAACA
Source organism: Scaptomyza graminum (assembly GCA_018901835.1). Classification (NCBI taxonomy): domain Eukaryota; kingdom Metazoa; phylum Arthropoda; class Insecta; order Diptera; family Drosophilidae; genus Scaptomyza; species Scaptomyza graminum. The sequence goes on along the minus strand of JAEIFL010000084.1, from coordinate 159,827 downwards.
TATCTCATATAAAAAATGTAGGAGCGTTGAAGTCGGACGTGTTAGCCTGACACCAGCATAATACCACCTGAAAAAAAATAGTAGGGCCAAAAGAAACTTTTTACAGTTAAAAAAAGATTATATTATATTAAAATTGTTACTAGCTGTTAAAAGGTGGAAAATATATACCCAAAATTACTACTTTTGGTATAAAATTTGAAGATGAATAATTATATGTATAACATTTTTTTTACATATTTAATTTCTAGATTAAACCGCATCGGGTACAAAACTTGTTGCTGCATCGGTTGCTCTCACATCCTTTGTGCACAGAACCTGCCGTGCGCCAAATGCTTACCAGCCCAGAAACTTGTGCTGTAATCGAACGTATTGCCGAAGAGTTTGTTTTGGACAATAACAGCAATAAGTTGAACTTGTTGCACAAATGTTTCTTTCAAACTGACACGGGCGATATTCTTATAAATAAGTCGACAGTGGACAAAATTATACTCGTTATGTGTGCACCTTTGGAACAGCCAGATACTAGCGAGATGGTGGAGGTCTGTGGCAGTTTTGTTGCACAGATTATGCCTGTTGTATGTAGCAAGGAAAACGCTTCCCCGGCAGTGCGTCAGCACGTCTTTTTAAGACTCTACAAGTTTAGCCTGGAGCAAGGAGTGAGCGATTATTTATCGGAAGACACGCTGTGGGAGATAACCACATGCTGGCAAGATGCGCTTTCAAGCGCTGACATCGAAATTAATGATGAACTGCTGCAAATTTGTGCCGACATTGCCGAGGAACTAGCACAGAGTTCTGAAACGAATGCCAGCAGACTGGAAAGCATGGCTGCAATTATAGGGGACTTTATCATCTGCCTTATGGCAAACAGTGATAATGAGTCGCAGTGTTCGTTTCGATTAAAGGAGGCCATTCTGGCGATGCTAAGTACACAAGTAAAGACAGCCGATATTGTTTTGCAATTTGAGCAGCATTGTGTGTTCCTGGCGACTCTAAAGATTTCAATAAGTCCCGGTGCAACCACTCAGTGCGCAGGCTTTAATGAACTTAAAATTGTACCTCTGTTGCGACGTGCAATGTTAAACTTTGCAATAATAACAAAGCTAGTTTGCCGCGATGACAGGCCTCAGCTGCCGCATAAATCAAACAAATGTGAGGATGAGGTGACCAAAAACTTCTGTGATCCCAATGCCAATCTGCTTAGGCAGTGCAGCGAGTTGTTTATTTTAGAATTAATGCAGTGTATGCAGGTGGCAGCTGCTGCTCAGACCTGGTTGGAAGTTAGGCTCCAATTAGATAACGTTTGCACAGAGCTTGTGCTAACTTTGTCCGAACAAGTGTCTAGTTTTATGGGCACTAGCAGCGAAATGGTGGGTGACATCAAGCAGCGACTAGAGCAAGAAGCTCTTAAAGAGAACAGCGTGATAAGCTGTCGTCTGTTGGGCTATATAGTTCACTGTTCTCAATATGCGGCTTTTGAGGAGAGCGCCGCAATTCTACTGCATGAGGATCTGGCCGAGCTGCTGATACAACAAGACGCGGTTAGAGCTTATGTGATGATGCTTCAGGTAAACAATGAATGCTAGTTACTTTTAACACATGCTAACGCGCTTGCTTACCTTTTATTCTAGCACTTGCTGCCAAAACTTTCACAAAAGGCGATAGGCTTAAAAAGCGCCATTATGCGATCGGAGCCACCAGTAATGTGGGTTAAGGCCGCTGTCTTCCGCTGTTTATTGCTCAATAATTTTGAGTCAGAGCTAAATAATAAGACAGATTACAACATTATTGCCTCAGCGCTGCAGTTTTTGACGCGGGTTGGTGAGCTGCAAAATATGCAACAAGATCTGCTGCACTATAATGTGTAAGTCGATTAAATTCTATAAACATAAACATTTTACTTACTTTTACTACATCAACTTAATATTTTGACAGCGAGCTTAATAAGCAGCCCTATGAGACAGTTTTAAATACCGTGGAAATAATAAAACTGCTTACTGAAATTCTCCATCGGTTTCCCCATGAACTGAAAATTACAAATTGGGATTTCTTACGAATTGGTCTTAGCTCATGGGTGCTGACCGTTTCAAAGTCTATAAAACATTATAACGATCCGAAGGTGCGTATTCCCATACCCAAGCGTCCGACTGGAACGTATTCACCTGTTTTTGTTTTGGCTGTCTAGCTAATAAATGAATAAACATACCAGCTAATATTTGTAATGCAATTATTTACAGACATCATTTTTTATTGTGGCTGTGTATCAACTGTTTGCTACTTTGAGTACTTTTATTCGCTCGGAAAAGCAAAAGAGCTCAACGGTTCATTTGAAAACTATGATCGACGAGTGGGAGAGCCTGTTTGCTACTGAAGTCAATGTGTTGTTGTTTAAGGCGTATTATGATCTGACTCACGAGGCAACTGTGTCAATAGAGTTTCGTGTATGCTACGAAGCTCTGGTGGATTGTTTAATGCCAGGGCTGGAAATGCTGGATTATGGTTTTGTTTACAGGGTAATTAAATAAATAACAATTAAAATCATTTTAATTATAATTTCCTGTCTTTGCACAGTATTTCAAAGCGCCCAATTCAAAGCTGACACTGGATCATTTGTGCAATCTTATGCTTAAGCAACTGCATAGTTCTCAGCACAGCGTGCGCCTCAATGCGATGTACGCTTTACGCCAGCTAACGCCATTGTTCGTGGCCGATGATATTGAGCTTAACGATAAAAACAGCGATAATACGGATGCCGCATCGTCGAAAATCTTTAAATGGCATTTTCTCAATCGTTTCGAGGATTATATGAATCGATATGAAGCACTTATAAGCAAATATCTTAAGGAGTTTAGCTACAAGCTTTCCGAACTGGAGAATCTAGACCCAATTGATAGAAACGATGCTTTCAGCTATTTGCTGCTATGGGACTGTATTATAAATGCGTGCGCCAAGTCGCCGGTTGTGCTGCGCTCTGTGTATACAAGCTGGCTAAATGAGAATCATTATGAGGCAGTAAGATCATTGCCGACACTTAACATTTACTTATGATTTTTAACAATTTAAATTTTTTTTAAAAATATTCTGTAAATATGCCAGAATTTTTTAAACTTCATCTTTCGTGCCATGCCGGTGGATATACTGAAGAACCATAGCGCCAAGGTGCATAGTATCGGGGTCTACAAGGAGCTAAACTGGTCTCAACTGAAGGGTGAGTTATTGGATTAATTGATTAGCGTCTCCTCCGAAGGCAAATTCTCTGCTAGCACATCACGTAAATAGTCCTCATTAAAGTCTTCATATTCGCTCATGCCATAGTCAAAATCACCTAGTATTTCTTCGCCATTTTCTTCCGATAAGGAAATGAAATCAGTTACTGGCACAAATCTTTCATCATTTCCAGCATGCATTGAACGCGTCACGGGTATAGGTTGTGGTGCCATGTATATATTTAAGTTGGATATAAACTTGTTTATCCAAACGGTTATATTGTTGGCCAAAATACGTTGATAGTCACGCAAGTTGCTTGTAGTATAAAACTCTTGTTCTGAAAAATAAAATGTGAGAAATGTTTAAATACAACAAAAAAAAAACTCAACACTTAAAGTCTGGTCTAACATCAAATTTTGTCAGTAAATTTGGGGAATTTTAGCTTCAAGTTGCAAGTGATATAAAAATCGACGCGCTCAAATCTACTAAAAGACATGGCCAAATCGATTCCAAGTGTATATCGGATACTGAGTAGCTATCGATATTTTGAAAGAAAATCGTTCTAATCTGGTTTAGGAGGGCTTTTGTTTTAAGTCTGGAGTCTCCAGCTCTTATAGTCTGTGAGATCAGCGCGCTCATACAGTCAAACGGACAGCCTTTTGATACTGACCAAGTATCGTACCATCGGAGGTGCTTCCTTCTGTCTGTTATATACTTCATTTTCACACAACTCTTTTACCCATTTTATTACATTTAAATATATATTTTTATATTTTTAGCTTGTTGGAAAACAATTCCGATGTTATGCCAACAGAAATGTAGTTGCAAGCACAGCAAATCTTGTTTGTTATCACACATTCGCCACTAAAAATTGTATTTCTTATGAAAACTGGCCTAAACCAAAAAATATTTTTGAACTTCCAAATAAATGTTCGTCTTTGTCGATGAAACTTGAAAGTTTAAGCATCAGGGATAAATGGGATATATTTTATTTTATTTGCTTACCCGTAAATTCCTTGATGCGCTCCAATATCACTGCAGATAGGGGCGATTGATCATCAATAATGAATTGATCATTTAAAAGGAACTCTTTCATCTCCTCAAAAAGTACGCAAACTATTTTCATCATCTGTTTGCGTTGACGCTGTATGATCAGCTTTCTTAGTCCATTGCAGCGTCTCTTGTGTTGCTGCCTTTGAACGCGACGCTGTCGCTGCTCCTCCTCCAAATACTCCATGGCCTTTTCCATAGTCATCGCTTCAACGGGAGGTTTGAGTCTCATTTGCTGTTGGAGCGCAGTAAGATTACGTTGCGAGAGAATGTGTTTAAAATTGTTAAATGTGTCATTGACATGCATAGGATGTGGATTGGCTAAACGTTCCACGCGGGCCGTGCATATGGGCACATAGATTTTTTTGGTGATGTAGCGTGGCTGTTTAAGTCGTTGCGGTGACATAAAATTCTTCTTTGGCGTCGCCAGAAAGCAGATGTGTTCTTCTCGCTTAAGCATATCGCGGTCGATTATGACTTGGCCGGTGTGCTTACACGGCACATAGCACGGATGATAGCGCGGACACACACAAAAAAACTTGTACATGTGCTGCGGTTCCGTTACCTGAGATTTGACCAACCTTTTAATACGTTTAGCGCGATCCGGTCGCAGCTGGACCATGGCCAAGCGTGCGTTCAACTCATCAGCAACTGAGACTTCCATGTCCTTGGGTTTACGATCTAGCCGAGGACGATCGTTTGAGAGCTTTGTAAAATCGATGGCCTCAGCGACGGTTTGTTTCTCGGTTTCTAGCAAAGCGACGCGGGCTGGCGCCTCGTTAGCAATTTCGAAGAAGTTCAGTGGTTTTTTTTCCATATTTGATTATTACTACTTAACAAAAAAAAAATAAATATATATAAATACTTCACACTATGATCCAGCTCTTAAATATATGAACATGCTACTGATTTGCGTATTCTAAATGTGTTTGAAATGGCCTACTTATCTAACACAACTTTTTGATTCTTGTTTTTCGGTGTGCTTCAAACAGATCCTCAAATATCAGTGGAGCGATATGCCTGTCATCTGTATACGGAGGTTTTGCGCAAGTTGCCCGCTGTAGTTCGCAAATGGTGGAATACCAGCCAGTCTAGACAGAAGAACTTTGTGGACAATCTTACTACCAATTACGTAAGCGCATTGATCTGCAGCGAGGAGCTAACGGCAATTGCGAATCGCAAGGAAAAACATGAAAATATGCAGGTTGGTTTTTCTTTCCTATTTTGCTTGTGTTGTAGCGCCTGATTAGATAGCCTCCTCGATGCACATACGGAGTATGAAAACCACGATGATGGCGCACAGTAGCAAAACAATAACAGTGGCTCTAAAAATTTCCAGTGCTACCATGTTGGTTTTTAATGTCGATTCCGCAGGTTTAAACACAAAGAAAAACATAAAGACATCTTTCAAAATAAGTAGACCAAAGACTACTTAGATAGAGAAAATAAATATTTCACTCCAGGGCTCTATAGCCTTAAAATATTAAGAGCATTCTCTAAATGCAAAGAAAAACATACAGACGTCTTTCAAAATAAGTAGACCAAAGACTACTTAGATAGAGAAAATAATTAATTCACTCCAGGGCTCTACAACCTTAAAATGTTAAGAGCATTCTCTAAGCAATTTTTTCATATCATCATTTTTGTATTAATAAAAATTTACTAATTTATTTCTTTAATTTTTTTTTTAATTAGGAATTGTTAGGAAACCTTTGAGGAGAGGTTTAAAAAATTGGTCTAAATTGGTCAAACTATGCACGGTGGAATATTTAATGGTCAGATGCGATTAACGTCGATATGATTAGAAGAAAAAAGCTTTTGAGTCCCAAAGTAATTTTCAACAATTTTACTGCCCTCTGAGATATAACCAAAGTTTTGCGCTATCGCACTAGTATTTAGTACATTTCGTTGCTTTGTTGCAGTCCTTAACTGCTGTAGCAAATCAACTTTTTTCAAGAAACTAGTTCAAAACACATTATTAATCACTTGTAATTGCTATCTATATATAGTTTTGAGTGTTTTGTATTATTTTCATCGAATATCTGACCACTCGACTAACTTTTTTAGTACATTTTACGACCAATTACCATAGCCTATTTACTCTTGAACGATCGAAATAATAGTAAAAAGTCGTCAAATATAATAAAAACATATTTTAAGATAGGTAAACATAAAGATTTTTACAAAAATTTCATTAGTGATGGTATTATTTCTGTCGCATGTTTTTACCACTTTTTCCAAAACACAAAAATCTTTTAACTATCGTACCATCAAAAACTTATACTATGTATACGTTAAGAGAAAACTCTTAGCATTATAAAAAACAAGTAAGAAGGCTCTAGTCGGGAGAGCCCGACTAGAAAATACCCTGAACCCAGTTGCAATAAATATATTAAATCTCCTTGCGCCCTAAAAGTATGCTTAGCTATCAAGAATAATAATCAATGTAAAAAAATAAAAACATGTAAAAAACTAGTAAATCAAAAAACAAATTTTGGAGACATGCTTTTATCGATTACAAATGGATTTTTTTACCATCATACATGCAATACCCAAATACCAACATGTTTTTGTAAAAAAAAAATAAAAAAAAATAAAAAATGAACTTGGTGAAAATTTGATTACAAGATTCCGAGACAAACAAACAAGTCAAGTTTAATAAAGCATGCAACAAGTAAATCAAAAAAAAATTTGGAAGACATGTTTTTTTGCCATCACCAAAATATGATTTGAAAATCTTTTATTGTGATAGTTTAAACGTTCGGAATTCGATCTCACGACATTCGGCCAGTGAAGCGGCAGTCTGCCCTCTATGCCACCAGAGCTTGTCAATTTTACCGGTCAAATTTGTAAGTTAAGCAAAAGGGAAAACTGTTTTTCGTGGTTCTTACAAGATATTACATATTTTATCGTGCCAAAAACTTAAGAAACATGTATTGTCATCTGAAACCAATCTTTGGTGAAAATTTCAGAGCTCGGGAACTTGGTGTAAATTTGATAACAAGATTCCGAGATAAACAAACAGACAAACAAGTCAAGTTAATTAAAAGCATGTAAAAACTGATACCATGTGTATATCGGAAACCAGAATAGTTATCGATAATTTGAAACAAACTTGTTCTGCTCATGGTATAGGAGAACTTATATTCAAAATCTGAAGTCTCTAGCTCTTGTAGTCTCTGAGATCGACGCGTTCATACAGACGGACAGACGGATGAACAGACGGACATGGCTATATCGACTCGGCTGATCAAGAATATATATACTTACTTTATGGGGTCGGAGATGCTTCCTTCTGCCTGTTATATACTTTGCACAAAACCACTATACCCATTATATAAAAATACTCACTTGAAAAACCTGCAAAACTTGATGTTTGTTTTTTGGACGGTAAGAAAAAGGTGCTTGGTGGTGCTATTATTTATACCGCAGCTGTATGTACAGTTCGAAATTTAAAACAGCTCCAGGTCCGTATTTTTTTGGTCGACCCAAAAGCAAACTTCTAGTTTTGCAATTATCTCAAGTAAGATACCTTGATCTCATGGAACGGGTAAAAGATAAAAAGGTTTTGTGCGATTGTATAAATTAGGAAGAGGCAAGCATCTCCGTCCGTATAAGGTGCATGTCCTACTTTTTCATATCTGTATGATCGCGTCGATCTCAGAGACTATAAGTGCTAGAGTCTTTAGAATTGCTTTAAATTATTAATAACGTTTCTCGTTTCCAATCATGTGTAATAAGAATATAAATTTGAATCTGGAAAACTTTCCAATTGCTTTGGAAACAAGAAGATAAATAATGAAACTCATGGAAATAAGATAAACAAGTGGAAACGTTGCAGTCGGACGCGACCGACTGCGATATACTCGATACCAGTATTAAAACCGGTAAAAAGATGACTGATTGCAAAGGGGTACGGATGTGGCAAGAGGTGTAAGCTGCCTCAAAAATTGTCCGATACTGATGGGGATGCCACCAGCTATCTTCCTTCCAAATTTGGTGACACTAGCTTAAAGTTTGTTAATGGTGGGTGAAGCGGGGCTGGGGGCGTTATGGGTGGGCGGGGAAGCCAAATCTATGATGCAGATCTCTGTGGAATGCCAATTGCTATCTTCCTACCTAATTTGGTGACTAGCTCAAAGTTTGTAAAAGGTTGGGGAAGGGGTGCTGGGCGGGGCTCCAAAATATCTTTGGGGGTCGCTTCCGGCTTTTTTCATACCAAATTTGGAGACTCTAGCTCAAACACAATTCCCGTTTTTATAGAATATTTGGGGCGGCTGGGGTTGGCTAGGGCGGTATGGATGGGCGTGGCATCCAAAGTTTTGATGGATGTTAACACTTATCTTGGCGCAAAATTTGGTGGCTCTAGCTCAAAGACTGAGGAAGATATAGAGGTTTCTGATTTAAAACTTCGGGGGGCTGGGGGTGGATTGGTTGGGCGTGGCTCCAAAATTTTTGATGCAGGATTTTGGGGAATGCCAATAGCTATCTTCCTACCAAATTTGGTAGTTCTAGCTGTAAGGATGTGCTTAAGAGGTGGATTTATCGATTTTCCAGCCCCTCAGTTATCGTTGAACCCCAATCTTAGAACTTGATCTGTCCCGGCCATAGATAAAGACATTCGCAAAGTTTCAAGTCGCTAGCTTGAAGGGTGTGGAAAAAAGTTGCGAACTTACAGACGGACGGACGGATAGACGGACGGACAGACACCATGACGGACATTGCACAAACCCAATATACTCTTTACTTTCGGTATCGAGTATAAAAATACCGCAGATATTGATATTAAAATTTAGTCATCATGAATAAGCGCAGTGGTGCAAGCACGACCGTACGCGTAATGTCAAGGATTTAGGGCAGAGTTCAGGGTAGAACCTTATAATTTAGTTTTTAAAATGCTAAGAGTTTCCCATAAACATTGAGAATAAGTTTCATTGGAATGGTAAATGATACAGTTTTTATACCCCGATATCGAAAGTAGGTTTTGTGCAGTAACCGTTTTGCTGTCTCTCCTTAAAGCTAGAGATTTTAAAGTATACATAATAAGTCTGTCTCTAGTCTATTCGAATAAAGCGTCAAGATTGGCTTGATACGTCTTCTGCTTTCTGGAACGGGTGGGCTTGGCACCAAAATTTTCGATTCAGTTTTTTGGTAGTCACCAGTAGTTATCTCGCGCATCTCGGCGCAGAAACCCAATCTTGACACTTTTACTTACGGTGACTGGCTGTGATTCATTTTTAGGTGACAGTCCACATGTCCACTCGTGAAGTTTTGGCGGTCTATGCAATTGATGAGGCACGCATGGAACTGGTCATTACGCTGGCACCCAACTACCCGCTAGGCGCAGTAAAAGTCGAGTGTGGCAAACAAATTGGCGGTCGCGCCAGTTCACGTAATGTTGGAATGCAGCTGACTATATTCTTGACGCATCAGGTGAGTTCTTGAACTATGCAGCGTTACCGATTTATACTATTTTTGGATACTCCATAGAATGGAACTATTTATGACGGACTGACGCTGTGGAAAAACAATCTAGATAAAAAATTCGATGGAGTCGAAGAATGTTATGTCTGCTATACGGTCATTCACCAGGACACCTGTCAGCTTCCCAAGTTGACTTGCAAGACATGCAAAAAAAAATTTCACGGTCCCTGTTTGGTAAGCTTGTAAAAAGTTATTAAAAAAAAACTCCCTACTAACTATAAAAATCTTCCAACAGTACAAATGGTTCACTACCAGCAGCAAATCTACCTGTCCTATTTGCCGCAACGTTTTTTAATTGATCTACTTTATGCATAGAGTAAATTGACGCGTTTTCAAGTAGCACAATCAAATTTTCGGAAATAGATAAATGTATTATTTCGCTCCATCTTGTTAATTTTTTTATAACCACAATAAATTCGTGGTAGTTTGACTTTCAAACTTTAGTGTGCAAGACTTCTCGTAGATTTTTCTTTTTACGCAAACATGTACGCTAATATTTGAATGAAAATAAGTGGGATTTTTTATTAAATTATTTTGAATTAATAATTTTTTATTTAAAAAATATATACAATGCGGAGTTATTAAAAATAACATTGGATTACTGCGCAATGAATGTACTTATCTGCATTGTGACACATTAAGACCAATTTAACAAGGCGGGTGTCATTCTGGTGGCAGCGAAAAATCAAAAGTACAGACAAAAAATACGACATTATTTTAAGAAATTAATAATAGACTTACTGATACTCTAAATAGCTCTGCAGAATCAACACAACCAAAGAATAAGCACGAACAGTATCTTTAATTTTTGAGTGATGGCACGTCCAGCAGAAGCCACATGCTTGCGTAAGATGGCAATGGATTGAAGTTCAAACTGCAAAATGAAAACAACAAAATTGTATTTGCACAAATTCAAACATATCATATCCTATCCAAATACAGGACACCTACAGCAGTCTGATTACGTAAGGCTCGTCGCACTTTTAAGAACGTCGCAAAGCCAATATCACAACAAAACGTTCCATTCGGACGCAACCGACTGCGGTATACTTTGATACCAGTATAAAAACGGGTGATAAGAAGTCTGCTTGCCAAGAGAGAGTACGGAGGCGTTCAAAGATAGTTTGATGCACAACGCCAGCTTAATTACCAGCTAATTTGATAATTCAAGCTAAAGAACTGAAAATGATATGGGGATTTGAAGTGTGCAGGTGGTAGGTGGCCAAAGCCACTGCTTTGTATAGAGAAACTTGGGGAGGCGTGCACTTCTAGCTGTGCTCTGATCTTAGCTCGCCGGATGGGGTGTGGGTTGTTCCTCGCCCTCTATACAACTACAATTCAAAATAAAGTTTAATTGCACTAGCAGTTATGCTACAGAAAGAAAAAAAATACCAAAATTGCTTAAATTTCACACGAACTAAATACTGGCCTCAGATCAGGTAACATTTTCTTGTTAGGGCACTAAAGATGTTCTTCGATACCCTTTCTACACCCACCCTCATTATTCATTCATTATATCTAGGGCCATCCCTTGACTAATTCTTATAAAGGATTAGTAAATATTACTCACGCGACATCTCACACTGCAACGAACCAACATAATAATTACTCAACCATAATAAGATTCAGATAACTATTTTAATATAATAGAAAAATATAACATCCATTGGATGACGCTTCATCGATTTCGACAACTTCGCTTAACGATTAACATTATTCTTCATAAATGTTCTTGCGATTAAATATAATTGATTATTAAGAAATATTAAATTCTATAAAAATTACAAATACTAAAGCTTCAGCAAAAATCTTTTAAACTCGCTTACCACAGAAATATCTTGCCTTTTGCAAGTATAACTCACGGTTTGTAAAATACCATGTATTACAATATAAATTACTAAGCTGTCATAGCTTCACTGTTTCCATCGACGCTCGTTCGGTGGGCCCATCGACGATGCTGATGTTTTTGTTGCTGCTTAAGTTGATGAAAATATATCTTTGTCTTTTGTCTTACCCTGAAAACGTTTGTAACTTCTGTTACGTTACGCTGCCATCAACAGTCTGCCGAACACAATATTTAATTCCACGGGAATCGACTGAGCTATTTCTTCATAACGTTACGCTCAGTTCGATTTCATATAAATTTGGGCGTCAGAGCAACACTACTCTAAATTGAGATTCGGTTGATTATTCACCAGCTAACTCCAGTAATCTGAGTCGGAACGGGGTCGACGACTAAATCGGGACGAATTAGCGGGGGTTGGTAGCTAAAACGCGATAGACGGTGCCGACCAGAATCGTCGCAAGCCGTCCAAACGCTAAAAGACAATAAGTTCACTACTTAGATTGGTGCACTATATTAGCCACTCAAAAAATATCACCTGTTTTCACTTTTGCAAACCACACAAACTGATTCGATGCGTATTGCCTTTAAGGTTGCTGCTGCCGGGTGCACAAAATATAAGTATTTCTTAACTTTTATGGTGCCACGCCAGTCAATTTGACTGCAGCGTGTACAGTTTGCACTTTTAAAATTATTATTCGGCACAATTATTGGCTTTGAAGAAAAGAACGTTCGTTTTCATCCACAGCAAAACTAGAAGTGACTCGCTGCAGAAATGAAAAATGCGTACGTGCCAATTTTAATTCCAATAAATCAAAAGGGTAAGCAACGATTGTCGCCTGGAATTAATGCAGCGGTGAAGTGGCGTGATTTAAACTTCTCCGCTTTGTGCGTTGTCCTCTCGATCGCAACGACGAAAGCGCGTGCGAGCGAGACAGCATCGTGGGTGCCAGCGAAACAAAGACTACTGAGAGCGGTGAGAGGGACTTCGCCTCATTGCAAATCAAACGGTAGTTAGCTAAAGAAGCGCAAAGAAATAATTGCTCTTTTGAAGTGCATTGACACTGCCAAGCATAAACGAAAATGTTAAGTCTCTATGTTTATCGGTACCCCACAGATTTTCGACTTTAAAAAGCGGGTAGCGTGGCATCAACATTTTTTATACAGATCTTCGGAAAATGTCACTCGCTATACTGCTACTTTTGATGCAGATTTTTGGAGGACGGCAGTAGCTATCTTCTTACTAAAGTTGGAAGCTATATCTGTGGGAAATATAATATGTGAATCTATTTATGGTCAGTTACCGATTTAATCGATTTCCCAGCCCCCCAGCATGGGCAGGAACCCAATCTTGATATTTACAAAGTTTTAAGTCTCTTGCGTATAGGAGTCGAAAAATTTGCGTTAATACAGACCGACCGACGGGCAGACACCATAACGGAATCTGCACCAACCCAATATATACTCTCGCTAACAGATTATAATAAGCCTTGCTGACGATGTTGGCAATATGTTCGTTGCATCATATTTTATTGTTGAACAGTAAACCAAACAGTTAAACCAAAGATGATTATTAAGCTGCCTTACTGTGCGGTCTGCATAATTGCCCAGCTCTTCAATACTATCACAAAACTTGGCCACTATCCGGAAGATGGAAAAAATCAATCATCATTATGATACCAAAGCCTGGAAAAGATCCCACAGTTCCCGCGTCTTATAGACCTATAAGTTTACCATCGTGTCTGTCAAAACTTTTTGAAAAATGTCTGCTGTCCCGGAATAATCCATTCCTGAATCTTCATAACATTATCCCATCACACCAATTTGGCTTTCGTGAAAAGCAAGGAACAATTGAGCAGGTCCACCGTATAACATCAGAGATACGAAGCGAGTTCGAAAATCGAGAATACTGCACTGCTATATTTCTGGATGTTGCTCAGGCATTCGACAAAGTCTGGTTGGAAGGTCTGATGCATAAGATTAAGACAATACTCCCAAACAACACACACAAACTGCTTAAATCGTACCTCTACGACAGGAAGTTTGCAGTAAGATGCAACACTACAATGTCTGACGAACACAGAATTGAAGCTGGAGTTCCACAAGCCAGCGTACTTGGACCAACACTATACGTGCTGTTCACAGCAGACATCCCCATAAGTAGCCGATTGACAACCTCTACCTTCGCTGATGATACAGCTATTCTCAGCCGCTCCAAATGCCCAACACAAGCAACTGCCCAACTAGCCGTTCATCTGGTCATAGTGGAAAAATGGTTATCCGACTGGCGAATTAAGGTAAACGAACAAAAGTGTAAGCAAGTAACTTTCACCCTTAACAGGCAAGACTGCCCACCGCTCACGTTAAACAACACCGCCATGCCGATAGCAAAAGAAGTAACGTACCTAGGCGTACATCTAGACAGAAGACTTACATGGCGCCGACACATTGAAGCTAAAAGAAATCACCTCAATCTGAAAGCCAATAGCCTCCATTGGCTCATCAATGCTCGCTCTTCCCTTAGTTTGGACTACAAGGTCCTCCTCTACAACTCTGTGCTCAAACCAATCTGGACCTATGGCTCCGAGTTATGGGGGAACGCTTGCAACAGCAGCATCGATATTGTCCAGAGAGCCCAGACAAAAATCCTGAGAACCATCACCGTGGTATGTTCGGAACGAAAACATCCACAAAGACTTAAACATCCTAACAGCCAAGGAGGAAATAGCAGAACAAAAAGTTAAATACATAAGCAAGCTCTCATCGCACACTAATCTTCTCGCGAGAGGTCTTACAAGGCTGCGCAGTCGATCCCGTCTTCGACGTAAAGACTTACCAACCCAGCGTTGAACTTTAGGGACGCTTAACCAGATTACAGTCAAAATATGTACTGTTAGTTAAGATTTATTAATAAGATTTGTATACTTATTGTTAGTTTTCTTATTTACTAGAAAAAATTCAATAAATAAATTCAGCAAAACTAAAAAAAAAAAAAAAACAGTAAAGTCTTATAGTCTCAAATATTCCCGCGTTCATACGTACAGGCGGACACACCGACGGCAGTGGCTAAATCGAGTCGGATTTTGTTGGTGATCAAAAATATATACAATTCATAGGTCAGCATGTCTGTAACATACATTTGCATTCTTTATACCTTTTTTCACATTACACTGGATCAGGGTAATAAAAGAAGACGACCAAGATGACTTTCTTGTAGGACACCGGATGTGACCTAAATTTCATTGGTCAATGTTTGCCGAAATAATACCCGTTAAGATCTGCAACTAGATTATCGGTTAACTTCACTGTGTATGCTAAAAGTGCAAACAGTCGTGAAAAGTGTACTTACTTATCTTCTATTTTCTATCTCTATATATATATAGAAATTTGTTGCAAAGACTGATGTGACTTTTTCACTGTTTGTCTGTATTTTTTAGAGCTTGTTTGTATGGTCGTGTAGATTGTATTTTTCCATGTTTGCACGAAATCGGTCGACGCGTTTTTAAACTATGAATTTAAATGTCCACATGTGATTTTGTCTTATTTTTTAGAGAATTGTGTGTAAATTGTTCGAAATGCCTCCAAATTAAATCATCAATTGGGGAAAAAAACAACTAATGCAATGAAACAAAAAAAACATTTTGAGAGGTGAAACAGATTAACAACGAGAATATCGCCTTCCAATACAACGCGTCACCAATCGAGTAAGATTGAATAGCTCAAAAGGAAAAAATGAATTGATGTTGCCATTGGACCGATGAATAAAGTGTGTTTGCATTTTGGAGCTTTAAAGTTTGCAAAGGAATCACCAGAAATGTGTTGTCTAAACGGTAAAGTTGTTTTGCCCAAGTTGACTAAGCCACCTAAGCCGCATTTCAGCAATTTTTTGAAATGCATCCAAAAAAATCATCAATTGCGAGGAGAATATCAAAAGCAAAGAAATCATGAGAATATTTGAGCGGAGGAATAGACGATCAACGAGAAAATCATGTCTTCTTTATTTATATAGCAGACGCTAAAAAGCACCACAGCAAAGCGTGGTCAGGACCACTAGTATAATATAAAAGGCAAAAATATGTGGCGTTGTTTGTTATAGACTCTGAATCCGCTGAACCAATTTGATGAAATTTTGATGAGTCGTTCTGATCACAACCGGATGTAATAAATGCAAAAACAAAAAATTCCCAACTTCCACCATTTACGACTACTTTGTCTTATTTCCCATTATTTCCTCGCAAGTATTTAAATAGTAAAGATGTTTTGTAACTTTGTCTTATTTGTCATTCTTACCTCACTTAAATTTGAACAGAAAAGATATTTTTGTAAAGAGTTTTTTAAATTGAATTTTGTAAATAGTTTGAAATGACTAAAAAAAAAACCATCAGTTGCGAGAAGAACATCAAAAGCAAAGAAATCATGCGAATATTTGAAAGGAGGAACAGACCAGCAACGAGAGTCATGTTCGCAATAATGATCGTAATCCCCCAAGGAATAACACCTTGGACCATTGTTATTTAAACTGTTTATAAACGATCTTCCGTCCGAAAAAAAATTACTCACGGGTGCTGATGTATGCTGACGATGTAAAATTATGCATTTTAGCTGTAACTCTTCTGTCTACTCAAAATCTACAACGTGAAAAAGACAATTTTCAAACTTGGTGTAGAGTTAACTTATTAAATCATAATTGCAATAAATGTAAAGTAATGTCTTTTAATAGACGTATGCCCTTTTTTGAATTTTATATTCTAGATAATAAACCGCTCGAACGAATAGAATGGGTTGAAGATCTGGGTATCCTAATGAACCTAAAACTTGAGTTTGACAAGCACATTTCTTCTGAATATAGATCTTTTATATGGTACCCCAAATACAGGATTCATCAGGATAGAAAAGAATCGGTGCAAAAACTAACAAACTACATATGTTAGGAGTAATCTTCTTGCACAAACTAATCAATGCATTGATTGCAATGGTGAAATTGATTCTTGTGAGTTAATTAACCAAATTAGATTTGCGGTTTCGATTAGAAATACTAGAAATTTTGTACTTATTTCTCTTCAAATTTGTTATTTAAACTACGCTTTGCATAACCCTTTTCGAATCTTATGTTCAAACTATAATAATATTTACTGTTTGTAAGTACATCTACGTCGAATATTAATGAAAACAAGTCGAAACGTTGCAGTCGGACGCAACCGACTGCGATATACTCGATACCAGTGTTAAAACCGGTAAAATGAGGCCTGATTGAAAAGGGTACGGATGCGGCATGGGTGTAAATTTTCTGATACAGATGGGGATACCACCAGCTATCTTCCTAGCAAATTTTGTGATTTTATCTCAAAGTTTGCAAAAGGTGTGGGGAGGGGGTTGTGGGGCGGTATCTGTAGGCCTGGCTCCAAAATATATTTGGGGGTCGCTACCAGTTATCTTCCTACCAAATTTGGAGACTCTAGCTCAAACACTATGAAAAATACACACATTCCCGTTTTTAACAAAAAGTTTGGTCGGCTGGGGTTGACAAAAGCGGTATGGGTGGGCGTGGTATACAAAGTTTTGATGCAGATCTTTGTTTGATGTCAATTGCTATCTTCCTACCAAATTTGGTGACTCTAGCTCAAAATTTATTAAAAGTTGGTACTAGCTCCCCTGTGGGCGGTAAGGGGGGTTTGGCTCCAAAACTTTGGTGCAGATCTTTGGTGATCGTTACCAGCTATCTTCCTAACAAGTTTTGAGACTCTAGCTCAAGACATTTGCAAAGTTTCAAGTCCCTTGCTTGAAGGGTGTGAAAAAAAGTTGCGAACATACGGACGGACGGACTGACACCATGACGGACGTTTCACAAACCCACTATACTCTTTACCTTTACTTTTACCTATTACGAAAAATATAGCACAAAGCGCCCACGCTTTTTTCACGATAATAGAAGCATTTTTCCATCAGTACTTTTTAAGTTTATTTTAAAAATGTTTTATAAAATTTTTAGTTTAATGTTTTTAAATAGCGTATTTCTCAGCTTTTCTAAACTATATTTATTTTTAACTTTTTAGTTCGATGTTCTTTAAAAAAGTGTTTTTAGATTTTTTTCAACTGTTTGTATTTATTATAACTTTATAGTTCGATTTTCTTTCATTACAAAAATACAAGTGAGGGTAATAAAACGCTATTAATAATAACTCACACGATTTCATGCGAGCCGTGCAATTGCTGAGATTGATTATGTTTTTATCTTTATCTTAACCTGTTAGCTGCGTAATTAAAACTGCCAACATTGTGCAAAAAATGAAAAAAAAAATTTTTTTACATGCTTTATTTAACTTGACTTGTCTGTCTGTCTCAGAATCTTGTTATCAAATTTTCACCAAGTTCCGGACTAGCTAGAGCTCTGAAATTTTCACCAAAGATGTGTTTCAGATGACAATACATGTATTTAAAGTTTTTTTTATTTTTTAATTTGTTTTTGATATTTGGGTAGTGCATGGATGATGGTAAAAAATTGATTACAAATGTATGCAAAAAAGCGAATAAAAGCATGTCTTCAAAATTTTTTATTATTATTTAACCAGATTTCTGTTATTATTATTTAACGTTAGTTTTTTGAAAGCTTGTTGTTATGCCAACAAGGTTTTCGAAGTTTTGTATCCCAGAAAACAACTTCTCTATGCATTTTTCTCTCTCACTGACATTATTCTTTTATATTCGATACCGAAGTTAAAGATGCCAACCCGCATTTTAGAAACACACAGTTTTTGAACCAGAGCCACCAACTTTGGTGCCAGGAGGTGGGCGTGACTCAGCCTTTAAATATGAGTGTCACTACTTTAACATAGAGAATTTCGCGGATTGTAAATAGTTTATCATGTTTAACCTTCACACCAAATTTTGTGACTAGCAAAAAATAGTACGATATCAAAATTTGGTTGTGTAATAAATCTCAGCAGGCGATTTCATCATATGCAAAAACTGTACCAAATAAAACTTAGAAGTTCAAACATAACATCTAATTGTAAAATTATTAAAGAAAAAATGGCGAAGCGAGTAAAAATCATTGGGTTTTGCAAGTTTTGTGAACGTGAGATAGGCAGTGATATGCGTCCAATCAATGATGTAAACTTAGCATTAAAGCAATTTGAATATAACAACCCATCAGACGCATGCATGGACGCTGCTGAAATGGAGGATTTCCACTCATCAACAGGACAACAAGAGGACGACGAATCAGAAACCGATTTGCTGGATCCTATGTTGGATATTGTAAATAAACAATTTGAGCTCGGCCCAAACTCTGAGGTAAGTAAAATACAGCTTTAAAATGTCGGTGTGTAAATATTAAAATTGTGATTACTTTAAAGAGGAACATCTCGGTGGAAAATGCTGAGGTCATAATGGAATTGCTAAAAGAAGAGCAGCTTGCATATGATAAATTTTTAGTCGAGAGCGCAACGACTTCTAATGCTCCGACCAAGAATCGCAAGCATTAAATAATATTTCTTTAAAACAATCCCACCAAGAATCGCAAGCGTTAATTAATATTTCTCTAAAACAATCAAATCCTAAAAATATTTTTCAAAATTTTGATTTAATGTAATTTATTCAGCATAGTTTTTATTTTTATTTTAAATTTAATTTTTGTTAGCAGCTCTTTTTTAAACCACATCCTTTATGACTAAATATTTTGACACAATAATTTGAAAACAACTAAAAAACATTAAAATTTTTGCGTGCGTTCAAAATTTTACGTGAAGACTCGTTAGACTAACCACCATTAAATTCACGATTCTGCGCTGTTGCCAATGTAGGGTGGGGCACTGTGATGACGATAAAAAAGTTATGTACTCGACTTTGGAGCCGTTTGTTTACTGCAATTATTCACACCATCTCGTTTAATATTCATCGGCGGGACATTCGTAGAGATAAAATGACGTAAGCACCTATAAGTAATATGTCTCAACCAAGCCTTGGTCAGCGTGTACAAATAACGGGCAAGAATCAACTTGGCGGACGTGTTGCCTTTGTGGGACGCACCAGTTTTGCTGACGGTCAGTGGTTTGGTGTTGTCCTAGATAAGCCACGCGGCAAAAACAATGGCACTATTCACGGCACCACTTACTTTAGATGTGCTTCCAACCACGGACTATTTGTGCGGGCACAACAGTTGCAACTTCTTTCGAAGATTCCAGGCGTGACTCAATTGGAACAGTTAAACAAACGGGACAATATACAACGTGAAGTGAGCAATGAGAGAACCGAAAGTAGGCAGCCAGAAGAAGATCAAGTGAGTACTTTTTGCAATTACATATGCAATCAATTCTCAATTTGAAAAATGGTAAACATTTAATAACAATATATGTATGTATGTAAGGGTGGCTGCTCCGCAAAGTATATTATGATTTTTATATTTGCATATATTATTTATTATGATGCCCTACAGAAAACTAATAGAATTTGTCTACTGCAGCGCAACCAAAAGGAGGTAACACCATCGACTGGCAGACCTACAAAAAGCACATCAGAGAACGCGATTTCTTTAATAACTGCTTCTAAGCCATTAGTCACTTCAACTCAGCCACAGTCACTGCCGCTAAAAAATGTAAAACATAATTCAAATAAAATATTGTTGCAATATGGTTCAATGTTGCAATATGTATATTGCAATAGCGAAATATAACATTTGTTCATCTTTTATCAACAGCGCATAGAGAGAGTTATATCTACGTTGCAGTCGCAGCAGTCAACACACAATGCATCTTCAGCCGCAACAAAACAGCTACAAATGACATCGAATGTCTCAAAGTCACAAGGCTCTCAACTTCTATTGCTGGATAAGTGCGACCAGGCCGGAGAAGTTCCATTTCCAACGGTTTTGACACCATCAACTTTAACATGCAATCAGCGTCGCTCCACCTCTTATACACAGTTGCGACCAACTAAAATCAGTCAGCCGAAGCCAATGACAGCCGAGGCGCAGAGCTCGACATCACAGCTGACTCTAACTATGCCATTGGCCCCCAAGCGCAGCAAGACCAGCATGAGTCCCACGAGCAGCGGATTAAAAAGGCGGGCACCTGCTGCGTTTGTTGAAGCTGGTTTCTTGGAGATACTGCATCCACAATTTACGCCAGGACCGGCACTACGCACTCCTAGCACTTTTGCACCACCTGTGGCCTATGAAGACAGTGCGGAACATCGCCAACTTCGTGAAGAAATACAAATGCTACGCGTGCAGAGGACTGAGGACAAGTTAAAGCTGATAGAACTAGAGCGCATCAAAATACAGAATGAACAGCTTCTGGAGTTCAAGGCTCAAATTATGACGCAGCAAGTATTGCTCCAGCGAGAATTGCAGCGCTGCCGTCACGAGCAGCAGGGGTTCCAGGAAACAGCAGCAAAATACAAAGGGGAACTGAATGATGTGGCCGAAAGCGTGGAGCTCCTTATACTGGACAAAGAAATGGCCGAGGAGCGCTTGGATACGCTGCAAATGGAGCTAGAGGAGGCACAGGAGCGTAACCATGAGCTCAGTCTCGACATAGAAATTCTGCGTGTCGAGCAGGATCAACATTGTCTTCAGAAGTCTGGAAAACTGGCGGGAAGGCAGGGGAAGGAAACGACAATGCAGACATCAGGTGAACTATTGCGCTTGGAGCAGTATAATCTAAGATTGCGTGAGA
Source organism: Scaptomyza graminum (assembly GCA_018901835.1). NCBI lineage: Eukaryota > Metazoa > Arthropoda > Insecta > Diptera > Drosophilidae > Scaptomyza > Scaptomyza graminum. The sequence continues at coordinate 138,569 of JAEIFL010000084.1, read as the reverse complement.
CGGTGGTTCGACTACGTGATACCCTGGCACACGATAAGCAGTTGGCACAGCGCACTCACAAGGAGCTGGAGACGAAGCACTCGGAAATCAATGAACTAAAGAGCATCAAAGAATTGCAAAGCCGGCGGGTGGATCAATTGGAAATGCAGCTAATTGATCTGAAGGAGCAGGTGGATGCCTCACTAGGTGCTGAGTCTTTGGTTACACAGCTGGCCACGATCAAGCTTGAGCTTGAGGAGCGTGTAAAACTCTTGGAAGATGAAGTTTCTGAGCTGGAGGCACTTGAGCAAATCCAGGAGCAGCTTCTTGAAAGCAATCAAGACTTGGAATTAGACTTGCGAGACGAAGTTGACAAGCTCAGTAGCAAGGTTAAATATTTAGAGCAGCAGAAGAATGCGGCTTTGGAAAGTCTCTACGATCGAGATGTCACCATATTAAAATTTAGAGATCTTGTGCGTCAGCTGCAGGATCAGCTCCAACTCAAAGCAGACGGTTGTAATATCTCCATCGAAGACTTTAGCAGCGCCAACGATTCGCAGCAAGATGAAAAATCCCAACAAAGCTTAGCGGACTACCAGCACGTTTTCAGCGTAACCAAGGCATGCGGACGCGCTTTGGATCAACAGCTAAAGGCCGTCGATCTACGTCTGCTGCGCCAGCACTTGGACCATTTACTCACCTTTGTGCCGGAGCAGTTTCTCCTTCGAGGTGGAGAGCACGATGTCGTCCTGGTCATGTTGCTGCTAGAACGTATGAACGACAAACTTAGTATTGTCTGCCAAGCAATCAATGAGAAATTTCCGAATGCCTGTGATTTTGGTAAGTCGATTGGATGCTTAAGGTTTTCGGCCATTTTTTTTTTTTTTTATGTGTTGCCTCATTAAGAATATTTTGCTAATAAGGTCAAGTCTAAAAATATTAAAGGAAACTTTTCCGTTTTCTTTTTGTGTATTGTGAAGAGCACAATTTTGTGCCCACCATTCTAAGCCAAAAAAAAAGTAACAGTAAATAGCATTTTATTACCAAAAAGCGGACTATACTTTCCTAAGAAATACTTTATCTCTCATAGGTTGATTTGATATGACTTCATTTTAAATATTATAGACTTTTTTAAATAATCCTCGCTCAACGCAACCTTTGTTACCCGCAACTCCTCGATAGTTGCAACAATGTAAGAAGGTATAGGTCTCGTGGCAAACAGAAAATTTTTCCTCGGTTTTTGCAACCACCTCAGTTTTTGCAGTTGCCCAAAATTTTATAGGTTGCGTTGTGTAGAGGTACGTTTGCTTAACGGGATTTGGATTGGAAAGGACTTTTTATCGCATCAACCAGATTTCTTAAAGTCATTTAATGTTTCTTAGTTAATGAGAGAACACCTTAATTTTTTATACAACGTTAACTTACAAGAATAAAACATTTTATAATTTTTAACCTTGGCAGGTCGTGATGTTATATTCGAAGGATATTCGGTACAGCGGTATATTTTTCGGTCTCAATGCTTATATTTGTTAAAAAGTCTGCAATTGGTGCTTCAACAGTTTCGCTATAGCCTAAGCCATTGCGACTATGAACTGTGCACGCATGCGGCTATCTATCGCATGGACCTTGAGGCACAGGAGCAGCAGCTGGACCAATTTGTGCGCCTGCTGAAGACTGGTCAGCTAGACGAGCATACCAACTGCGAGCCTGTGCGCCATGTGCTGCACTACATTAACGGACTGCACCAGAATCTGATGCCACTTCAGACACTGGTGGATTTACTCGACGAGCACCAGTTGTATGGTGAACTAGTTGAGGTCTACAAAGCAGGCATGGATGCGGTTAATGCCAATGCGGGCCTGATGCACACTATCATCAAGCTAGGCGATGAGCAGACAGCTTCGTTTTTTTGTATGCAGATGCTTATGGAACACTCCAGTGCTCTCAAACAGAAACTAAAGAAGCTGCAGCGTAAGTTGACTGAAAAAAAAACTGCTGCCGCCTGGACAGGCATGCAATGTGCCCGTTACCAGCGAATCTTAGCGGCCAACGAAGCCCTCGGCTCCCTTATCTGCATTCTCGGCAATTCAGCTCGTGAGGCTACCAAAGAGTTGAATGGTGGCATTGCACATGAAAAGCTCTGGCGACTATTGAGCCTCAATTTTATCAAATTTGCTCCAAGTACGGAAACAAAACAGCTGGAACTAGATGTGTTCGGTCAGCGATGTATGCAGCTGCTTGGAGAGCAGGTGGATGAACTGGACGCACTGCTCAAGCCCCGAGATGTCAATACAGAGTATGTACGTCATGCCACTTGCAAAACATTGGAACAGCGGGCCGCTCAAATCAGGCGTCACTACGAAGATGTTAAGGGCTTGGAACTTTCCGTTGCGGAGAAGGACAAAGAAATTAAAGCACTTAAATACACGACCAAGCAGAAGCAGCAAGATTACTCGGAACTGCAAGTGCGAAAGGAGAGGGCCGAGAAGAAGGTTCACAAGCTAAATCAAGACTATAGCCAAGCGCTTTCACAAATGGCTTCGAGCATGGAGAAGTTAGAGCACAGCATGAATTTCAAAGAAACAAGCATACAATGTGCGCTCAATATTCTATCCGAGAAGCTAAGCGCTCTGGAACAGGCTCAGCAGTACTGGCAACAACAACAGCAGGTGGACAACGCCAGCGTATCAAGCTTGACTCGCAGCTGCATTCGAGAACTGAATTTAATGCAACAAGCGCTGCGGCAGGAGCGCAAGCTGCGTGTTCAACTTCAGAGCAATGAGCTATGCAAAAGCTTTGCATCTCTAAAGCCACTGCACGTGCCGCAGCTGGGGTCGAGCATTCAACTCCAAATGCACTCTCTGGAAGCTGAGCTGCGCAATTTTAGAAACCAGTGGCTTCTGGCTTATTTAGAGCTGGGTCCCGGTGCCCATCAGCGTCGGCTTAAGATTCAGTTGAAGTCTAGCCAGTTATTGCGACATATCTTCCAAACATATTTTATACAGTACCCGCACCGTGCGGCTCCCACTAGATTTGGCCTGTTTATAAGCCAGGATCTGCGGCGCGCACTTCCCCTAATTTAATTTTTTAGACACAAATGTATTTTAGCGAGAAGGGATGTTAAATAAATAATAATCCATAAATAGAAAAATTAAAAAAAATAAAATAAAATATAATAATGCCAATTCTTTATTATTTTAAAAAGAGCATAGCTGCTTGTTCTGACTGATTGACCTATAGGCAAACTTTCGCCCAGCCCAGACTGAGACATTAAGATGTGATTTTGGCAAATCCAAATTACTACACTCAGAAAAAAAACATCCGAAAATCAAATATGAAAATAGTTAATTTTACTATGCGGGTTTTAACTATGAAACGTAGTAAATTTAACTATAAAAAATGTTGTTAAAAATGTTGTTGTTGTGTGCACTTTAAAACAACGAGGGTGTTCACAAGTCCTCGTAAAATCGTAAAGCGTAATTTTACGACACACGAGCTAATGAGCGCCCTTTTTTGTTTGACAGTTGTAATTGTCGTCGTAAAACAGCTGTTTTGATCAGCTGTTATTTAAATGCAAACTCTTTATTCGTTACTTTTTAGGTATGAATAAGATAAGATTAAAAAGGTGGCATATGCGCACTAGGGGAAGTTCAAAAAAATTCAATCATAAAATATATGCGCATTTAGGTTCAAATAGGTAGACCAACTGAGAGTGCAGTAGAAATGGGATCACATGTTTGTAACCTAATTACCAGATGCACGCTGTACCTTACAATGAGACCAAATTTTTTTAGGACAAAAATATCGAAATATGCTTGATAACAAGTATTTTTACTCGATTCTTTGGAAAATTTTACAACACTATAACTTCACATTTTTTGCCATTTTACGACAGTTTTTTTAGACATACCCAGGGGTATAGTAAACGTCGTACATTTTTCCTCATGTATTTTGTTGTTTTTTTGTACACTTTTGAGTTTTCGACTTTACGCTTTACGATTTTACGAGGACAAGTGAATACCCCCCAACATGTTTGTATTTCAAAATGACATTCCATGTTCAATTTAACGTTAAAATATATTTTATTCAAATATACACGCATTTTGAAAAAAAAAATACTTATACTAAAATAATCCATTTAATACCACCATAGTTAGTTTAAACAGTCTTGATATTAACCTTTAGCATGCAGGCCATCATATTCCGTAGTCGGTAAGTTTTGATCTAATAAGTTTTCAATGTATTTCTAGCAATTTTAATAATTTATAATAATTTATAAGAAATTTCATATTCAGTTTCAGTCAGGGGTGTGCCAGCCATCAAAACCAACCGAATTCCAACCTAAAACCAACCTCGAGCTGGTTTTAGGTGTGCCAGAGCAGAGTTCGAGATGGTTTTAAAATCTCAACAAATATGGTCAGAGATTTGGTTAATTTAAGCAATATTAGATGTCTAATGTATAACAAGTGTTACTTTTTCGAAAGGTAATTTTAAGCTTAGCTGCATATTACAAATAAATTTGAATTGAATACATATTTTAATTCATGATTTTTGATATTAATAAATCTGTAACAAATCTCTAAGACTATTTGCCGTTCCGTGTAAGCGTGCAAAACCGTCCCTAACAAGAGAGGTGCCAACTTGTTCGTTTAACAATAACTATTATTCGGAGTCTTTAATACGTCAATTCTAAAGACACTTTTTTGTGACAAATAAACATAAAAAAATTGTACTCTCAGGTAACAAAATTCCATGGTTGAGCAGTGGACAGTTTGTTGTAAATTTAACAAATTTATTGCAGCAAACTGTTTTTCATAAGTTGGCAGCTTTTGCGGTGTTTGTTCACGAAATACGTAGAACAGCTGTTCAAGCAAGCTATCACGGCAGGGCTGTCAAGCAACATGAGTTATTTGGCGGGCAAAATATGAAATATATATTTTGTATAAGAATTACAAGAGATAAGCCCTTACATATTTTTATTTAACAATTTATTAAATATAACACTAATGCCCTGCGGCCAACCTTGAAAACCATGACAAAATAGCAAATACATTTTAGGCAATTTTTAATTTTGAAAGGTAGCAACTCTTTTTGGCCATTTTCGTTTTACGTATTTGCTCCGAAAAATTTAACCGAAAAATGAAATCTCCCTAACTTCTGGCACACCGACGGTTTTGTTTTAGAGATTTGAAAACCTGCTCGAGCCAAAATCTCTAGAGATTTCTGGCACAGCCCCGAGTATGACTGAAATTTGAAATGAGTATTTTTGTTATTCAATATTAATACGTCGAAACTTTAAATTAACTATGAAAAATGTTGATTTTACTATTTCATATTAATTCTTGATTTAACATGTGCACATGTCAAGTTAAGCAATTTCGTATTAGGGGCAAAATAATGTACTAAAATAGTTAAATTAAGCATGAATCTGCTTATTAATACTACGTTTTTTTCTGAGTGTAGTAAACAAAAATTTTTAAAATGCAGCACTAACCCCTTTTTTAATCGCTGACTATCTTTAAAGCATCGTATACCCCCCCCCTTTGCAACCAGGCCTCCTTTTACCCGTTTTTAAATAGAAATCAACTTGATTAAACCAAGTATACCGTTTCCTGTGTTTCCACTCGTTTTAGATTTTATTTATTTAGGAAGACTTTTTAAATTGTTACCTGAAAAAAAACAATTCAGTTGAATAATAGACATTTTGGAATTTATTTTTAAGAACACTTTTTTTTTATGTCGCAACCTTGTATACATAAGCACAAGCTGTGAATTTTAGTCGCTTATCACATGAGTAGAAAACGATGCATAGAATGAGTAACGGTAACGGGTACGATATGAGTAACTTATACTTCATGCTATTGTTGTTTTTGTGAATATACATAAATGCGTTGAGCTTTAAATAAGAAGAAAATTGATTCGTAGACTATTTACAGTTGCTGGCAAACAAAACAAGTCACTCTGCAATTATATACCAAAGAAATAGTAATATATTTAGTTAAGTTGGAATTTACTTTATATATCGATGATTTATTGATTTTACCTCACGACTTTGCTGCTATCTGACGCTTGGTCAAAATATTGTCATGACTATTGATGACCTCGGCATGAAAGCCCGTTTCCCAATCAGCATAATATTTTACTCTGCGCACATTTCCATCTGGCTCTACCAAAGAATACTCGCCTTTGACCACATCGCCATCGCGTTCTTCGCGCTGATGCTTATTATCGCCAGTATGGGGATCATTCACCGCATATTCAAAAGCGTATCGAGGATGAGCATCCTGCAGACAAAATTCCATGTTAATAAAAAAACAATAGTAATAATTCAATACTAGCTTACAAAGTGCTCTATATGCCTTTCATGCAAAAACTTAAAGAGCGCATGCTCCGGAACAGGCGCAGACTTCAAGTTGGCTCTGGAACTAACTGGAGCATGGGCACTCATTGCAAAAGCGCTGGGCGCATAACGATTAAAGCCAGCACCAAAGGCACCAGTGTCATGCCCATGGCTGTATAAAGCTAGTGGTGTGCCCAGCGGCGCCAATCGACTACCAGTAGCGCCATATGATAGGGCTCCATTATTGCTTAGTGCGGGCGTGACAGCAGCATCGCCTAACGATATGGCACCGTAGTATGAGGCATCATGTGTACCCGCCGCACCCAAGATCACTTTACCTTAAAATAATACGTACATTGTACAATATGTAAAAATGCGCGTGTGAAATGTTAAAACATAAATAATTGCGATCAAAGAGGTCTTTTGATGATTTTGATACCCTGGATAGTGTGAACACACTATTTATATTTGTTCACGGATACAAAGCTATTTTAATACATACAATACTTATGGAAATGGACTTTATCAGGGGTGTGCCAGCCATCAAAACCAACCAAATTCCAACCTAAAACCAACCTTGAGCTGGTTTTAGGTGTGCCAGAGCAGAGTTCGAGATGGTTTTAAAATCTCAACAAATATGGTCAGAGATTTGGTTAATTTAAGCAATATTAGATGTCTAATGTATAACAAGTGTTACTTTTTCGAAAGGTAATTTTAAGCTTAGCTGCATATTACAAATAAATTTGAATTGAATACATATTTTAATTCATGATTTTTGATATTAATAAATCTGTAACAAATCTCTAAGACTATTTGCCGTTCCGTGTAAGCGTGCAAAACCGTCCCTAACAAGAGAGGTGCCAACTTGTTCGTTTAACAATAACTATTATTCGGAGTCTTTAATACGTCAATTCTAAAGACACTTTTTTGGGAACAAATAAACATAAAAAAAATTGTACTCTCAGGTAACAAAATTCCATGGTTGAGCAGTGGACAGTTTGTTGTAAATTTAACAAATTTATTGCAGCAAACTGTTTTTCATAAGTTGGCAGCTTTTGCGGTGTTTGTTCACGAAATACGTAGAACAGCTGTTCAAGCAAGCTATCACGGCAGGGCTGTCAAGCAACATGAGTTATTTGGCGGGCAAAATATGAAATATATATTTTGTATAAGAATTACAAGAGATAAGCCCTTACATATTTTTATTTAACAATTTATTAAATATAACACTAATGCCCTGCGGCCAACCTTGAAAACCATGACAAAATAGCAAATACATTTTAGGCAATTTTTACTTTTGAAAGGTAGCAACTCTTTTTGGCCATTTTCGTTTTACGTATTTGCTCCGAAAAATTTAACCGAAAAATGAAATCTCCCTAACTTCTGGCACACCGACGGTTTTGTTTTAGAGATTTGAAAACCTGCTCGAGCCAAAATCTCTAGAGATTTCTGGCACAGCCCCGAGTATGACTGAAATTTGAAATGAGTATTTTTGTTATTCAATATTAATACGTCGAAACTTTAAATTAACTATGAAAAATGTTGATTTTACTATTTCATATTAATTCTTGATTTAACATGTGCACATGTCAAGTTAAGCAATTTCGTATTAGGGGCAAAATAATGTACTAAAATAGTTAAATTAAGCATGAATCTGCTTATTAATACTACGTTTTTTTCTGAGTGTAGTAAACAAAAATTTTTAAAATGCAGCACTAACCCCTTTTTTAATCGCTGACTATCTTTAAAGCATCGTATACCCCCCCTTTGCAACCAGGCCTCCTTTTACCCGTTTTTAAATAGAAATCAACTTGATTAAACCAAGTATACCGTTTCCTGTGTTTCCACTCGTTTTAGATTTTATTTATTTAGGAAGACTTTTTAAATTGTTACCTGAAAAAAAACATTCAGTTGAATAATAGACATTTTGGAATTTATTTTTAAGAACACTTTTTTTTTTGTCGCAACCTTGTATACATAAGCACAAGCTGTGAATTTTAGTCGCTTATCACATGAGTAGAAAACGATGCATAGAATGAGTAACGGTAACGGGTACGATATGAGTAACTTATACTTCATGCTATTGTTGTTTTTGTGAATATACATAAATGCGTTGAGCTTTAAATAAGAAGAAAATTGATTCGTAGACTATTTACAGTTGCTGGCAAACAAAACAAGTCACTCTGCAATTATATACCAAAGAAATAGTAATATATTTAGTTAAGTTGGAATTTACTTTATATATCGATGATTTATTGATTTTACCTCACGACTTTGCTGCTATCTGACGCTTGGTCAAAATATTGTCATGACTATTGATGACCTCGGCATGAAAGCCCGTTTCCCAATCAGCATAATATTTTACTCTGCGCACATTTCCATCTGGCTCTACCAAAGAATACTCGCCTTTGACCACATCGCCATCGCGTTCTTCGCGCTGATGCTTATTATCGCCAGTATGGGGATCATTCACCGCATATTCAAAAGCGTATCGAGGATGAGCATCCTGCAGACAAAATTCCATGTTAATAAAAAAACAATAGTAATAATTCAATACTAGCTTACAAAGTGCTCTATATGCCTTTCATGCAAAAACTTAAAGAGCGCATGCTCCGGAACAGGCGCAGACTTCAAGTTGGCTCTGGACTAACTGGAGCATGGGCACTCATTGCAAAAGCGCTGGGCGCATAACGATTAAAGCCAGCACCAAAGGCACAGTGTCATGCCCATGGCTGTATAAAGCTAGTGGTGTGCCCAGCGGCGCCAATCGACTACCAGTAGCGCCATATGATAGGGCTCCATTATTGCTTAGTGCGGGCGTGACAGCAGCATCGCCTAACGATATGGCACCGTAGTATGAGGCATCATGTGTACCCGCCGCACCCAAGATCACTTTACCTTAAAATAATACGTACATTGTACAATATGTAAAAATGCGCGTGTGAAATGTTAAAACATAAATAATTGCGATCAAAGAGGTCTTTTGATATTTTATACATATGTGAACACACTATTTATATTTGTTCACGGATACAAAGCTATTTTAATACATACAATACTTATGGAAATGGACTTTATCAGGGGTGTGCCAGCCATCAAAACCAACCAAATTCCAACCTAAAACCAACCTTGAGCTGGTTTTAGGTGTGCGAGAGAGAGTTTGGAGTTGTTTTTAAAATCTCAACAAATATGGTCAGAGATTTGGTTAATTTAAGCAATATTAGATGTCTAATGTATAACAAGTGTTACTTTTTCGAAAGGTAATTTTAAGCTTTGCAAATCTTATTAAAAATAAATTTGAATTGAATACATATTTTAATTCATGATTTTTTGATATTAATAAATCTGTAACAAATCTCTAAGACTATTTGCCGTTCCGTGTAAACAAAAACCGTCCTTAACAAGAGAGGTGCCAACTTGTTCGTTTAACAATAACTATTATTCGGAGTCTTTAACACGTCAATTCTAAAGACACTTTTTTGTGACAAATAAACATAAAAAAATTGTACTCTCAGGTAACAAAATTCCATGGTTGAGCAGTGGACAGTTTGTTGTAAATTTAACAAAGTTATTGCAGCAAACTGTTTTTCATAAGTTGGCAGCTTTTGCGGTGTTTGTTCACGAAATACGTAGAACAGCTGTTCAAGCAAGCTATCACGGCAGGGCTGTCAAGCAACATGAGTTATTTGGCGGGCAAAATATGAAATATATATTTTGTATAAGAATTACAAGAGATAAGCCCTTACATATTTTTATTTAACAATTTATTAAATATAACACTAATGCCCTGCGGCCAACCTTGAAAACCATGACAAAATAGCAAATACATTTTAGGCAATTTTTACTTTTGAAAGGTAGCAACTCTTTTTGGCCATTTTCGTTTTACGTATTTGCTCCGAAAAATTTAACCGAAAAATGAAATCTCCCTAACTTCTGGCACACCGACGGTTTTGTTTAAGAGATTTGAAAACCTGCTCGAGCCAAAATCTTTAGAGATTTCTGGCACACCCCCGTATATTTATTTTTTTAAAGTGAATTTGAATAAAACCTACAAATGAAATGATTTATTAAAATATGTAGTATGTATGTATAAGTAAACCATAAAGAGTCAACGCCCTAAATGTTGTGCAGCGTCAGCCGAAAAACGCTCCCACAGAAGCCGGGAGTTCTCGGAACCAACGCTGGGGCGGCCACATCGTGGGAACGCTGGGTCAGCAATTATGACGACAGGGCTAGCGTATTTATACGACCAATATTGTAATTAGTTTTTAGTTTGGAGTTATCAATAAAGGAAGCCACAAGTGGCCTCTCCGATCAACTAATAAATACATCTTTTTGTAATTTATATAACAGAACTGGATAGTGAAAACAAACTGGATAGTGTGAAAAAATTTAAAAATTTTGAATTTATTTTTGTTTACTCTATCCAGGTTTGCCTGTACTTCTTTTACCTGTTAATGATACCTTGCAATTACGATTATATTTCTATGTCGCAATTACTGGCTATTCCCAGCGTAGCTAGGTTACCTAATAGACATACATATGTATAGACATGCAAACAACAACGGTAGCATTTTAGTGAACCCATGTTTTATCAAAAATTTTGATGCCCTGCCCAAGGCATACTTAACTAGGTAGCGTTACTCGGCCTGTCGCCCTCTTTTTAACGCCTTATATTTCAGTTTCGAGCCGAACGTTGTGTGGGATGCATCTCTCTGCTGCACTCACACATTTCATTGTGTAGACGCGAGCCAGATATTCCTTTCTCCTTCTCACATATTAAGGCGAAAAAGAGAGCGAGTGCGGCTAAGTATACCTTGGCCCTGCCCACTCATACCGCTCCCAGCCTCCCCGAAGGTAAAGAGTATATTGGTTTTGTGCAATGTCCGTCATGGTGTTTGTCCGTCCGTACGTCCGTCCGTCCGTCTGTCCGTATGTGCTTCAATTTTTCGACACCCTTAAAGCTAGAGACTTGAAACTTTGCAAGTGTCTTTATCTATAGCCGAAGCAGATAAAGTGTCAAGATTGGGGTTCTACGATTACTGGGGGCTGGCAAATCGATAAATTCGATAACTCAAAATCGATAAATCCACCTATTTCGCAGATCCGTACATCTAGAACTAAAAATTTGTATGCCATGCCTACCCAATGGGTAGTACCCATTCCGCCACCAGCCCCCCGCAGAAACGCCAATAGCTTCGGCAGTTTTTGAGCTCGAGCCACCAAATTTGGTTCCAAGATGAAATGAAGACCCTCAAAAGACTGCATCAAAACATTGGATGCCCACCCATATTGTCCGAGCCACCCCCAGCCGCCACATCTTTCAAAGTTGTTGAGCTTGAGTCACCAAATTTGGAATGAAGATAACTTATTAACCCATTCCACCCTCAGGGGGGCTGGTACCAACGTTTTATAAATTTTGAGCTAGAGTCATCAAATTTGGTAGGAAGATTGCAATTGACTTCCTAAAAAAATCTGCATCAAAAATTTGCAGGCCGCGCCCACCTATAACGCCGCCAGCCCCCCTTTCCCAAATTTAACAAATTTTTAGCTAGAGTCACCAAATTTGGAAGGAAGATAGCTGGTGGCATCCCCTTCTCCCCATCCCATCCCATCTTTGCTGAGCAGAAAGAGGACACAAAGGATTACTGAAACTGAGGACTTGAACTAAAAGAAATTTATCAATATACTATTTTAAGAACATATGAATTTTTATTTTTTTTTTATGAGTTAACATCTTAAGGCGCGGGTAGCAAAAACCAAGCGGTTCAATACATGCAAACCTCACACCGCGTTATCTAACACATGATCAGAGTCGACGCTTTCAAAAAACTAATGTCTTCTATATTTATAATCCAGTCATTTAAAAACAACAACTTATATTTTTGAATGTTTTTATACCTTCAAACAGCAAGAAAATTTTTTTTTGAGTCCCGCGTTTGTAACTACTTTTACGAAGCCGTAGAAGCCACTCCAGAGATGTGTTGGCGCTATTCATTCAAAGCACAATGTGCCCCAAGAAAAACCAGCAAAAGCCTTCTAGTATATGTTTATATATGTATATGTATAAGTTTAAATATCGTGTGACGTTTCCAATTTATGTATGTTCGTAACAAGCTTGCCGATATGGGATCAAAACATTGGAGTTTTCAGATATATAAGGGATAATTATTTATAAACGGCATTGAACTATAATTCTCACCTTTAAGAAAGGGAATCGTTTAATTTTAGCAGAAAATCAAGTGGAAACGTTGCAGTCAAACGCAACCGACTGCGGTATACTCGATACCATTATTAAAACCGGTAAAAAGAGGACTGATTACAAAGGGGTACGGATGCGGCAATGTGTAAGCTGCCTCAAAAATTGTCTGATGCAGATGGGGATGCCACCAGCTATCTTCCTAGCATATTGGTGATTCTAGCTCAGAGATGGGCACGTCACGACGTTCCTAGGCCCTGTGCCGCAGCCAACTTCACAAAATCACACGTACACTATAAGCATTGAAAGCTATTAATAGAACACGAATGTTTGGTCGTCGTCGGTTGTGCTTGTATGCGTGTGAAAATTGTGACAATATGTGTGCGTGCCCATCTCTGTTCTAGCTCAAAGATTGGAGAGAGGAGGGTGTGGGGTGGTATATGTGGACATGGCTCCAAAATATGTTTGGCGGTCGCTACCAGTTATCTTCTTACCAAATTTGGAGGCTCTTCCTCAAACACTATGAAAGATACACGCATTCCCGTTTTTAACATATAACACTGTCTTTCGTTGGTGACGGTTGTGTTTTTGAGTACTCTTCTTGTGTTTGTGTACTGTGTTTAATTCGGTTTATTCTGGTAAACAACTCTAATAGTGATCGCAAGTGTACGTGAAATGTATTTACGAGTGCTTTGATTGAATTTGCTTGTTAAATATTTATTTTAATTTAATTTGCAGTCGAATTGACGCTGCAGTGCTTAAAAACAAAGAATACGAACTTACGTACATACATACATACACATATATTTTGTGTTTCATACATTTACTAACAACAAACAGCTTGTCTATTTTCTTAGAAAAGTTGTTTACATATTTTATAATGCTTGTTTGCTGCAGCAAAAATTGCAAATTGGTTGGAACAACCAATCAAGATTTTATTCTATGTGGATTGTGCGACAACATGATCCACATGAAATGTGTTGGCTTCACTGCCAAAATCAGGGACTGCTTACATGCAGACACAGGCCTTAAATGGTATTGTGAGTCCTGTAATGAGGTGGTGAAAGAGAATTCAAAATTCATGAGGCAGACTCAGGCAGGCTTCAAAGCTAGGCATGCTGCATTTAATGCTCTGCATAATTTTTTTATTGAGCTTGATACAAATTTCAAAAATGGCAAGGTAGTGACTGAATCTCCGAAGCGTAAAAAGACTTCGGGCCCTAATCCGCCTACTAGTCCACCTATCATGCCCACAAAGCCCCTTCTGGTACCCACCATTAATCTACATACCTACGGCTAGCCCATTTATGTTATTTAATTCGCCAGCTAGACCAATTACTAATTACCTTTCTTTTATCCTTTGCACGAAATCGGTTCAACTGACTGTGCGCCTACTGATCCCAATGCATGTACAACTGTTGCTCACAAGCCTCTTGTTGTTGTGCCTCTTAATAAATTTATTTTCGTGTCTAGGCTAGCATCCGATACGTCATCGGATGATGTAAGTGCCTACATTAAAGGTAAAATTGATTCTCCACGTATTTCTGTGGAAAAATTTAAATTCAAACAGAGCCGAAGTATATCTTCTTTCAAGTTGGGTGTTCCACCTGAACTTTTCTCAACCATTTGTTCTGAAAAGTTTTGGCCGCCACAGCTCGTCGTGAAAGAGTATGTAAATAGGCGAAGTAATAATAATAATGGTGTTAGGATCAGTAGCGCACCGTCTGTTGGCCTCCCTGATGCCTGTACCTCGGTGGCAATAAACTAACAAACGTAACTAGTTTGGCCTATCAAAACGTTAGAGGCCTTAATTTTAAACTTTCTAAATTATATGTTAATAGTTTATCATTTGATTCACAAATAATTGCTTTTACTGAAACCTGGTTAAAACCCGATATTTCTGATTATTCTGTTTTTCCTTCTAAATACAACTTGTACAGATGCGATCGCGCCTCCCGCAAGGGGGGCGGCGGTCTCATTGCTATTGACTCTTGTATTTCCTCTGAACAGATTCATTTTCATGATTTTCCGGACTTAGAGTTTTTATGTGTTAAAATATTACTTAGTGGCCGTTCATTTTATGTTACTTGTTCTTATATTCCTCCTCATTCTGATATTAACATTTACTCATCCCATTTGAGTGCCCTGCAACTTGTTTCGTCATTGTTGACAGATATGGATAATCTGATAGTGGTTGGTGATTTTAATCTGCCAAATGTTATATGGTCTGTGGATGACTCATCTTCACCGCTACTACCAGCCACTTCTGATGATTTTATCGATGGCCTACTGGAGTTAGACCTATCGCAAGTTAACAGGGTGCAAAACTGTAGTAGAATGTTGGATTTAATATTTGTGTCCGATACGGATTCTAGTAATGTTTGTAGAGTACCCCCTCTGGTGCTTCCGAAAGATACCTACCATTCAACCTTAGAATTATCCTTTGAAATTCTTTACTCTTATCCACCATCTATAAGTTTTTTGAAAACCCGTTGTTTTCGTAAAACTAACTTTACTAAATTAAATTATCTTCTTCAACATACTAATTGGTTTCACCTTTATTCTTGTAGTAATATAGAATCTGCTATTGCCATATTTTATAAGGCCTTGAATTCGCTTTTGGATATCTGTGTTCCCCTCACTTCTTCTTCAAGTGATAATAAACCACCTTGGTTTACGAGGGAACTATCGAAATTGAAAAACGCGAAGACAAAATCTTATAAAAAATTTAGAAAATCGGGAACAACTTTAGATTTATTTTCGTATTTAATAGCAAAATCTAATTTTCTTTCTGTTAACACATCTTGCTATAATAATTATCTTAATCGTTGTAAATTAAACTTTTCTCGTGATCCTAAACAGTTTTATAAATTTGTTAACTCAAAACGTAAATCTTCATGCTTGCCTTCGTCAGTTTACCTCGATAATACGAAAGCAAGTTCTGATCAGGCAGTGGCCGATCTATTTGGTGAGTATTTTCAATCAGTATACTCAACGAGTCTATATAATTGTAGTTATTCCTATCCTTTTCAAGTTCAAACGTCAAATTGCATAAATGTCCCAGTTATAGCTGAGTGTACGCTCCTAAGTGAACTGAACTCTATCAAGCCCGGCTACTTGCCTGGTCCTGATGGAGTGCCAGGTTGTATACTTAGATACTGTGCGGATTCACTTTGTAAACCATTACATTAATTGTTTAACTTGTCAGTTGACTCATCTGTGTTTCCTGATATATGGAAGGAATCCTTTATTATTCCACTCCATAAAAATTCTTCTAAGTCTATCGTTAAAAATTATAGAGGCATATCCAAGTTGCCTGCCATCCCTAGTCTTCAAAAAAATTATATGTTCCCAATTGCAACACTTATGTAGTTCAATTATATCACCCTATCAACACGGTTTTGTTAGGCGTAGATCTACTACCACTAACCTTCTTGAATTCACTTCGCTTGTTATCAAAGGGTTTCAGGAAAAAATGCAAACTGACGTTGTGTACACCGATTTTAGTAAGGCATTTGATTCTGTTAGTCATTCTCTGTTGCTTCAAAAATTAAATATTATTGGATTTCCATCAAAACTCTTATTGCGGCTTTCGGAGTACTTGTGTGGTCGTACACAAAAAGTTGTTTTTAAATCGTTTGTATCTAAACCTATTTATGTTACCTCTGGTGTTCTTCAGGGTAGTCACCTTGGTCCCTTGCTATTTAATTTGTTTATTAACGATCTCCCAGATGTTATTACTAACTCTTATGTATATATGCTTGCTGATGATGTAAAACGATGTTTAACCTACAATGATGCTTCTCTTTGTAACTTGCTACAGTCGGATATGGGTGCATTGTCGGCCTGGTGTCGTTTTAATTTACTCAATTTAAATTGTTCTAAATGTAAAGTCATGTCTTTTTGTAGAAGTACCCCTCATACTGCTCACTACTTACTTGATGCTTCACCACTTGACCGCGTGTTTGAAATTAAAGATTTAGGCATTATTCTTGATCCTAAATTAAAGTTTGACTCTCATATTTCGTTTATGGTCAATAAGGCCATTAGTGTCATTGGCTTCATCAAGCGGTGGTCGAAAGAGTTTAATGATCCCTATACCACTAAAACGCTTTATACATCCCTAGTACGTCCCATCCTGGAGTATGGATCTTGTGTATGGTCCCCACAATACTCGATTCACCAGGATAGAATTGAATCTGTGCAGAAGAAATTTCTTCTCTTTGCCCTTAGAAGTTTTAACTGGGTTCCTGGAGTTGACTTACCCTCTTACTCAAGTAGACTCCTTTTGGTTAATCTTCCCTCCCTTTTAAACCGTAGAACTATGCATGGAGTAATTTTTGTTACTAACCTACTTATTGGTGAAACCGACTCATCAGTTCTTTTGAGTCAAATTAAATTAAATGTCCCAATTAGATCTTCACGTAACTTTGTACCCCTTAGCCTTGATCGTTGCTTGAGCAACTATTTAACTCATGAACCATTTCGTGTTTTATGTTCTGACTATAACAAACTTTATTCCCTTGTCTCCTTTGAGGCCTCAATTCCAGTACTAAAAAGATCGATCCTTTTTGCTTTATCTAATCGTAACCACTAATTACTACTCTAACGTTGGTCTGATTGGGTTTTTCTGGGTTTTTCCCAACCCACACAACAAATGTTGGACTACTTGTTTAACTATTTTTTAAATTTTAATTAAAATGAATTTTGAGGAAGTTATAGGCGATTCCGATTTAAAACTGCGGGGGGGGGTCTCGGGCGTTACGGATGGGCGTGGTTCCAAAATTTTTGATGCAGGTTTATTGGGGGATGCCAATAACTATCTCCCTACCAAACTTGGTAGTTCCAGCTGTAAGCATATGCGTAAGAGGTGAATTCATCGATTTTATCGATTTGCCAGCCCCCCAGTTATCGTAGAAGCCCAATCTTTAAACTTAATCCGGCCATAGATAAAGACATTTGCAAAGTTTCAAGTCTCTAGCTTGAAGGGTGTGGAAAAAAGTTGCGAACATACAGACGGACAGACACCATGACGGACATTGCACAAACCCAATATACCTTCGGTATCGAGAATATTTACTTTTTTAAACCCAAATTTGTATCTATAATTTATTTATTCGTAGGAAATTTGCTTACCCAAATGAAGTCCACTTCGTGAGCTGCTGGTTAGTCCACCAAAAGCTGGTGATGTTTTCAGCTTGGTAAGTGGTGTAGTTTTTAATCCATCACCTGCGGGATCCGATGAGAAAAGCCCAGTGGTTGCATATCCTAGTCGTGAGCCCAAGTCCATATTGTTTTCGAAGTATCCTTGCCCATAGCTTCCACTTGCATGTAGAGATGCAACAGCAGCTATCGCTGACTTCGACATATACTGGTTCGTAAAAGCACCTTGAGCAGTGCTCGCATATCCCAAACCGCTGACTGGAGCTGTGGCAATTCGACCCGTGCCCGGCTCTGCGATGTTTTCAATGGCTGGCTTGGACACATATTGGTGGGAAACAGCACCATGCTTACCAGTGGGAACTTTTTCAATGACGGGAGTGGCAGAATAGCTGGCAATAGCTGGCGAGCCAGTCAAATAGGTCTTTGGGAGCGTAGCTCCATAGCTAGCAACAAGAGATGCTGCATTGACTGGCTTAGACACATATTGATGGGAAACAGCACCATGTTTACCAATGGCTACTTTCTCAATGACGGGAGTGACAGCATAGCTGGCAACAGCTGGGGAACCAGGCAAATAGGTCTTTGAGAGCGTTGCTCCATAGCTAGCCACAAGAGGTGCTGCATTACTATTTAATGCAGACTTGGACAAGTACTGGTTTGAGACATCGCCATGACCAGATATTGCAGGTGTGGCATAAGTGTCAGCTTTTAAGATTGCGGGACCATTCGAATAGCTAGCAATCGATGGGGCAATCGGATCAGTATAGGCCGTCACAGCCGGTTTGGAAACATACTGATGTGAGACGGCACCTTTTTTGGAGTTTCCAAAGCTTGCGAATTCATCTGAGACGAAGCTGGCAGAGGCGGGATATGCAGCAACAATTGGCTTAGAGATGTACTGATGAGTTACATCAACGGCTTGTCTGCCAGGGGTGGCTACTTTGGCCAACTCTGGAAATTTCAAATAGGTGCTATGAGCAGGAGCCGCATATGTAGCTAGCTTCGCGACAGTTGGAGTAGTTGTAAAAGTAGCCAGGGCGGGTTTGGAGCCGTATTGATAAGAGACGGCTTCATGCCCTGAGCTAATATAGCTTGTTCCCAACTTGGTGATGGTAGGAGCAGATAAATCACTTGAATTTGCCGGAGCTGCATAGCTTGCTATTCTTGACTCACTTGGACCTGTATAATATGAGGCGACCTTTGTTACGGTTGGACTAGTGGAATAACTTTTTACAGCTGGAACAGAGTATTTACTTATCGTTGCAACAGCTGGAGGTAATGCATAGCTGGCTAAAAAAGGCTTAGAAACATATTGATGCGAAACAGCATTACCTGATCCGCTAAAGCTGCTAGCAGGTTTAACATAGCTAGCGATCTTTGTGATGGCTGGACTGGTGGAGTATCTTATTACACCAGGAACAGAGTGTCCACTAATCTTTGTAATATCTTGAGTTGCTTCATATTGATGGGAAACAGCATTACCCGAACCGCTATAGCTATCAGCCACTTTATTGGGAACGGGTGCGGCGGAGTACGTGAATGTTGCTCCTGCATCATAGGCCTTTGAAGTAGCTGGTCCTGCCAAATATGAAACCGCTGGAGCAACTGCAACGCTGGCCACAGAAGGCTTGCGGGCGTATTGATGAGCAGCAGAATAGCTATATATTCCAGGTCCTGCATAGCCCTGTCTTGTTACACTTGGGCCTAATGAATATGCAGGTACAGCGGGCTTGTAATCATAATTGTGGAAAACATTGCCATGTTCTATGCTGCTGTAGCTTGCAGAGGTGATCGATTTGGAAGGAGCAGCAACGGAAGCGACATTAGTTCGATAAGCTGCAACAATAGGTTTGGAAATATACTGATGAGAAACATCTACCGCTTGGCTTGAAGGAGCAATCTTAGCAATGGCCGGCGCTAAGGAGTATGTTGAGGCAGTGGATATTTTGGTAACAGCTAAAGTTGTTTCATGTCCTGCGGAGATGGCGGGCTTGGAAATATACTGATGGGAGACAGCACCGGAGCCACTTGCCTTAAGACTGCTTAATTTCATTTTAGTAGTGGCAGGAGCACCCGAATAGTATAAATCTGAAGGAGTCGTATAGGCTGGTGAAAAACTAAATGGCGTTGACAAATAGGTCTTGGAAAGCACTGGTGCATAGTTGCCTGAGCAGTCCTTAGCGTGTGAAGCAAGCAACGATATTTTGGGTAAAAGTTTTAAGGCCGGCGCAGGTGCAGCAGATACACCATATGAAATCGACGGTGAGTAAGCTATCTTTGTCTGACTCAATGCTGCCTGAGTGTTACTGACTTGACTAAAGGCTGGTGAGCTGTAGGTTTCCACTTTAGAGTAGCTTGGTGTGGTTTCGGAGAATGTATAGCTCGGAGAAGCATACGTCACTACTTTTGTAGTTACCGGTGGTAAATAGTATGGTCCAGTTGAAGCAGATGGTGAGGTGTAAGAAGCCAGTTTAGAAATACCTAGTGTAGAGTGGCTGTGCGAAAAGCCAGGCGATGCATAGGTATCCACCTTGTTAACGGTTGTCAAAAAAGGTTGAAAGCCACCTTCCGGCTTGGGAGGAATTAGTGAAGACTTGGATAAGTCTGGCGATACCACATTTTTCAACTCAATGCCCGAGGGCGCCACACTTGCATATTTGGCGGCTGGAGACTTTTCGGCATATGTGCTGCTGAGTCCCTTATATTCCGCAAAGGGCGTTAAAAGTGTCTTCTGTATGGGGATAGAGGGCGTAAGATGTGTCTTCTGTATGGAATGTACGTATTTGTTAATCGCATGTCCTGAACTAGACTCATAAAAAGCAGCTTCGCTTCCAGTAGATATTTGCTGTGAGTGGCCATTATTCAAGTAGCCAGTAATCACTGGCTGCTGGTTGTTCTTTGTGACGCCTGGTGTTATTGAGAACTTGACCGCAACTGGTGGTGGGATATACGAATGTCCAGCGATTCCACCTGAATGCACACACGGTGCGACCGCTGGTGTAACAGTGATTGTGGGTATGTCTCCCTGTATAAGGCTGACCAGAAGGCTCATTAAAGTTACCAGATGGACCTGATGATGGACAAAACCAAAAAAGCATTAAGTTACGAATAACAAACGATCAAAGTATCATAAAAACAAAGAGGCCCTAATCCGGATGGTCGACAAGGAGATACCTGAACTCTACACGTGTGGTCATGCCTACACTACTGCGCTAATAATCTTTAACACTTTAATGGGCCGTGATGCAACATACCGATAAAATACCAATATCTTTTAAAATAAACACTGAAGGTGATAAGTCTTTGTTTGATGTTGATCTACAATAAGCATTTTTTTCATTTTGAGGTCTGGTTACTGTATGTTGTACAAAACATATGTTCACTTGTCCCGCCCATTTTGTGAAATGCAAAATTGACATTAATTCATGTGTTGAAATTAAAATTGTACCTTACATTCAAGGTATTTGGATTGAAAAACTAGACTATTCGAAAGGTAATTTTATCTACTTTTCATTTTTTTATCGGGTTATTGTGTTTCTCATTGTATTTTACTTGTGAATTGTGAATATCGATGTGTTGCAGATATGCATCTATGGGTATCACATATATGTATTTTAACAAAAGTATTCTTTACTTAGGAAATATGTCAAGAAAGAGGTTAACACAGTCGCAAATCGACAGTTTTTTCAATAGTGTGGATAGCAAGGAAGATCTCGACCTTTCTGCTGATGAAGAAAGTGATTATAGTCCAGATGAGGAAGATCTGGATACCACAAACGACGACGATGACGAAAATCAAACTGAACGTCCAACTGATTTCGATCTTTCAAGTAATGATATTAACGATATCGGTACTTCTGACACCTTGGATGAAAACGGAGCTAGCAAAACCAACATGAAGAGGAAATTACTGTGGAGAAAACGCAATTTGATCTTGAATGAGAATCAACTGAAGCTGCTTGCGAGTACTACATTGTCTCCAGAAGTAATGGAACTTACGGAGCCTATTCAGTTTTTTTTATATTTTTTTCCAAATCAAATATTTGATCACATTTCCAATAAAACCAACATATATATTCGTCAAAAAGACCCAAACTCAAATCTCTATTTCAACTCTGTGGATATTCGACAATTTGTTGGAATTGCGTTGTACATGTCCATTTCACGTCTTCCAAATACTGCCCAATACTGGTCCGCAAATATTGGAGTACTAGCCGTCAAAAATATTATGTCCCAAAAATCTTTAAAGGCAATCAAACAGTCCATTCTTTTCAACAACAACGATAACAATCTGCCGTCTTCTGATCCTCGTCACGATCGGCTTTTCAAAATTCGACCACTTCTTAATGAATTAAATAATAATTTTTCTGAAGTACCAAAGGAACAGTTTCTATGTGTCGATGAACGGATATGTTCAACAAAAGCTCGAAGCCATTTGAAGCGCTACAATCCCAAGAAGCCTCTTAAATGGGGATTTAAGCCGGGTTTACAATGTCAGCTTGGCTTAGATTGAAGCTTTTAAAAATTTGAAATTCACGTTGCTTGTTTACAATGTCAGCGTCAACAGCCTGTGAAAAATGCAATCAGCTGATTCGAACTCAAATAAGACATGTGCATTTTTCGAAATTGTATTACAGCTGTCTATGAGCATTGAACAGCTGATGTGTTTTTTACGTTGTGTGCAAAATTTATAAAAGTGAATCAAAATTATAAAAATTTAGAAAAACAAAGCAATTATATTAGCACTAGTAAGTGGCCCGCTTACTTCGCTGCGCGGATAGTTTATATAAATTTTAGCAACAGAAGTTATAAAATAAATAAATTAGAAAATATTTCACAAAATATTAGAGCAAAGTATTTAACATTCTCTTTTCCACGACACCATTGAGGCGCGTCATTATACTCGGTACCGAAGGTAAAGAGTATATAAGGAGTATGTCCGTCATGTTGTCTGTCCGTCTGTCTGTATGAACGCAACGTTTTTCCACACAATTCAAGCTAAAGACTTGAAACTTTCCAATTATCTTTATCTATGCCATATTAAATTAAAGTGTCAAGATTGGGGCTTTACAATAACTGGCGGGCTGGCAAATTGATAAATTCGATAACTCAAAATCGACAATTCCACCTATTCCGCACACCCTTACAGTTAGAGTTACCAAATTTGGTGGGAAATTTTAGCATTCCCGAAAAATTGTGGTGCCACGCCGACCCATTCCGCTCCCAGCCCCCCGCGGTTTTAAATCAAAAACGCCTACAACTTCCTCAGTTTTTAAGCTCGATCCACCAAATTTTGCGCCAAGATAAGTGATGACGATCCCCAAAAACTGCATCAAAACTTTTGATGCCACGCCCACCCATACCGCCCTAGCCAACCCTAGCCGCCCCAACGTTTCGTTAAAAACGGGATTGCGTGTATGTTTCATAGTTTTTGAGCTAAACGCCCCCAGCACCCTTCCCCAACCTTTTACAAACTTGAAGCAAGTGTCACCAAATTTGGAAGGAAGATAGCTGGTGGCATGCCCATCTGTATCAGAATTTTTGAGGCAGCTTTCACCCCTGCCGCATCCGTACCCCTTTGCAATCAGGCCTCTTTTTACCGGTTTAAATACTGGTATCGAGTATAGCGCAGTCGATTGCGTCCGACTGCAACGTTTCCACTTGCTTTTTATTGTGGTTTCCTCAGGAGTCCTTATCCAACTATATATAATGTTGCTTCAATTATTAAGTCTAAAGTCGACTTATTATTATAAAAAAATCAAATTAACAACTAAATTTAAAATAAGTGTTATAAATAAATACTTCAAAATAAGTCAAAAATTGACTTCACTGTACAACGTGTAAACCACTGACTGCGTGATCTGAGTTTTATCGTTCTTGCGTTTTGTCTAAGTTAAACAAGTATGGAAATCCACCCCCACAACATTTTCTGGTGTGCCAAATTTTTCTAGACGCACCGAGTTTTGCTTTGTTGTTTTTTTAAATCAATGACACCAACAAAAAGTAGCAGAGCGGTCCCAACAACAGTGATGCCGATTTGGCATTTTTCCGACCAGATCTGTCCTGTTTTTAAGTGCTTTGTCCGGAAAAAATATCAAACATCCCCTATCCGGAAATCTGGCCTTTTTTCAGATTTTATTTGATTCATTTATTTCAATCTTTTTTTCAAAGTTTTCTTAAAAAACAGCGATTTTTTAAAACGGTGTGGCATCCTATTTTACATACTTTGTACATATGTATTTTCGATATCATTTGATATCTAATGTACAACAAAAGTGAAAAATAAACTTAAATAATGCCGAAAGATTCTTAGAAACAAAAATTTCGTGATTGCTGGCTACAGCAGCCAGATTTTAAAGCAAAAATAGTTTTAAGCCGGTGGATTGTCCCCAATCTTGTCACCAGGAAGCTGTATTAGCTACATATGTTTATGTTTATTATCACCTCACGGAATTGTGCAAGTTTCATTTTGATGCTAAAAGCTTAAAATTGCACAAAACAATTTTTGTCCTGTTTTCTGTCCTTTTTTATGCTCGATACCGAAGGTAAAGAGTATATTGGGTTTGTGCAATGTCCTTCATGGTGTCTTTCCGTATGTCTGTATGTTCGCAAGTTTTTTCCACACCCTTCAAGCTAGAGACTTGAAACTTTGCAAATGTCTTTATCTATGGCCGGGACAGATCAAGTTCTAAGATTGGGGTTCTACGATAACTATAACGCCCACAGCACCCTTCCCCAACCTTTTAAAAACTTTGAGCTAGAGTCACCAAATTTGGTAGGAAGATAGCAATTGACATCCCAAGAAGATCTGCAGAAATAATTTGGATGCCATAACCACCCATAACTCGCTCAGCCCCCCTTCCCCCACCTTCAACAAACTTTGAGCTAGTGTCAACAAATTTGGAAGGAAGATAGCTGAAACTGTTGCTGCTGTGGCTGCAGCGGCTGCACATAAAACTGTGGCAGGGCCACAGCAGGCAAAGCACCCCAATAATTTTGTCCGTTCATTCTTGTATCACTTTTAGAAATGAAATGAAGCAATACGCAAATGGCACACTAAAGTAAAAATTTTAAAATTCCCTGAGATTGAAAGAGTTACTGTTATTTATGTGAATTGATCTCATCTACAGAACAATATCACATTTTCATGCTCTTAAGCCAATCGCATTCCTCTTAGTCCTCCTTTGTTGTTTCAAATTCGTGTGTGCATACAACGGCTTATAATAAGCCTGAAGTGATAGCCAAAAACAGCAACAACAAATCTTTTGCATTCACAGTTATATTTATACCCTGAAATGGGTAAAAAAAAGGGTATAATTGTTTTGTGCAAAAGTATGTAACAGGCAAAAAGAAGCATCTCCGACCCCATATAAAGTATATATATTCTTGATCAGCATCAACAGCCATATGCAATATGAAAATCATACCCAACCGGTCACATGTGACGTCACGCAAAACAGCTATTTATGCGCAATGCGTTATCGGTATTTTGTATCATGATTTCAGCTCACTCTCTTATGAATGCGCGCGCTCTGCAAGTCAAACAAAGAGCGTAGTATCGCTGCCTTCTTCGCACGCACTGAATCAAAGCAAAACATATCTAAGAGGCTGCAGTTAAGTACTCACACGTACTTTAGCCTTTAGCTTTGATTTAGTGTGTGCGGAGGAGGTAGGGTTATTGAACTTAATGATTGACATGCAGAGCGCGCACATAAATAAAGTAAATGAGCAACAACAGAGGAGCATGATCGGAGCGAGATTTGAAATTATCTAATTATCATAAGAGCGACGCGCGCGTTCTGTTAAATTTTAAGCGGCTCTTTTAGTTTGGGACGAAGAGCGTGCTTCACACGTACGACGCAGGCATGCATAGATTTGTATACAAACTTATGTACGGTTATATTAGCAGCAAGTAGGCAAATCCACCCCTACAACATACATATGTATTTTGGTGTGCAAAATTTTTCTAGACGCACCAAGTTTTTTTTTGTTGTTGTTGTTTTTTTAAATCAATGACACCAACAAAAGTAGCAGTGCGGGCCCAACAACAACACTTAGGGCCAGTTTCTCAATGTCTGGTTAAAGTAAGAATTAGCTAACGACCAGATAAATTTAACGCTCGCGTTAAGCCAATTTGGTTTTCTCAATGTATGGTTAAGTTAAATCGATATGATACTATCGCTAGATGGTGCTGCCACCCTGATCGAGCCCTTTTCGAGCAAAACAGCTGTTTTTGTTTGGTATTTTTTGTTTTGTGACTGCCAAATTCTTCTTCCAACTGAAAAATAACTATCTAGAACTATTCACGCGCTGCTCCATTTCTTAAAATTGTGTTTCAATTGCGTGGATGTCAAAAACTCTTTGATCCGATGCCATTTTGCTTGAATAATAAATTGTAAACAATGCAAGTGTCAGCCACAGTCAGCTGTTTGCCTAACGATGATTAAACGATATTTATATCGGCACTTAACGAGAGAACAAATTTTAACCGGCACTCAGGCCTCATGTTAGTTTTTATTACGAACAACCCTAACC
Source organism: Scaptomyza graminum (assembly GCA_018901835.1). Classification (NCBI taxonomy): domain Eukaryota; kingdom Metazoa; phylum Arthropoda; class Insecta; order Diptera; family Drosophilidae; genus Scaptomyza; species Scaptomyza graminum. The sequence goes on along the minus strand of JAEIFL010000084.1, from coordinate 112,353 downwards.
AGACATTGAGAAACTCAATTTTGACTAACCATCAGATAGTTAAGCTAACCATCTGTTAGTTTAGCTAACCAGACATTGAGAAACTGGCCCTTACAACAACAACAAACGCTACTTGGGTCGTAAATGAATTGTCAAAGGCACACAAATTTGAAAAAAAAAACAATGTGCACTGTGCGAAAAGATACATGTACATAAAATATTGAAAATTATTTTCAAGCGCATTGTTTACTTAATTGTGTATGCACTTATTCATTAAGAAGCGAAAATCCGTTTCTTTTTTGCGAGTGTATGAACCTTTTTTTTATGACTTTGCTTGTGCGACGCGAAGGCGTCACTGCGCATTTGTTTTGTTTTTGTATTCTCGCTCGCGATCAAACTCTCAGCTTGTGCGACAAACAGGCGGCAGTAGTGGAATGGGTAATTTTTTTTGTTTTTGGAGTGGGTAAAAGTGCTCCAAAATGTATGGGAGGTACTCGAAGGAGTTGTCCAAAATAAAATTCCTTTCTTAGGACAAACAGAATACCTGCATAAAAAATTGTGTGAAAATTTCAGCCTTCAAGCTCTTTTCGTTTAGGCTGTGGCCTATCCATTTTAACGCGGACGAACTCTTTTACATATATAGATATAACTCCATAATGACGCAGGCAGTTCTTGCTGTTGCTGCTGTAGTAGAAGAGGAGCAGCCGCAGAGAAGTACTCGACGGTGTTGGGCGCGGGAGCATTTGCGCGCAATTCGATCCATGCGATCAGCTGTTTCGAACTCGGCTCACACATGCGCAAGGGCACAAAAATCTATTTGTTTTTTATACAATAATGATTTTATTGTTATATATTCATTCATATGTTCTAAATAAATATTAAATAGTGAATTATATTATCATTTACTCTGTATTGAGTAAAATAGAGGTAAAAACTTAGGAGCTTTCAAGCACATATTGCTAATTTCGAAAAAAGCCATCTATTGACCACTTTCAAAACTAAATTTACGAATAGCTTTTCTCAATGCAATCTGTGATACAAGTGAAACCAATTAGAGATTGCAAGTGCATGAGACGAACTTATGTGAAAAATATGTGTGTCAGACAGGAACAAAACATTTTGCAATCTCAAGCTAACATTGTAAACCCGCCTTTAAGATATATGTACAGGGTTAGGTCTACCATTTGGCTTTTTTGTGGAGCAGGAGAAGTTGTTCTTATACCACAAATCCCTCTTAGAATTCAATTCTCTGTTATGTTATGTTTTGCTATGACCATTAACAAAGCACAAGGGCAAATAATTAAATTAGCTGGATTTGATCTAACGCATAATTTTTTTCACATGGGCGTAGCCTTATCCCGCGTAACAGAAAAAAATAACCTTTTCGTGATGGCCCCTGATAATTAAAAAGGTTTATGTCGTATATACGAAAATTTAATAATTTCATCAAGTAAATTCACGGGGGTTCCAAAACACGATAATTCGTCTAACGTTTTACTTAAATTGATTGCATTGGAAAAACAAGCACGCTGCGCGAGTGTGGTTGGTGCCGAAGCGATTAGGGGGAGCCCCCTAGTAATAATTATACTAAAACTTAAACTTTGATATCTCTGGTGTTTCTTATCTGATTTCGATTGAAATTTCATAGATTTACATGCATATGTCGGATATGAAAGAGTTATTGACAATTTCAAATATTTTTGTCTATGGTAAAGAAGAGTTAATATTCCAAAACTCTAGTCTCTAGCTTCTATAGTCTCTACTATCGCCGATCAACATACGAAAGTACAGACCCAGGGAGGGACATGGCTATCTCTACTTTGGTTGGTGCTGATGAAAATATATATATGTATAGATATACTAGTGGTCCTGACCACGCGCTGCTGTGGTGCTTTTTAGCTTCTGCTCTATGAATAAAGAACACATGATTTTCTCGTTGATCGTCTGTTCCTCCTCTCAAATATTCACATGATTTCTTTGCTCTTGATATTCTTCTCGCAATTCATGATTTTTTTGGATGCATTTAAAAAAAAATAACTTAAAAGCGGCTCGGGTGGTTTAGTCAACTGGGGAAAAACTACTTTACCGTTTAACAACACATTCCTGGTGATTCCTTTGCAAACTTTAGAGCTCCACAATGCAAACTAACTTTATTCATCGGTCCAATGGCAACATCGTCTTGATTTCTGTAGTCATAATTCTTATCATAATTATTTGCCGACAACATTTATTCATTTTTTCTCTTGAGTTAATCAATCTTAATCTTACTTTGAAGGCGATATTCTCGTTGTTAATCATTTTCTGCTTTCGTTATTTTTTTCCCAAATGATGATTTTTTTGGACGCATTTCGAACAATTTACACAATTCACTTTTAAAAAATAAGACAAAGTAAGAAGCGCCTACGTATTTGTTGTAGTTTGTTTTATATAGACAAAATCACATGTTGACATTAAAATTCATAACTCAAGATACATAACTCAACGCGTCGACCGATTTCAGCGAATTCGGTTGGACCGTTCGTCAGTGAAAAAGTCACATCACTCTTTGCAACATATTTTTATACATATAGATATTTATTTATTTTGGTAGGAGATTATTCCTTCTGCCTGTTATATACATTAGCTAGTTATATATTTCAAAAGTAAATGCAGATTTTAAAACGATGTTTCCAGTTATACTATTAAAAAATTTGGTTTTGACCTCGACGTGTACGACCTCAAGTACGAGTACCAAACGTTCAGACAGAGCAGGCTCCGACCCAGTGGTGAATCAGCTTAACTGTGTGATCAATTACCCAAAAAAATTTAAAGTAATGCAATTATTTTGCTTATTATTTGACAGCTAACAGCCCTGCTTGCAATGTGCTCAATCACTAAACAGTCACAGAAAATTAGATCTCTTTAATCAAGCTCAAGCGAAGATCATCAACACTTCCACCAAACGGGATTCTTCAGACAACGACGGCCGACTCAAATGAGGCCATTATCGATCAATTTACTTTTTTTAAACGTTTTTCAAACGACATACTGATTATATCAGCATCATGTCGTTTTAACATACCGGTATCAGGTTAATATCTCTTATTTCTGGACGCATTTCCCTTAAGACTTGACGAATTACCAAGCTGCATACTTGGGTACGGAAGGTTTTTTAAAGCCGTTGCATAAACTGTTTGGATTGGCCTGCAGTATTGCTTTTTTCTAAAATATTATTATGTTAAAGATTGGGGTATTTGTTTACCCAAACATATCTTTTCTATTTTAATTCGATTCTCTGGTGCCCAGGGGTTCGATACGCGCAAGTAATATAAATTCAATACATTAAAATCACTCTTTAAATATCTGTAGTACGCCTTGTTCTCGAATATGGATCTTGTAAACGGTGTCCCAAATAATGGATTCATAAAAAAAGAAGATAGAATAGATTTGTGCAAAATAAATTTTTGATCTTTAACCATAGAGATCTAGCTGGAACACTAGCACTAACTTACATTTTTATAATTATGTATAAGAATTTCGTAACAAATCTTTCTTCTATTTCTGATCACTGTAAAAGTAAAAGCTAAGTGCTATCTTTCTACACAATCTTATATAAAGTGAAATTGATTCTCTGAATAATACAACCAGATTAGATTTGCAGTTCTGATCTGGCATTCTATATATTTTCTTCCTTTTTTCTAGAAGCCTTGCTCCTCAACATTTGCTATCAGTAGCGCATTTCAGACTTTTATGATCCAATTTGAGATGAGCACGTACGTGGTTCGCTCGTGACTCGTAAAAGCACGACATATACTGCTCATTTGATGCGTGCAAATAAAAGTTTAAGGCTATACATTTAAACTAGACAAAAAAATTTTAAAGCCAATTTGTTTAATGTTATATCACATTCTAAGAAGCAACTTATGTTTTAAAATATTGCTATTATTTATATATTAACTAAAAACTTAAAATTTATCTTAAATATAACACACTTAAATGAGTGCGCCACAAATTAGTTATATTTTGGCCGAATAAAAGGTAAAATAAGGGTTTTAGGACTTAGTATGTAATCTCTTAACCTTAATAACAGCCTAGCCTATCATTCATAGAAAGACCAGCCAGGCCAGGCTTATTTTGCTCCATCCTCCACAGAGCATTTTAGGTCCTTTCGGAAACAAGACGACCACACAGCCCCCAAATTTTCAAAAAATTAAATAGGAACGGCCGGAGGAATCAACAGGGGCAGTTCCAGAAAGCCAGGCTGCACTATCCGGACGTATGTTTGGGGCGTTGTCCTGGTAGAACCGGAAACACGTCGATTCCCAACTTTTGGCGCTTTGGGCGATTTGTTCAAAATTGAGGTACATAGTCTGTCCATCGTCGAAAAAAACGCCAAGTTTCCGACGCCGGCTGCCGACATAAGGCCCAACCATCACACTCCTCCGCCGTGCTTACCGTCGCTTTAACATTTTGGGATCCAGCTCAGTATGGACTTGGACAAGGATTTGGACTTTGAATACGTAATTTTCAGACGAGTCCAAATTCAACCAACGACTGCCACCAGCAGATCAAGGAAGCGCACATTGTCGATTTCCAATTGACGGCGGCAAACTGTTTTGCTTCTGTGACACCACATACACAAACAAACACACAACAGAAACAGCGAACTTCTGAAAGAAAAAATACGCATGTTGAATGTTGGATACCCTAATAATGTATAAGTGCTACTGTGTATATGTAGTTTAATAATGTATTTGTAATAATTTTATATATTGATAAGCATAAGTTGGCGCCAACAATGAAATCTAAAATAATTATAATTATATAACAAGTTAGTAACGCGCGAGTGGCAAATAGATAGTGTAGCAAAGAGCCGGTTCGAATAGAAAGCACGGCATAGGAAAAAATCAAAAATCTCGGCAACTACCAACCAAAAAAAAACAATTTGCCTTTTGCGCCGCTCGCCGCCCCCTCTAATCATCGAAGTGCAGCCAGCCACACATGAAACAGTAGCCACACAGACACACTTCTACCTAATCGCTCACATATGAACGCATACATAAAAAAAACGGTCAGATCCAGAACTCGAGTCTGTTCTCTGCACACTTTTCAAGCAAACCAAAAAGATACTTGCAGTTTATGACGCGGCAAATTTTTTCTTTAAATTTTGAAAGAGAGAGTTCTGCAAACCCAGCTCTCGCCTATCCCGCAACGGGGGCGAAAAGATCGCCCACGCCCCCTCTATATTAATATATGCTCAGTGGTTGAAGCTTATGGGGAAAAGAAAAATATTGTGTAATAAGGCAGAATGTCGGACAACGGGTGGAGGAATTATTAATCGAGTTGCACTAAGAGGTAATCTGTTTAATAAAGAATTAACCCGCATCGTTTTCAAAGAAAATATAACATACTAGTAAGTGGCCCGCTTACTTCGCTGCGCGGATAGTTTATATAAATTTTAGCAATAGAAGATATAAAATAAATAAATTAGAAAATATTTCACAAAATATTAAAGCAAAATATTTATCATTCTCTTCACGCCACCATTGACGTAGAGAATCAGGCAAGTCATTATACTCGATACCGAAGGTAAAGAGTATATTGGGAGTATGTCCCTTATGTTGTCTGTCTGTCTGTCTGTATGAACGCAACTTTTTTCCACACAATTCAAGCTAAAGACTTGAAACTTTCCAATTCTCTTTATCTATGGCATAGTAAATTGGAGTGTCAAGATTGACGTAATTTTTAATCAGAAACGCCTATATCTTCCTCAGTTTTTGAGCTAGAGCCACCAAAATTTGCGCCAAGATAGGTGATGACGATCCCCAAAGAACTTTGGTTGCCACGCCCACCCATACCGCCCTAGCCAACCCCAGCCGCACCAACTTTTCGTTAAAAACGGGAATGCGTGTATGTTTCATAGTTTTTGAGCTAAACGCCCCCAGCACCCTTCCCCAACCTTTTACAAACTTTGGGCTAGAGTCATTAAATTAGGTAGGAAGATAGCAAGTGACATTCCAAAAAGATCTGCAGGAATAATTTGGATGCCATGCCCACCCATAACGCGCAAAGCCCCTCTTCCCACACCTTTAACAAACTTTGAGCTAGAGTCATCAAATTAGGTAGGAAGATTGCAAGTGACATCCCAAAAAGATCTGCAGGAATAATTTGGATGCCATGCCCACCCATACCGCCCTAGCCAACCCCAGCCGCCCAACTTTTCGTTAAAAACGGGAATGCGTGTATGTTTCATAGTTTTTGAGCTGGGGGCCAGCACCCTTCCCCAACCTTTTACAAACTTTGAGCTAGAGTCACCAAATTTGGTAGGAAGATAGCAAGTGACATCCCAAAAAGATCTGCAGGAATAATTTGGATGCCATGCCCACCCATAACGCGCAAAGCCCCTCTTCCCCACCTTTAACAAACTTTGAGCTAGTGTCACTAAATTTGGAAGGAAGATAGCTGGTGGCATGCCCATCTGTATCAGAATTTTTGAGGCAGCTTTCACCCCTGCCGCATCCGTACCCCTTTGCAATTATGCCTCTTTTTACCGGTTTAAATACTGGTATCTAGAATGGCGCAGTCGATTGCGTCCGACTGCAACGTTTCCACTTGCTTTTGCTGTACAACGTGTAAACCACTGACTGCGTGATCTGAGTTTTATCGTTCTTGCGTTTTGTCTAAGTTAAGCAAGTATGCAAATCCACCCCCACAACATATTCTGGTGTGCCAAATTTTTCTAACCGCACCAAGTTTTGCTTATTGTGGTTTTTTTAAATCAATGTCACCAACAAAAAGTAGCAGAGCGGGCCCAACAACAGTGATGCCGATTTGGCGTTTTTCCGGACAGATCTGTCCTGCTTTTAAGTCCTTCGTCCGGAAAAAATATCAAACATCCCCTATCCGGAAATCTGGCCTTTTTTCAGATTTTATTTGATTCATTTATTTCAATCTTTTTTTCAAAGTTTTCTTTAAAAACAGTGTGGCATCCGATCTATTAAAAACAACGATCTTTTTAAAACAGTGTGGCATCCTTTTTTGCATACTTTTTATGTGTTTTCGATATCATTTGTAATCTAATGTACAACAAAAGTGAATAATAAAGTTAAATAATGCCGAAAGATTCGTACAAACAACAATTTCGTGATTGCTGGCTACAGCAGCCAGATTTTAAAGATTGGACAAGCCGCGAATACTGCAGATACTGCATATGCAGTCTTAATATCAAAATAGATCACATTCGCGCGTATATGGCGACAAAAAAACATATGCAAAACGCTTTGTGCCTCGCACAAAAAAGCATAATTTGTTTTAAGCCGGCCGATTGTCCCCAATCTTTTCACCAGGAAGCTGTATTAGCTATGTTTATGTTTATTATCACCTCACAGAATTGTGCAAGTTTCATTTTGATGCTAAAAGCTTAAAATTGCACAGAACAATTTTTGTCCTGTTTTCTGTCCCTTTTTATACTCGATACCGAAGGTAAAGAATATATTGGGTTTGTGCAATGTCCGTCATGGTGTCTGTCCGTCCGTCTGTATGTTCGCAAGTTTTTTCCACACACTTCAAGCTAGAGACTTGAAACTTTGCAAATGTCTTTATCTATGGCCGGGGGGGCTAGCAAATCAATAAATTCGATAGCTCAAAATCAATAAATCCACCTATTCCGCACACCCTTACAGTTAGAGTTACCAAATTTGGTAGGAAGATAGATCCTGGCATCCCCGAAAAATTCGCATCCAAAATTTTGGAGCCACGCCCACCCATTCCGCCCCCAGCCTCCCTGCAATTTTAAATCAGAAACGCTTATTACTTCTTCAGTTTTTGAGCTACAGCCACCAAATTTTGCGCCAAGATGGGTGATGACGATCCCCAGAAAACTGCGTCAAAACTTTGGATTCCATGCCCACCCATACCGCTCTTGTTCACCCCAACCGCCCCAACTTTTCGTTAAAAACGGGAATGCGTATATCTTTCATAGTGTTTGAGCTAGAGTCTCAAAATTTGGTAGGAAGATAGCTAGTAACGATCTCCAATAATCTGCGTGATCTGTTTTGGAGCCAAGTCCCCCTTACTGCTCACAGGGGAGCTAGTACCAACTGCTTATAAATTTGAGCTAGAGTCACCAAATTTAGTAGGAAAATAGCAATTGACATCAAACTAAGATCTGCCTCAAAAATTTGGATGCCACGCCCACCCAAAACTACCCCCGCCCCCCTTCCCACCCTTTTTACAACTTTAAGCTAGAGTCACCAAAATTGGTAGGAAGTTAGCAATTGACATCAAACAAAGATCTGCATCAAAAATTTGGATTCCATGCCCACCCATACCGCCCTCGTCCACCCCAGCCTACTTTCCATTAAAAACGGGAATGCGTGTATCTTTCATAGTGTTTGAGCTAGAGTCTCCAAATTTTGTAGGAAGACAACTGGTAGCGACCCCCAAATATATTTTGGAGCCAGGCCTACCCATACCGCCCCCAGCCCCCCTTCCCTAACCCTTTACAAACTTTGAGCTAGAGTCACCAAATTAGGTAGGAAGATAGCTGGTGGCATCGCCATCTGCATCAGAAAATATTTGCGGCAACTTACACCCCTGCCGCATCCGTACCCCTTTGCAATCCTTTTTTTATGACTTTGCTTGTGCGACGCGAAGGCGTCACTGCGCATTTGTTTTTGTTTTTGTATTCTCGCTCGCGATCAAACCCTCAGCTTGTACGACAATCACGCGCCAGTAGTGGAATGGGTAATGTGTTTTGTTTTTGGAATGGGTCAAAGTGCTCCAAAATGTATGAGAGGTACTCACTTACTACCTGCATGGAATATTGTGTGAAAATTTCATCCTTCTAGCTCATTTCGCTTAGGCTGTGGCTCTGCAATTCAGGAATAATTTGAATGCCATACCCACCCATAACGCGCCCAGCCCCCCTTCCCCCCACCTTTAACAATCTTTGAGCTAGTGTCACCAAATTTGGAAGGAAGATAGCTGAAACTGTTGCTGCTGTGGCGCACCGGCTGCATAAAAAACTGTGGCAGGGCCACAGCAGGCAAAGCACCCCAACAATTTTGTACGTTCAATCTTGTATCACTTTAAGAAATGAAATGAAGCAATGAGCAAACGTGAAAAGTGAAAGAGTTTTGTACTGTTATTTATGTGAATTGATCTCATCTACAGAACAATATCACATTTTCATGCTCTTAAGTCAATCGCATTCCTCTTAGTCCTCCTTTGTTGTTTCAAATTCGTGTGTGCATACAACGGCTTATAATAAGCCTGAAGCGATCGGCAAAAACAGCAACAACAAATCTTTTGCATTCACAGTTATATTTATACCCTGAAATGGGTAAAAAAGGGTATAATTGTTTTGTGCAAAAGTATGTAACAGGCAAAAAGAAGCATCTCCGACCCCATATAAAGTATATATATTCTTGATCAGCATCAACAGCCATATGCAATATGAAAATCATAGCCAACCGGTCACATGTGAAGCCACGCAAAACAGCTTTTTAAGGGCTGTACGCAGCAGCCCCGTACAGCGCCAGTACAGTAATACATGAGTTTTACGGGCTGTAACGATAAGTGTTGAAAAATGCACATATTGTGGCGGTAGGTTGATTACTTCATTTAAATAAATCGGAAATGCAACTGTGTTTTGTCGTTTGTTTACATTTGGGCAAATAAATTAATTAAAGTAAAATGGATTGCGAACAACAAAATTTATTTGTAATAATGTGCACAACCAACACCATACTGTTGGCACTTATAAAAAAAAAGGGACGCTTCTTATTAAAATATTATTAAAATGCAGCTTGCTGGTTAAGTCCCACAAGACTGGCCGACGCTGAATTTGTCCCCATCATTTTCAAAACTTTTGTAGCGCGACTTGCGTTCAGACATTTTGCGCTGTTTTACTCCCGTAAATAGCTTCTCAACGCTATTTACAGTCGTACAAATTTAACATAAGATTTTAACAGTTTCATTATCCAACACTACGTACGGCTCGTAGAGAGTAAATGCTGCGGACTTGAAAATGTTATTACTGTACGGGCGCTGTACGAGACCATTTTTTTTATATGAAGTTTTTACAGTACTGGCGCTGTACGGGCTGCTGCGTACAGGCATTTATGAGCAATGCGTTATCGGTATTTTGTAGAATGGTTTCCGCTCACTCTCTTATGTATGCGCGCGCTCTGCAAGTCAAACAAAGAGAGTAGTATCGCTGCCTTCCTCGCACGCACTGAATCAAAGCAAAACATATCTAAGAGGCTACAGTTAAGTGAATTGCATAGCTTAAACTCACACGTACTTTAGCCCAAGGTATACTTAAGAAGGTAGGCGCACCTGCTCTCTCACTCTCTTTTCACTTCTTAAATTGTCAGTCTGTCAGCAGCAGTTGTGAGCGACGCATCTCCGCGGACGATTTTTTCGTGTTATACCCCGATTCCATTAGGCTGCATATTTCATTAACAGCGAGTCGAAGATGTAGGCGATTCCATTATAAATCCAATTGCATAGTTGCATCTTGATTTAACAGGGTCTGTTAAGTGACAGCTGACTGCTGTATGTTTTGGTATTTAATTGGAAAAAATGAGCTCGAACGTAAACAACATAAGTGAAGCCAAAAAGGCAAAAATTATTGCTTTAATTTGTGCGCAAAATTCAGACATGATTTTGCAAATTACTCGGGTTGTGCAGACATGTTTGGAGCTGACAAGCAGCTTTAGCATTGAGTTGGCGAACAAATCTGTTTGAATTTGGTTTGTATGTGTGTTTTTATTGCACTGGATGACAAGCTGTTTTACTCAAATTGTCACTGTTTTACTCAAATTGGAACTGTTTAAACTCAAATTGGCACTGTTTAAACCAAGTATCGACTACAAATTTCATAGTATCGACTATGTTAAAGTTCTATTAAGTGCTCTGTAATGTTAACTTCTTGCATTCCCACTTGGTCGGTTTCGAACCAACTGGGAATGCAGCCAACCAACGGGGAATATTTGAATAAGATTCCCATTGTGCATATGTGAATCTAATACAAAAAGATGCAACATCTTCAAATTCCATTTACATAGTTGCATCTTGCTGTAGTGGCATCGGGGTATTAAACTTCTTGTGCTACAGACTTTACGTATTTTTGCAATGGCGCCTCCATATTGCAAAATAATGTCAATTTATAAGTTAATTGTTAAAAATTGTATTATAAAAGAAAAAAAACAATTAAACATAAATTAAAATTTATAATTTCTTCTGTTATATTTATTATATCATTCTGGTCGCAGTTGCAACAAAAAAAAAACTCACATATGTATATACATATGCATGCACGTACAAATTTATTTATTTTGACACAAGCGAGCAAATTCATTACTCTCTCGCCCTCTCTTTCTTATGTCATTCCCAGCGGCGAACACCTTATCGGCTAGTAATGAATGCTGAGCATATCTTTACGGCTCGTTAAAAGTGACAAAAAGTAAACAACATGTCGGCACGCAAGAGTCGGTTTGCAAATTTTTTAAATGATTGCGACAAAATCGACCTTATAAAGGCTGTGGAGCGTCGGCAAGTCCTGTGAGATTTGACCAGCAAGCTTCATTTCAATTTGAACTTCAATATAATATTGAAATTTTCAATATTATCGTAATAAAATGCGCGTGGGAGGAAATTGGCGCCGAATTGGGAAAAAGTTGTGAGTCTTTTGAGTGGTTTCGGTTATGTTAATCATAATCTCTGGTAATTTCAGCTGTGCCCATCAAACATGGGTTTACTAAAATGCTACCATTTTTTTTTTGCATTTGAATGAATTTTTTTTTATAGCCGCCAGTAGCAATTCTTTTGTTGTACAGAAACACAAAAGTAGCGTACGTTGTTCGTTATCATTAATCATTATTTAAAATTCAGTTAAATTTAAAAAAACACTGCTGCATTTCCGATTTATTTAGAGAAAGTAGTCACAATATGTGCGTTGTTTAGAACTGGTCGAAACGGCTCGTTAAATGTGTGCAGTACGGTACGGGAGCTGTACTGTCATCTGCGTAGGGGCCTTTAAATAAGAAGTCGTGAGCGTGCACAAGGTATACCGATTTCACAAGCAACCAAATATTTATGTTCTGATTTTAATAGAGATTTAGTTGTGTTTTGTTTATAAACTTAAAAAAGTACCGAGTGCATCCATCGTTTACATTCCAAGCTGCTGTAGTATCCCAAAAAATTTAAGGAATATAATAGAATGAGTAGAGCAACATTTAGATACATTTTGAATGAAATTTCTCCTCACATACAAAAGCAAACTACTACATACAGCATGCACAGACGTTATAACGGTTATTGCTTTATATGAAGAAGCAGTTGTTGTTGCTTTGCTTGCTCAATCGCTCCAATCGCTTGAAAAAATCAAAAAATTTTGGTTGCAAATTCTTGTCGTCGTCGCTTCAATCGCTCGTTGTCGCGCGACATGAAATCGCTTGACCATAAACACTCTCATAAGGAACAATGTATTTAGTCTCTAGTAGCGATTCTCGTCGCATCGCGCGACTCGAAATTGCTTGACCATAAACACAGCCTAACTCGGCCTGTCGCCCTCTTTTTATCGCCTTATACTTCAGTCTCGAGCCGAACGTTGTGAGCGACGCATCTCCGCGGACAAATTTTTTTGTGTTCTGCTTTGCGCTCGAGACTTTTCAATATTTCGACATATTGTTTTTTGTGCAAAGCGAAATGTGAAATTGGTGTGAAGAGCGTGCACATGCCAATTAATGTTTTAAAACGAAAATTATGGAATGGGTCCGCAGGTGTTGATTTTCGTCCAAGTAGTAAAGTATGCAAAAAACATTTTAAGCAGGATGGTTTTTTTTTTTTGAAAATCAAAATTAACGAAGAAGACTGCGAGATGGTGCACTTCCGAAAAAAATTGGAAATGCATTTTTTTATACGGAACATATCGAGCGTGATTGTAATACCAATCAAATGGATTTTAGCTCCCAAACCGAGTAAGTACAATTATAAAAGTGGCACGCTGACAAAAAATAAAATATTGTGTTATTAAATTTTTAGAAAGGAAGTAGTTGAAGGGGGGATCGCACTTGAAAATTTTCGACTACAAATCAAGAATAAGTCCTTAGAAAAACAAATACACAGTTTGAAGCAGCAGCTGGACGAGGCAAACAATTTGAATGCTTCCATCAGTAAGCTTTTTACAGCATCCCAGCTGCAACATTTACGTATCGGAGGACAAGCCAGATGGACGCAGGAAGACATTTCTGAAGCCATTTGCCTTCACGTCACCTGTACAAAAAAGGTTTTCCGCTCCCGCATGTAATCACATGACAAAAATGGTGCCAGTGCTTTGATTTGAAACCCTGACCGTTAGATTTAGTAATCAATCTAATGGAAAACGCCCCAGACATCACTGAAGAGGACAAGGTGTGCACCCTAATGTTCGATGAAATGAAAGTGGCTTCATCGTTTGAGTGGGATGCGTCGCCACATTGTGTTTGTCCGCCAAAAGAATATGTGCAGGTGGCAATGGTGCAAGGAGTTTACAAATCCTGGAAACAGCCAGTGTTTTATTTTGATGAACAGAGTCGGACATGGGCCCAGCCAATTGTAAATTGTGGAAAGAGCTTGGGATTTCTACAGGTGAGATTATTATAAATATTGTATATTAAATCCTTATTGTTTTAAATGCAATTTTTCAGACAAAACATGGTTTGAGCATCCGTCTAACTCAGAACTGAAGGTGTTTGTTTTTGCTGATGTGCCACATCTTATAAAACTGTTAAGAAATCATTATTTAGATGCTGGAATCGTTTGGGACGGAAAGCATTAGACATCCGAGTCCGTAAAGCAAGCGATGCAACACTGCGGCTCGTCAGACAATTCCATACCTTGGAAAATTACGGATGACCACCTTCACGTCCAAAATTCTGGTCGGCAGCGTGTTAATTTGGCAACGCAACTTTTTGCGAACACCACAGCGAATGCTATTTTACGCTGTTATTCTATGGGCAAAGAGGTGGACAACGCCTTGGAAACACCTGCGTTTATCAAGCTTGTTAATGACTGGTTTGATTTATTTAACTCAAAGTTGGCCGGGTTTAATTATACTTGCATGCCAGCAAAACAACCACATGGCTGTTCACCTGATATGCAGCAACAAGTCTTAATAAAAATGACAGATTTTGTCAGCATGCCAATTGTTCCAAATTTAAAGGCGCATTCGCAATCTCAAGAATTGCCGATGAAAAATTGTCTGCCCTTTCAGAAGGGAATCAAAATTAGCAACGCATCGCTTCAGCAAATGCATGCTTTTTTGTCTGAGCGGTATGTCAAACATTACATAATAACTTGCAGACTTTCGCAAGATCTCCTTGAGCATTTTTTTTGGCGCAATGCGGTCGAAGGGTGGCCTTCATGACCATCCTTCGCCTACTGACCTTAAGTTTAGGTTGCAAAAATAATTTCTTGGTAATTTGGAACAATACTTTATTTAAACGTGAATTCGTCAAATGTAGTAGTTAGTAAATGTCCTAATGTTTTGATGTATGTACATTCGTCAAAGTAGTATACATATAGTGATGTTGTCTTCGTCTCAAAGTAAGTGTGAATACGTGTGAAAAGCACTTAAGCTAAACAACGAATTATAATATATGGTTAACCCTTAAATTTAGCTCGCAATACAGAACTCTCGGTCTCAAAGGGTAATGTTGAAGTAGATGAGGTGCCCTGGTTAAACATCAGCGTACTAGCATCAATTGAGCCGCTATCCGAGATAGAAGAAGTTGGGGACGACCATGATTTCTCGTTGTCAATAGAACAAACAGAAGAAATTGATGAGCTGACGGAGTACGTGGCAGGGTACATAATTAAAAAACTTAACCTTACAGACGAGGATAAAGGAGAATCAAAGTGTTAGTTATGTCAAAGACAATATAGTATACAAGATATTGCAATTGGTAATACGAAGAAAAACAGTTATTTCGTCTCAGGCCCCGGGACCTAGGTATAGCGGTACTTTTCTATGTTCTGCCTGTGCGTGAGCGCGATAGCGGATAGCATGTGCAGCCGTTCTTGTTTTAGCACTCAGAAAAGGGTCAAAATGTGTCGTGTGCGTTGTTTACATTTCTTGCTTTGCCTGCCTGTCGAGATTTTTGCTATTTTTTGATATTTCTGTCGTTGTCTGTCTCTTTCAAAAGTGAACTACTGAATACACTTTCGAAATTTGAATACTGAATACTGTTTCCTAAATTGTCAGATCATTAAAGTTGTGGCAAGTCAATAAATGATATACAATTGCCACACACACACATTGAATTTGGATATGCATATATGTACACAAACAGCCAAATTTCAGTTTGACAATTGCTGGTCATTCATACTCTTTAAAATTTTGAGTTCTATGACACTAGCCAAGAATTATGCCACACAGTTTAGCAAAGATGCACACAAATTTCGAAAGTGTATTCAGTAGTTCACTTATGAAAGAGACAGACAACGACAGAAATATCAAAAAATAGCCAAAATCTCGACAGGCAGGCAAAGCAAGAAATGTAAACAACGCACACGACACATTTTGACCCTTTTCTGAGTGCTGAAACAAGAACGGCTGCTATCCGCTATCGCGCTCACGCACAGGCAGAACATAGAAAAGTACCGCAATGCCTAGCTCGGGGGCCTGAGACGAGGTTTTTCTTACCAATTGCAAACTCTTCTAATATTTATGCTCATTGGTTATGTCGACCAGGTGTCGGCAGGATTTTTAAAAAAAACCGTCAATGGAATTTAAAACAAAAATAATAGAATTAGAAAAGATATTCTTGCTACACAATTACGACAGTAAAATAACACTTCAAAGTAATATTATTGATGTTTTAGTTAAAAAGGCCAATAATATTTCTTTGGCACAAAAAACTAAACAATTTATTTTTAAAACAAGACTTTTCTTTAGAATAAAATATGTAAACAAAAAAATAAAACTGCAAAAGCAAAAGCAGAAAATTGTTGGCAACAAAAATATGTTAAAAATTATTTTATAAGAATTATTAAAAAAAAACAAGTGGAAACGTTGCAGTCGGACGCAACCGACTGCGATATACTCGATACCAGTATTAAAACCGGTTAAAAGAGGCCTGATTGCAAAGGGGTACGGATGCGGCAGGGGTGTACGCTGCATCAAAAATTGTCTGATACAGATGGGGATACCACCAGCTATCTTCCTGCTAAATTTGGTGGCTCTAGCTCAAAGTTTGTTAAGTGAAGGGGAAGGGGGCTGGGGGCGTTTTGGGTGGGCGTGGCATCCAAAATTTTGATGCAGATCTTTGTGGAATGCCAATTGCAATCTTCCTACCAAATTTGGTGACTCTAGCTCAAAGTTTTTAAAAGTTGGGGAGGGGGGGCTTGGGGTAGGCGTGGCGCCAAGATATCTTTGGGGGTCACTACTAGTTATCTTCCTACCAAGTTTGGAGACTCTAGCTCAAAGTTTTTAAAAGTTGGGGAAGGGGGGCTTGGGGTAGGCGTGGCGCCAAGATATCTTTGGGGGTCACTACCAAATATCTTCCTACCAAGTTTGGAGACTCTAGCTCAAACACTATGAAAGATACACGCATTCCCGCTTTTAACGAAAAGTTGGGGCGGCTGAGGTGGGCAAGGGCGGTATGGGTGGGTGCGGCATCCCAAATTTATGCAGTTTTTTGAGGATCGTCATCACCTATCTTGGCGTAAAATTTGGTGGCTGTAGCTCAAAAATTGAGGTAGATATAGGCGTTTCTGATTTCACACTGCGGGGGGCTGGGGGCAGAATGGGTGGGCGTGGCCCCAAAATTTTTAATGCAGATCTTTGGGGATCGTGACCAGTTATCTTCCTACCGATTTTGGAGACTGTAGCTCAAACACCATGAAAGATACACGCATTCCCGTTTTTAACGAAAAGTTGGGGCGGCTGGGGTTGGCAAGGGCGGTATGGCTGGGCGTGGCATCCAAAGTTTTGATGCAGTTTTTTGGGGATCGTCATCACCTATCTTGGCGTAAAATTTGGTGGCTGTAGCTCAAAAACTGAGGTAGATATAGGCGTTTCTGATTTCAAACTGCGGGGGCGCTGGGGGCGGAATGGGTGGGCGTGGCCCCAAAATTTTGATGCAATTTTTTTGGGGATGCCATTAGCTATCTTCCTACCAAATTTGGTAGCTCTAACTGTAAGGGTGTGCGGAAACGGTGGATTTATCGATTTTGAGTTATCGAATTTATCGATTTGCCAGCCTCCCAGTTATTGTATAACCCCAATCTTGACACTTTATCTGTCCCGGCCATAGATAAAGACATTTGCAAAGTTTCAAGTCTCTAGCTTGAAGGGTGTGGAAAAAAGTTGCGTTCATACAGACAGACAGACGGACAGACGAACAGACGGACAGACGGACAGACGGACAGACACCATGACGGACATTGCACAAACCCAATATACTCTTTACCTTCGGTATCGAGTATAAAAATATTAATTAAAATTTGCATTTCTTTTGTAATATTTATTCAAACATTTTCGTGTTAGCTGCAGGAAAAATTGCACATATGTATATATGTATTTAGAAACGCATGCACTCACACATTTTATTGTGTTGACGCAAGCCAGACATTTCCCTGCGGTACGGCTGGTGTCAAGGTATACCAAATTCTAGTCTGTGATGCATCACTAGTAGCTAGCTAAATCGTTAGCTTCGAGTAATGCAGAGGGCGTTAGGAAAATAAAACGAAAAACACAAAATAAAATCATACGGTGCATCACTGCAACCTAGCGACCAGTAATGCATAGAGTCGCTAGGCAAATAAAACGAAAAACACAAAACAAGCAAAGCGACAAAGGAACAGAACAAGACAAAGCGTGTGTGACAAAGTTAACTGTTAATGAACTGGTTATAACCAGAATTTTGTCAGTTTTTGTCTTCAAATTTGCATTGTCGCGAGCGCATTTTTCGGTACAGTCATTAGTGAAAAGTTATCAAGCGAGTGCGGGTCATCACATCATAATTTTACAACATTTTTTTTAATAAATCAATTACTGTACCATAATTGTAAGTGCATAATTGAATATTATTTAAATAAAGAAGAAAAATGCAGCAGCATAACAATTACAAATGATGAATTAATGAAATGCGCAAATTGCAAAAATAATGAAGACATGAAAGGTAAGTTTCACTACGAATATAATTTTATCAATTTTTTTCACTAATGTGTTCAATATTTATAGATTTTTTAAAAAATGAATTTGCGACGTTGAGCTTTGAGTTTAAATCAAATTATTCTCATTTCAGGTGAATATGATGGCAAGGTTACTTGGTCCTTCTGGGCCAAAATCAAATTTAAAATACATTTTAACGGATCAACTTTCAATGGAGTACAACGTAGATGGTGTTTTGGGGAAAGAGCCATTAAAAAATATTAGTTTTTTCTTTATGTCGTTAATAGGTAAAAAAAAAGAATACAGTAAAAGACATACAATTCAAATTAAATTTAATCTCTTTTTTACATTACAGACGCAATTTCTAAGTGCAATGTAGGGCCGCCGGAGCTGGAGCTGCGTAAGGCGATGCAACTCACAAAAAAAGAATAATTAAGAAAAATAATATTAAGCCTAAGTAATTTTTAACATAAGTAGCACTTTTTATTATTCAAAATTTAAAAATAAATTAATTTTGTTAATATTTTAATTACCAATGTGTCTTCGTTTATATTTTGTACTGGCGAAAATGTAAGCAACTTGTACTAGCGAAATAGTTAGTTTGGGCGGCCTAACGATATTCCTAGGCCTTTGGCCCCAGGGAAATAGCTAGCGATGATCCTACTGCGAAAGGCCTAGAGCGAAAGCCTAACGAAAGAGTTAGCTTGGGCGTCCTAACGATTTTCCTAAGCCTTTGTCCCCAGGGATATCGTTCGCTAATGGTAATGCACCGCCGTACCGCTCGGTACGCTCTGCGGACATTCTCTAGTTAAATTCGTTAGGTAAATGCATTGCTGGTGGTGCGCGTGTGCACCAGTACTCATCACTGAGTACTAGGCATATCGCTAGTCTAGCACCGGGACCGCGTACCGCAGGTTTAATACCAACAAGAATACATACAATGAGTATGTATTCTTGTTGTTTAATACTCACTCGCTCTCGCTCTCTTTCGTACTCCCCAGTGGCGCAGAGCTGAATGAGGTCGGCCGAATTATTGCATTATTTCAAGCCGAAATGTAATGCATTACCTATGATCTTTTTTTCCAGCGCATTTGTAATTGCAAAAATAAAAACGACTGCTCGCACGAACGCAACGAGCTGTTATCAACTTCGTCCCTTCTCCTCTAACCCACAAACGATTTTCGTCTTTCGTTTTTTGCATGTTTCGTTTTGTGTTTGGCCCGCGCGCCACTTTGTCTATGCCTATTCCTTTTGTGTTTAAAAGTGTAAAGTGATTTAATACAAATGCATAATTGCATGTGTGTGACGATTTTCGTCTTTCGTTTTGTGTTTGGCCCGCGCGCCACTTTGTCTATGCCTATTCCTTTTGTGTTTAAAAGTGTAAAGTGGTTTAATACAAATTCATAATTGCATGTGTGTGACGATTTTCGTTTTCGTTTTACCCGCGGCACGCGTCACTTTTACTAATTTCTTGTATTGTGTGGACGCATTTTTCGCAGTGAATTGGTATGTATAAATCATCTTTATTTTATTTTCAATAACAACAAATTAATAATGTTAAATTTACAGATGCTATTAAAACAGAAGGGTATACAACTAAAACCTTCAAAAAGGTCGGCTGGCGAAACCAAAGTTTGATATGAAGCCAAAAAATGAAAATAAAAATGATGTAGAATCTTAAAAATAAATAAATAAACTTAAAATAAATATTAATATCTGAACAAAAAATAATTTATTATTAAATTATTTATTCAATTACATTGCAGGAAAGTAAGCCACTTTATATAGTGGGAAACTGCGTTGCAGGTATATTATCTTGTAATGTAAGCACATTACCATCCCATAAGCGATTTTTAAATTGTATGCTACGTTTTATACAGGCTGCAGAATTTCTGCATTACAATATTTTATAAGGCTACGCTTGGGTAATGGAGACCCGAAAGAAACTTCGGCTCGTCATTACTTTCTGCATTACGATATTCAATAAAGTCATGCACCGTGCCTACAAAGCGGCCATTGTGTTAAGAAAGTAATGGAGCTTGTATACGTTTTTGTAATGCATACAGCCGACGAATATTCCATTCGTAACGATCTAATAATGAGCATTTGCGCCACTAGGTAGTTCAGTAAACCTTGTGCCCATAAAAACAAGCATAACAAATTTTGGAGCCACAGCCACCCATTCCGCCCAAGCCACCCTTCCTAGAGGAGGAGAACTATCGATGGCACTATCGTCACTATCGATGGTTGGGCGCTATCGAGCCACCATCGATGGCAGCAGACACCTTCGATAGTGGCCCATCCACTATCGATAGTGCCATCGATAGTGCACTTTCCACATCGCTAAAAAAATTTGTTCGCGCCTATTCTGTGTCAGCAATTACAAACAATAAAAATTAAGTAGATATGGATCGCTTTTTAAAACTAGGTATGTATTATATATTATACATAAGTGTTTAGGTCGATTATGTGTCGAATTTAAGGTAAACGTCGAGTGACCGCGTCAAGTACCGACAGGCAGGACTGCGATTGCACCAGCACAGACTCTGAAAGGGATTCTGAACCAGATCGGCAGAGTGCCAAAAAAAAAGAATTTAAGACAAGTGGCAATACATGATGAAGGTATGACTTAATTAAAAGTGCCGAATTATAAGTTTTATATATTTAAATATACTCCTTTTTTTTCCAGGTGAATCCAACTGATTTTCCCTCTATTGGAAGCCTTTCTTTGCAAATATCTCTGCGTTCCCGCTACGTCCGTAGAATCAGAAAGGGCATTCAGCAAGACGGGCCAAATTATTTCAGAGAGGCGAACCCGCCTCAAAGAGAAAAATGTAAAAATTCTTTTATTTTTAAACCGAAGCTCAGTTAAAATAAACCATAATTTTATTGTATTCGTTTAAAATAAATTTGTTTGTTGGGCTATACTATCGATGGCGCTTTCGACACTATCGATGGTTTAAAATAAACTATCGTCGAATATCGATGGCGCCCGCTATTGATAGTTCTCCACCTCTAACCCTTCCACGCAGTTTATAATAAGAAACGCCTATAACTTCCTGAGTTTTTGAGCTAGAGCCACCGAATTGGTGTCAAGATAGGTGCTGAAATTTCTCAAAAAACTGTATCAAAACTTTGGATCCCACGCCCACCCATTCACATATTGTGGCGTTAGGTTGATAAAATTCTCTAAAAAAATTGGAAAAACAGCTGTATTTTGTTTACTTGCCAAATAAAATAACTGAATTTAATGTAATGACTAGCGAGCAACGCTGTCTTCGTCTGTCTTGTTTTTTACGGAAGTAAAAGAAAAAGCAGGCTGCAAACGGAAATAAAATTGATATCATTTTAGTGAACCCATATTTGATGGGCAAACCATAGATGTTTAACATATCCAAAACTTAAGCACTCACTTTGCAAATTCACCTTACAGATCTATACCCTGAATAGCTCCATCGGAGCCTGAATTAGGTAAATTTTGTCAATATGTATAAAGGCCTGTTGTCACATACAACGGAAACCGAAACCGAACGGAATAACGGAATATTTTTTTTTGTTTACATTCGCTTATTTACATCCGCATCGCGTTATTACTTACAAAATGCAATATTAGCTTCGTTCGATTTTACGAACTCCATCAATTTTTCCTCATCCTCCAGACTTAATTTAACTTTCGACATTTTTGCGATTTTCTATTGCTTACGCATAAAAAACATACAGAAATGACCAGCGTTAAGTTAGCTGCGTTTCTAGAAATCAGAGGAGCGCAAAATAAATAATCGATAGGCAGCAACCGAATAAAGGCAAAAGTACTTGTTT
Organism: Scaptomyza graminum; assembly: GCA_018901835.1. Lineage (NCBI taxonomy): Eukaryota > Metazoa > Arthropoda > Insecta > Diptera > Drosophilidae > Scaptomyza > Scaptomyza graminum. Next base: position 90,413 of record JAEIFL010000084.1, on the reverse strand, counting down.
CGGTTTCTGTTGCAAATGTTCTGAATTCGGTTCCGGTTTCCGTTGTATGTGACCACAGGCGTTAAGCCGGCTCTTGCCCAACAGGTTGTTGCACTTTTTACGGCCGTAATGAAGTGCTCAACATTTATTCCTACCGTAACGAGAGCCAAGCTGTTGTTTTCATTGTTCAACACTAAGTTACGACCCTAACTAACAGAACTGCATACCTGGTTATGTTATTACAGTACGGGCGCTGTACGAGACCTTTTTTCGACGTAGAATACGTCTTACCTTTCGTAAATGAGGTCTCAATCTAAAAAAGTTGTTGTTGCAATATGTGAGTTTAACAAAATCGTTATTGCTCATGAACTAATGGATCAATTTTCCTCAAATTAATTTCATTTTAAAGCCAAGGCTTCCAACTTGCAATAAAATTATACTTATTTATGTATTGATTACATTTTCTGTTAAAAAAATGAAACCAAAATATGTATATTTTTGCTTCATTTCGAAGGCTTTAAATTAAATATAGCAATCTCAATAATTCATCAATTACTCTGCTTTTTGAAAAAATAAGTTGAGATGAGTTAAAGAAACATTCCTACTCAAATTTTATATACTTTTGCCGAATATATAGCTTTTTAAGGCAAAAATCCAGCGCAAAAATCACTGCTTTTTTTTTAAATTGAAAATTGGCTGGCAAAAATCCTCAACTGAACCCTCCACGAGGGTGCCGGCTGGGCAATGGGCATCGTACTACCTCGAAACAAACGAGGGGTACTTGGTGCTATTTGCCTTGCGGAGGGACAGGGCGTCGTCTGGCCAAAGTGAACCCCAAACCACTCAAAGGCTTCGGCGCTGCGAGGGCAAGGGGCTAACTGAAGCGGACGCCGCTCTGTCCCAAAACAAACAAAAGTACTGCGAATCTACGCGTGTGTGAAGAGGTAGTACTGTGTCTAGCTAAGGCGAGCTCTACACCACTCAAAGGCTTCGGTACTGAGAGGGTGCAGAGCAAACCATGGTTCGAGGTCCTTGGCAGTAAGGTTAAAATGCTATGGGTAGACTCCCCAGACAAAAAATCAAGATGGAGAAAAGTAAGGACGCAACTCGGGTTGGGATGTCAACCCAAACGTCGGTGGAAAAGGGTGCTACCACCGGCGGGCACGGGGGGGAGAAATCCTCTCTGCGTGTCGCCAGCAACCCACCCTCCGTACTGGTTGGAGCAGGCCAGGATGGTTGTATAGCTACTGCCACTACTAAGCCCAAAATGTGGCGCGATTCCGCAGTCCATGGAGACTCGGATGGCGACTCACAAAGAGGGTCACATAACTCAGAAGCCGAGGATCCTTCATGTCCGCCAGGCCCGCAGAGTACCAGCACCCCCAGTAGGGTCGGGCTCAAAAGGTCAAAGGAGGGCATGAAAGCCAAGGCACAGTACAAGGCGGCCCTAAAGATCCGGGCTCGGCTCGCTGACTGCAAGCGTGATCTCACTCAGGATGAAATCCGCCAGCAGAAGTGGGCCGACGAAAGGATCGAAGAGGGCAGAGCTCATTTCGAGAAACGGAAGAACATGGCGCCCGAGAACGTCAGTTTTGCCAACAAGGTGGAGGAGAGCTTGGCTGTAAAACGCCAGCGCTCCGCTGAAACCGCTAAAGCAGAGGTGCCAGCCAGCAAGCGGCCCTGCAAAAAGCCAGCGACGCTAACAAAACCGACGGCCAGCGATGTGGCGAGGCGACACCTAGTCGTCGCGCTCATCGACCGGAGCGACCCAAACGGCAAGATGAAGCCAGAACAGTGGAAGAAGGTGGAAGAGCTGCTGTTCGATGCGCTTCTGAGGCGTATGGGCGAACCGGACTCGCTTCCCATCTCGTTTGATGGAGCGGGCTGGCTCTCGGGCGTTAAAATTCTTAGTTGCAAGGATGACCACACCCTGAAGTGGGTCACCGGCGTCGTGGCTGCCCTGGACGCTCCGTGGGAGGGTGCCAAGCTCGAGGTAGTGGACAGAACCTGCATTCCGTCCCTACCGAAGGCAAAAGTACTTTTCCCGCGGGTCGTACCAGCGGACCAGGCGCTGCAACTCCTTAAGTGGCAAAACCCGGACGTGCCAACAGTTGATTGGAAGGTGATCCATGTTGCGAAACCCGATAACAAGGGTCAGCAAATGGTGATCCAAATCAACAAGGAGGCCGACGATTTGCTGTACGGAAGGTTCGGAAAGATGGCGTGGGGCGTAGGCAGTGTCTACCTGCGACTCAAAAAGCGCCACCCGGATGATAAAAACACGAACACGCTGGAGGTGGGCGAGGTGGAGAACGACCTAGCGGAGGTCACCCGCGCCACCCAAAGTCTAGAGATAGAGGATGATGAGGATGCGGACATCACCGTGAAGGAAGTCCCATCCGTGGAAGACTCTACAGCCAACAATGGAGCTGAGGGTCATCCAAGTCAACCTGCATAAAAGCAAGCTGGCTTCGGCGGAGCTCCTGATAACCCTGGAGACAGGGCCCGCCGACGTCGCCTTAGTCCAGGAGCCTTGGATAGCGTCGGGAAACAAGGTTTCTGGACTGAAGAGCCCTAACTACAACATATTCTACCCGACAACAGTGAGTAGAGCAAGGACCGCAATCCTAGTAAGGAAAGGTATCTATGCTTACTTATTGTCTAATTACAGTACTGACGACCTCACAGTGGTCGCACTAGAAGGTGGCAGAGATGAGCCAATCTTGATGGCATCCTGCTATATGGCGCACGACACCAATGCGCCCCCTCAAGAGCTCACCCGACTGGTGACAGAGGCTGACTCCAAGAAGCAGTCCCTCACCATCGGAGCAGACGCCAACGCTCATCACACGGTATGGGGAAGCGGGGACATCAACGACAGAGGTGAGTCACTGCTTGATTTCATACTTCAGACTAATCTTAAGATAGCGAACGAGGGAGAAGAACCAACATATGTTGGCCCTACCTCATCAAACGTCTTAGATATAACACTCGCGTCGGTAACGTATACTGTGGTTAAAGATTGGAGAGTCCTCAGTAGACACTCCTTCTCGGACCACAGGTACATTCAATTCCGTGTTAACTTTGAAAGAACAGTGGAAAAGAAAGTGTACAGGAACCCTCGGAACACGGACTGGGAGCAGTTCGCTAAAGAGGTCGAAAGAAAACTACCAAGACCGCCCATGATAGCCTCCACAGATAAATTGGAGAAGTCCCTGGAGACACTCAACAAAAATCTGCTGGCGGCCTATCACAAAACTTGTAGACCATCCCAAGAGAAGAAGAGACACAAGCCCCCATGGTGGACTCCTGAACTCAAGGGAATAAGGAAAGACGTACTAGAACTCTTCAAACTCGCAAAACAAGCGGAAGAAGAGCTAGTATGGACCGAGTACAGAATACGGCTCCGTGACTTTAAGAAAAAAGTACGAGTAGCTAAACGACATGCATGGCAAAACTTCTGTTCAGGCATCGAGAAGACAGCTGACACCGCAAGGTTAAGGAAGCTGCTGGCTCGCCAACAGACAGTACAAAGCCAATTAAAAACTGAAGACGGCAGATGGACGGAAAGCAGTGAAGATGCGGCAAATGTGCTCCTGGAGGCGCATTTCCCTAACTGCACTGAAGTCAACACAAACACACAAACGATACCTTTAACCACAAGGGTGGAGTTTCCTGAAGGTATCACAACAACACAACGGATAATGTGGGCAATAGACTCCTTTGAGAGCTACAAATCACCAGGTCCAGACGGGATATTCCCGGCCATGATGAAGAAGGTCAAACATGTGATCACTCCATGGCTGAGAGAAATTTTCAGGGGATGTCTTAGTTATGGCTATGTGCCGGTGGCCTGGAGGACAGCGCGGGTAATTTTCCTGCCAAAAGCAGGAAAATGTAGCCACGTGCTGCCGAAAGACTACAGACCCATTAGCCTGACTTCGTTCCTGCTAAAAACTCTAGAAAAACTGATAGATCTCCACATCAGAGAGAATACAGAAATGAATCTAGAACAAAACCAACACGCATACACAAAGGGCAAGTCGGTGGAAACAGCGCTACACTCCCTTGTAGCAACCATAGAGAAAGCACTACACCACAAAGAATACGCCCTAGGCGCATTTCTGGACATCTCAGGCGCATTTAACAATGTGTCAACAGAAGCAATAATGCACAGCCTAAGAGCTGTGACCCCAACAGAAGCGGTACACTCCTGGGTTCAGAACCTACTGAGCAGCAGGAGAATACTAGCGGAATGGGGAACCACTACCGCAGTCAGGGAAGCCAAGTGTGGCACTCCCCAAGGAGGAGTGCTCTCACCCCTACTGTGGAACCTGGTGGTAAACAAACTACTAAGGAAATTTAAACGGAAAGCCCCGAAGATAACTGCCTATGCGGACGACATAAGCATAATTATCACGGGCAAGTGCCCATCGACTATCAGCTCAGTCATGGACCACACACTCAAAAAGATACTTGAATGGGCCATGGAAGCCGGTCTAAGTATCAACGCGGACAAGACGGACCTCATTCTCTTTACAAAGAGATACAAGGTACCTCGCTGGACTCCACCAAAAATAAACGACAAGGCACTGATACCGAAAGAGAGTATCAAGTACCTGGGAATAGTAATGGATAGCAAGTTGAGTTGGAAGCTCAATGTGGAGGAAAGGGTAAAGAAGGCCACCAATGCACTCTATACATCGCAAAAGATGTTGGGTAGCACTTGGGGACTCTCACCAAGACTGACACATTGGATTCTTATCTCGATTGTGCGCCCCATACTACTCTACGGAATACTGGTATGGTGGGAAGCCACAGAGAAGTCCACATACCTTAAAAGAATGGAAAAAACTCAGCGACATGCACTTACGTGCATCACAGGGGCGCTGAAGACCACACCAACTAAAGCACTACAGACCATACTGAATGTCAACCCCGTGGACATACAGGCACGCCTAACAGCAAAAAAGACTGCTCAACGTCTTTGCACGATAGGTAATATGAAGATATACAACTACGGGCATAGTACAATTGGAAGAGGGATCCAAGTCGAAACAGACTATATGACCCCAAAAAACAATTTTAACTTCACGCCCACGCTCCTAGGAAAAGATGATTGGCGCTCAGGAGCTGAGCAGACGGCCATCAACATATACACAGACGGCTCAAAAATGAGGGAAGGTGTCGGTGCAGCAGTGTACTGCGCCGAGCCCCCCATGAGCCTGTCTTACAAACTTCCGGACCACTGCAGCATATTCCAAGCGGAGATATTCGCAATAAGGAAAGCTGCAGAAGCAGTCCTGACAACAAACACAACGCAGGATATGGTGAACATATTCGTGGACAGTCAGGCGGCAATCAAAGCCTTGCAGGCCCACTACATAAGCTCTCGCAATGTCCAGTCGAGCAGGGAGACGCTAGATGCACTTGGCACCGTTAAAAAAGTGCGCATCTACTGGATTCCAAGCCATCAGGGCTTCGAGGGCAACGAAATGGCAGACACTCTTGCCAAGCAAGGTGCAACGGGACTCAACAGTGATACTGTGGAAGTTCCGATCTCCCTACGAACGCTACACTCCTACATGGAAGCACAAGCAAGGGACGCAGCAGTACTAAGGTGGACTAACACCTCTGACTGCAAAATCTCAAAAATAATGTGCAAAACCTACGACGAAAAACTAACGAAATATATGCTAAAGCTACAAAGGCATGACTGCCGAAGGCTGGTTGGTCTCCTGACAGGCCACTGCCTAGTCGCAGTACACGCAAAAAAGCTAGGCATAACGGACAACGACAATTGCAGGAAATGCAAGGATCCAGGTGTCAAGGAAACGTTAGAGCACCTCCTGTGCAGCTGCCCAGCACTGGCAGCACAAAGACTACGCTACCTACAAGTCCCCTTTCTGGCTTCGCTCAAAGAAGCCAGCAAGCTGGAACCCAAAAAGCTTCTGGCATTTGCCAGAAGCACACATACTCCGCAGGACTACACATCGAGATAGTCCATCGAGTTAGTCCCAACTATCTCCTACCACCGGCCTCACTAAGGACCCTTTAGCGGTCTATGTGTGGCACTCCCCTGGGAGTGTCAGCCGGTCTAACCTAACCTAACCTAAATTGCAAATTGCTTAAAAACTCATCGATGAATATTTTTTAATTTTTTTCATTATAAAATAGACTTAATTTCTTTTCGTTTGATATAAATGCGGTCATGATTGGTATCTTCTAAATGTTGAAATTTTATTAAGATATTCGGTCATAATTAAATTTTTGTCAAATGTGTGTTTTATGAGAATATTACTTAAGTGACGGCTATCATATGAAATCATGATACAAAAAAGACCGATAACGCATTGCGCATAAACAGCTGTTTTGCGTGACGTCACATGTGACCAGTTGGTAGTGGATTGTAGTGGATTTGAATAAGTTACGACTGTTAAAAGTGAATTAATTGATTGAAAATGCGCTGTGCAGTTTTAGGATGAAACAATAATAACAAATTGATCTTATATTAACTATTTTTGTTATGTAAGGCATAAATATGCATTTCAGATTTTTTATATGTTTAATATATTTAACTTTCAAATCATATACATACTATATTTACTTTCCTAATTTTTGTTGCACAAGGACAGACATATTCTACGTTTAACCTATGCGCCCGTGTGATCTAACACAGGCTGTAATCTTTTTTTATATGAAGATTTTACGGTTCGTGCGCTGTACGGGCATCTGCGTATGGGCCTTAAAGAACAAAAAGTTCCCAAGGTTAGATTACAAATTTTCAATTCTTATGCGTTTAAAACCGGTAAAAGTAGGCCTGATTGCAAAGGGGTACGGATGCGGCTGGGTATACGCTACCTCAAAGATTTTCTGATGCGAATGGGAATGCCACAATCTTCCAACCAAATTTGATTACTCTAGCTCAGAGATGGGCACGTCACGACGTTCCTATGCACACGCAGGCAGCGTGTGCATAGGCCCTGTGCCGCAGCCAACTTCACAAAATCACACGTACACTATAAGCATTGAAAGCTATTAATAGAACACGAATCGGAATTCGGTCGTCGTCGGTTGTGCTTGTATGCGTGTGAAAATTGTGACAATATGTGTGCGTGCCCATCTCTGCTCTAGCTCAATGTTCGTAAAAGGTGGGTATGGGTGGGCGTGGCTCCAAAATGGTTGATGAATTTTTTTTGGGGATGCTAGCAGTGTTGCCATATTAGCTACTTTATAGCTAGACCTAGCTATTTTGAAACTGCAATAGCTATAACATTTAGTGAAATGCTATTAGCTACAATTCTAGCTATTTTAAAAAGTCAATCGGTTTTTTTTTGGCACTTTATTAATAGTTCTAATAGTTTTTCTACCGATAGGATTTATTTTAAAGTTCACTCAACAAAACAACAACTCAAAACGAAAAAATACATTTTGTAAAATGGGAGAACCCGGAGGATACTGCAAAGTTTTGGAGTATAGAGATGCTGGAAGTATCAACACATTCGCCCCCTTAGCAGACTTTGCTGGTGGTTGGTCAAACGCAGAGTTGGAACGCGTTTTTAGTCAAGTTCAGCTTGTGAAAACTAAAATAAGGAACAGAATGAATTTAAAAACTCTTAATGCTATTTTAGCCATAAGGTTGGTTACATTAATAATTTAAATTTTAAGATTTAAAATTCAAAAAAAATCTTGTTGATTCACAGATATGGACTTAAAAGAAGTGGGATGTTTTGCTTTAATTACACACGGCCAGCAAATTATTTGAGGATGATTTCGGAATCCGAAAAATATCAAGATACTGTTGAAAACGTCATTGATATTGACGAAATATCGTTGTTGTTGTAAGAAAATAAACTAAATAAAACCATTGTATTTTATTTACATACCAAAATCGTCTAGTTTCAATTCATATTCTCAATTTAACTATTTAAAAAATTAGCTATATTTGTAGCTATTTTAAATAAGTTTTAAGCTATTTCTAGCAATTTTTTTTTATCAATCTAGCTATTTCAGCCCATGAAATTCTGGCAACACTGGATGCTAGTAACACTAAATTTTGTAGTTCTAGCTGTAAGGATGTGCGAAAGAGGTGGATTTATCGATTTTGAAATATCGAATTTATCGATTTGACAGCCCCTCAGTTATCGTACAACTCCAATCTTGACACTTTATTTGTTGGTAAAAGTTGCTCTAATACAGACGGACGGACAGACACCATGACGGACATTGCACAAACTCAATACACTTTACCTTCGGTATCGAGTATAAAAAACTAACTTTGGCTAAAAGATTAAAATCATCCATATTTCTATACCTTAAATTGAACCCGGGCCAAGCTGAAAAGTTTGCTGTGAGATGGAACACATTAATGTCCGACGCAGACAGCATCGAACTTGGTGTTCCACAATAGCAGGAATCCTACCAGAAAACGATTGACAACTTCTACATTTGCTGATGATAGAACTACTTATTCTCAGTCGCTCAGTCTCCATGCAAGCAACAGGGCAACTTGCTCTTCATCTGGTCAACGTCGAAAATGGTTATTAAGGAGTAAGGGTACCGAAGTATGTTCGGAACGCATAAATATTTTACCGGTCAGGGAGGTTATTGCGAAACAAAAAGTTACAAGGTTGATCCCGTCTTCGTCATAGCGACTTCTAACCCAGCGATGAATTTTAGGAATGCGCACTCAGAATACTGTCCAAAAATGAGCTGTTAGTTAATGGCCCTACGCAGATGACAGTACAGCTCCCGTACCGTAATACACACATACGAGTACGAGTCGTAACGACCAGTTCTAAACATTGCACTATGGTCGATTTTTTTGTTGGCATTAATGCATTTTTTTTTGTTAAATATTATCTAAAATATTATCATAAAATCTTACAAGATTTTTACGAAGTATTCCTAATATTAACTAAGCTTTCAAAGTCAGCTGATTCAGTGGTGCTTTGAATTGTAAAAAAGGCCGGGAAAAATTAAACAACTTGCAGCTGGAATTTTAGCGTGATGCCAAATATTAAGTAAAAGTGTAAATATGGAAAAAGCAGGTCTAGGTATGTAAAAACAGTTGTTAATACATGTTTTTTGTCAATTATGTGTAGTTATTGATTTGTCCAATGTGTTGCTCGTTTGTATTTTTAGGTGTATACTAACAAACTTACGTGTCTTCCGTGGATTATTACTTTTGTATAGCACAACGATTCACCAAGGTTAAAGTTGAATTATTATAGAATCAAATGGTATTAACGCTTTTTGCCCGTTTTTGCCCCTTTTCGCAAAATATTACATATTGCCGGTGTTTTTAAGTTCAGACAAGCCGCGTTGCTTGATTTTTGGAGCGACAACAAACGTGATGCAGACGCTCTAAACAGTTAAATGTTAGAAACCATTGATGAAAACTATTTGTGTGAAGACCAAAAAAGTTGAATACCAAAAAAACCTAAGAAACATTACCTTACTTATTTTTAGAAAGCTTAGTCCAGATTTATTGAAAAATAAAAAAGTTTTTCATACGACAAATCGCATTTTATGATTGTTCTTATGGGAGCTATATGATATGGTTGACCGACGTCTATGATTTTTTGTAGCAATGTTAGTGTTATAAAAACAAGCTTAACTTCCATATTTGGACCTGATAAGTTGGAAAACAAAAGAAATACAAAACCTATCTTTTTCAAAAGGGGAAGTGACACGCCCATTTTATAAAAATAATTTTTCTTTGGTTCTTACAAACTTAACGCAAAAAACCAAAGCAAAATATCTTGCGTGGTTCCCGAGTTATTATTTAATGTCAGTTTTTTGGCAAAATTGCCCATAGAGCAATGCACATATTGTGACTACTTTCTCTAAATAAATAGTAAATAGCAGCAGTGTTTCTTAAATTTAACTGAATTTTAAATAATGATTACTTTCGTGTTTGTGTACAACAAACGCCTTGCTGCTGGCGGTTATCAAAAAAAAGGCAGGCTGCAAATGCTAAAAACCATTGCACTATGGGTTTTTTTCGTTTTTTTTTGGCATCAACTTCAAATTGAAAGATAGAAAGCTAAGTTTTTGCACATCAATTATTCAAATTAAAGTAGAATTTCGGTTTTTGTTTATTATTTGATTCGACCACGCCTACAACCCCTTCCTCTAACATGGTATCTTAAAATATTTGGAAAATTCAAAATAAATATGTTTTTCGATAGATTTGATTGGTTGTTTTAGATGTTATTATTTATGACTAATTGTTTCAGTAAGTACAAATGCACGCACATCTAAAACAACCAATTTTGCTAAACTTATTAAAAAAAAAATAATTATTTTTTTTACCTTTGAGTTTGACGCCCGCATTTTGGTCATTTCCTTTCAAAATATTTGACAAAACCGCGTATTTTTTCATATACTTGTGTTTCGACGCTTTTACTAAGGTTTTTTTCCCCAAATTTTTGCAGTATATGCTGTTTGACAGCGGCCTCTGAGCGTTTGTGGCTGTCCAAAATGTCTAGCAGCTCTGCATGTTCAAATGCATATCCCTCACGAAAAAGCAAATTAAAGCAGACAAATTAAAATGCATATTATTCTGGACACTTTAGTTAGTAACTCCACATTTAAAAACCTGAGAACTTTGGAGTGCCTTGAGAGTTATTTTCCACGAAACACTGCTATATTTTCTAAGATTAATCAAAAAAACACACATCAATAAAACACGTTTCACAAGGAAAAAAACACATAGAATTGAGGAATATGTTATTTAACTCTTGTTTTACATACCTGAACTACGACTTTCCATCATTTAAAGTTGTATATTTTATTTTATGTGGACAACGTGAGCATTTAAACTTTAGATGTGTTAAGGTGAACTGTACACAAAGCTACCACGTGCGTAATCAGCTGACTTTGACAGTGTATTGATCAATCAGTGTGACCGTAAAAATTTTTATCGATTGATTTTTTATTTAACTAGAGTATTGTAAACATAAAAATAAAAGTTATTTCACGAAACAGAGCAACATTTTTCTTGGGTTTATGCCAAAAAAACGAAAAAAAAAACATGTATTGGTAGCATTTTAGTTAACCAATACTTGATAAGCAGAGCTGAAATAACCAAAGCTTATGCTAAACATGGGAGGAAAAGGATATAAATCGCCACTGGACCGACAGTGCAGGGCTGAGACAAGCCAAACAATTTCTCGTCCCCCGGATGACGCGATCAAAACGCATCATCAATTTAAAAAAGAACGAAATTCGCACTTTAACAGGCTACCTAAACGGGTCATTGCAACCTAAGGTATCACCTTAAGAAATTAAAACTCTCGGAAACCGACACATGCAGATTCTGTGAGTTGGAGCCTGAAACATCAGAACACGTTCTATGTGAATGCCCCTCACTAAGCAGACGTCGACTTCTACAACTGGGAGGTGAACTTATTCCCCCCTACAGGATATGGGAACATATAGACCCTACCAAAGTGCTCTCTTTTATTAGTAGCCTCGGTATAGAGGCTCTACCCTGACGCCTACAGGCCGGTACAAAAGACCTAACATCTGGTCGCAGTGCAATAAGGCCATAGTAATAATAATAATAATAATATGCTAAACATCACCGAAACCACTCAAAAGACTCAAAGCAAATTCACTTTACAGATCTTAACGCGGGCGGAACGGGTCGGCTTGAGTTGAAGAATAAAAAATACTGCAATTTTATCATTATTATTAATTTTTTGTTGCGCAGCATTGACTGCCAAAACAATAGGTATGGCGCTATTGGAGGTAAATTTTTTCAATATTTTCCGAAATATGTATAAGCCGACTCTTGCCCAACATGTTGTTACAGTTGTACGAGTCGTAATGAAGTGCTCAACATTTTTTCCAACCGTAACAACAGCCAAGCTGTTATTTAACATTTTGATTGTTCAACACATATTTAAGGTCAGTAACTAAAATACTGCTTACCAAGGTCTCGTAGTACTGTACGGGCGCTGTACGAGACAATTTTTTTTATATAAAGTCTTTACGGTACGAGAGCTGTACTGTCATCTGCGTTGGGGCCTTTAGGTATGCTAGTTTTCTTTCTATAAGGTGCGGCTCCAGCACAATAAAAAATTCCTGGCAGGAATGTGTGATATATTTTGGAAGCGTGTGTTATTGTGTGACCATAGTCAACTAATTTGTGGTAAAAATATGGCATTTCGCTTTATATAGCTTAGGAGATACATGGCATCATATGCAAAAAGTAAACAAGCCCACAAACACAAAATAAAAAAAGTTTTTTATCAGTCAACTTCCACAGGCATGGTCGCGACTCCACAGATTTAATCAACATAATCTTGCCCTCGTGGCTAAAATTTTCCGCTGGTTTTTACTTTTCTTTTCCATTTTGCTATTCGTTTTCCTGTAGTCGGCACATAAAGATATACATTTTAGTATTTCCTGTGCCCAGCGCCAGTGTGTACATATTGTAGAAAATCGATACTATCGATAACAGACTGTTATTAACAGTTTAGTATATTTTGCTACGTTGCTGGGTATCTAAAATACACGCTGCCAACAAAAAAAATTCCCGCTGCGATGATTTTGTATGTAAAATTTTTTTTTCGCTGTGCTGCGTACCCACCTTTACATACAAATGATTGTCTCGTCTGAAAATTGAATGTAGCCCTTTTAAGACCCTAGACCCTTTTAGTAAGTGCGACAAAGGCAAATAAAGCTTTTTTAAACTTTTAATGAGAAAGAGTGAAATGGCAGGTGCTCTTTTGCATCATGAATAGGTGCTAAAAACGTTCAAATATTATGTATCAGCGCCATCTAGTAAAATTATTATTAATATAGTTAATCTTATTTTGTTTCTATTGCTCATAATTCTGAAATTAAGAAACCAAGTACTTTTGATAGGTTGATAAATATTTGCTTTTACATGAGCTGCTTCATATTGTTGCTGAAAACGACAATGTTGGGCGAAAATGCTGCTGAAAATACACTCTGCCTATAAAATTGCAGCTGTGTAGCATTGCTTATAAGGAATGGACATTAACATATACATCGATGTGTTTTTCTAGAGCTATATATGTATATATTTTATAATTTTAAAAATGTATGTAAGTATATATTCACTAAAAGAAAAATGTTCAACTATAATTACATTGAATATAAAACATTTGTGCATCGAATTAGTGATGGCACGATTAATCACATGATTAGTATTAATCGGTTAATTTCTTTCAATTAACGATTTAATTGTATCGAAACTTTAATTGCAATTAATCGCAGGATAAACTGATTAATTTGTAAATAATCAAAATTTTTGTAGGTTTGATGAATCTGTCTTAAGCAATATCGATTTTAAACAGGGACTGTAACGATTATAATTTTTATAATAAAAATTGAGAAATAAGAATTATTTGCCAATTTTTTATATTTTACTTATCCAATAACTCTTATTTTTCGACCTAATTGAAAAAATTTTTATTTAATTATTAAATTTCAATTTTTTATTAAAAATTGTGAAATAACAATTATTTTTCAATCTCTATTATATAAAAAAAAAAAAAAGTTGATTATCAATTTTTATTTTAAAAATCAAAATTAAGAGTTATTTTTCAATTTTTATTCTAAAAGTTGAAAATAAAGATTGATTTTAAATATCTTTTGATCCAAGCAACATAGCACAAATGTTGACATGTATTCATTATCTACACTCAAATACCTTTCCATTGATATACTATAACATGTCCTTCAAGGATCAAATTTATATGTTGTCTTTATAAGACAAAGGAAGAGAGAAAACACTTTTTTTTTTTTTTTATATAACAAAGATTGAAAAATAAGTGTTATTTCACAATTTTTAATAAAAAAATTGATATTTAATAATTAAATAACAGTTTTTTAATTTAGGTCGAAAAATAAGAGTTATTGGTTAATTTATTTAAATAAATTGGAAATAAAAGTTTATTCCATTTTTGAATTCCCAGCTTTAAAACAAAGTATTTGGTCGTTTTCGCATCAACCTTATCCCTATATGTCGCTTTGATTTTTTTCAATCCCATAACTCTTATTTACGGTCCCTGATTTTAAATAAAAAAAAAATACACTTCCAGGATCCACTATATCCAAAGATAGAGAATCATACGACAGCATAGGGAGTAGGAGTAAAGCCTCTTCTACTGCTGAAGTGGATTTTAGGCGCTTCACAAACATTTAGCTCATAAAAAATATAGCAAGGACGATGAATTAACGCAAGTTGAACTTAGCTATTATTTGAATGCTCCAGTCTTGGAGTTGAAAAGAAACGTTTCTGACGGTTTGGATGAAATAAAATCGGTATATCCCAAGCTAAATATTAATGCGCAAAAATGTTGCTTTTGCTAGGAATATCCGTTCAAGCAGATCGCTTTTTTTCTAAAGCTGGAGCGACCGCAACGGAAAAAAAAAATATATAGACTAACCACAAAGCGTTCATCAAACTTCCTTTTTTAAATTCAGTAAGCATACCATAAATAAAATTATTATTATTGTTATATGAACTTTTATATTACTTTTTTTTATGAATTCATTTATTGAAAAATATACATTGAAATGTGTAAAAATCACTTAAAAAATTTTAATGCATTACTTAACGTACAAAAAAAGTTTTTTTTTAAGCAATGTCCAATTAACCGAAAAGCCCAATTAATCGGTTATTTATTTGCAATTTATTGCAATTATTATTTTACTCTTTCAATTAATCATTTGATTAATAATCGGTTAATAATAAAAAATGCCATCACTACATCGAATACATCGAAGCGTTTAAAATACATCGGTTCATTTCGATGCATCGGAACTATACATCGAGTTGTTTAAAAATATCGATGTTTATTGTCCATCCCTATTGCATATATCTTTCGTGATACAAGTAAGCAAAGCGCCGTTTGATAATTTTACATTTGAATATACGTTTAGAGAATATATTTAGTGTCTAACCTGCCTCGCCGTTGCTTTTGCAAAGAAAATTACTCAATGTTAAATCAACGTTTTATGGCAACTGATTGGTCTCTTCTATATGATGCGGTTGATATAAATATTGGCCAGAAATTTTTTTATAGCACCTTAAATTCTCTATTGGACGAATGTGTCCCTAACTCTACTCCGTTGTCCGTCTCTTCTAAGCTTCCTTGGTTCACTCCAAGACTATCGTTTTTACAAAATAATAAATCTAAATATTATAAAAAATATAATAGGTGGCTTGAGTGCTGACTTGTCTAAATACATTATAGCCAAGTCAAACTTTCTTCTCCTGAATTCTCTGTGCTATGAGAATTACCTTATTCGTTGCAAACGGCAATTTACGTTAAATCCTAAACAATTTTACAATTTTCCACTATGCCGTCTTCTTTCATGCTTTGAATGGATAAATCTAGCAATGATTGCGAATCCGCTAATATTTTTGCTAATTTTTTCCAATCAACTTACTCGTCTGCATCCCCTAATAACAAACCTTACCCTTATAACATTGCTTCTACAAATTCTATTCCTGTCCCTGTCATCTCTATGCCCACTCTGCTTTCTACTTTAAATTCGTTAAAGTCTTCTTTTTCTCCTGGGCCTGACAATATACCTTGTTATCTTTTAAAGGAGTGTAGTGCTTCTCTTCTTCGCTTCTTGCTTAAGCTTTTTAGTCTATCCCTTGAATCTTCTGTCTTTCCATCTATTTGGAAAGAATCGTTTATCATCCCTCTTCACAAAAAAGATGAGAAGTCCAATATTCAAAATTATAGCGTCATTGTAAAATTGTCCACAATCCCTAAAATATTGGAAAAAATTATCACTTCGTCTTTGCAACATTTCTGCAAATCAATCTTATCTCCTGCTCAACACGGCTTTGTAAAAAATCGATCAACTATGACCAATTTATTAGAATTCACAACCTTGGTACATGATGCTTTCCTCTCGAAAATGCAAACGTACGTCATTTACACTGACTTCAACAAAGCTTTCGACTCTATACACCACGACCTTTTACTTCTCAAGCTTGTCCGCATTGGTTTCCCTCCCTCTCTTTTATCTTGGATTTCTTCTTATTTAAAGGGTAGGATACAAAGAGTCCTCCTAAGACGGGCTACCTCGACACAAGTCCAGGTTACTTCTGGAGTACCAAAGGGTAGTCATCTTGGTCCTTTACTCTTTACTCTTTTTATAAACGATCTTTCTTCTGTTTTATCACATTCTCGTATTCTCATGTACGCAGACAATGTGAAACTAATTTTCTCTTACTGTCATTCTCTGAATCATACTTGCTTACAAGATGATTTAAATTCAATGCAACTTTGGTGTATGACTAATCAGTTGCTTCTCAATTGTTCGAAATGTATGTTTATGCCTTTCAGCCGTAATAGTCCCTTCACTACCAGCTACTCAATTGACAATACCCCGTTGCAAAGTATTTTCACAGTCAAGGACCTTGGTGTTCTTATTGACTCGAAACTCTCATTCGGCCTTCATATTTCTACTATTGTTAATGAAGCCAAAGGTGTTCTCGGTTTCATTAAACGTTGGTCTAAAGAGTTTAACGATCCTTACGTTACGAAAACTCTGTACACTTCTCTTGTCCGCCCTATCTTAGAATACTGCTCTTGTATATGGAGCCCCCAGTATAGAAATAACCAGGATCGTATCGAATCTGTTCAGAAGCAGTTTCTGCTTTTTGCCTTACGAGGCTTAAATTTTGATAGTAATCTTCGCTTGCCTTCATATTCCAGTAGGCTTCTTCTCCTTAGCCTCCCATCGTTAAACAATCGTAGGATAGTCCTTGGTGTTGCCTTCCTGCACAAGTTGATTGCTGGCGATATAGATTCTTCTTTTCTTCTAAGTCAACTTCGTTTCTCTATTCCTTCCAGACCCACTAGAAACTTTCACCCTTTATTTTTGAAAACGTGCACAACAGATTTCGCTATGCACAACCCATTTCGTATTTTATGCGTTCAATTTAATAACCTTTACCACGTGTTCTCTAATGAGACCTCTCTCTCCTTAATCAAATCATTGCTTTCAGTATATCTTCGGGAAGTTAATGACCGCTCTTAGCTATGAAACGGGGCATAGCTTGCTTTTCCTCCAACGGGTCATTAACCTCCCCCTAAACCTCTTTTCTATTTCATATTTATATATTTTTATTCTATTTTTTTTTTTTAATCTTTTATTTTTAGTTTTTATATTTAAGTTTTTCTTTTCTATTTTCTTCAAACATCTCTGTTCTAATTATAGAGTCTTATAATGTCACTGACAATTTAGACTGTGTAAAGGGGCATAGCTGGCCGGATTGGCAAATAAAACACCCCCATCGGTCGGTGATGTTATTAGACATTTTTGTTCTCTGCTTAGGCGGTTTACTTCAACTATTTTATGGTTACTGTTTTTTTTTAACTTTTAAGTTGACTCTAGATTTGTTAACAATTTTGAATAAATAAGTAAATAAATATATTGTAGTATTTCCACAACAAAATGCCGCGATCGAAGCATGGTGGTGCACGAAGAGGTGTTAGTCGTCCAGGGATGTACCAAACACGTGCAAAACTGTCGAGACTAAAAAAGTCGCGAATTAGAAGTGCAGGCCTTATTAATCAAAGGTTCAACAACAACAACCTTAATGAATTACCTATAATTCTGGGCGTAGGTTTTAATATTAATTGCAATATCGATACAAATCGTACTTCAATTAATGAAACAAAAATGTATGCCAGTTACTTTTCTTATCACAATTATTTGTTAACCTATATAATACCTATTTAAGAATAGTTGTATATTTTATTTTGCCGATAATTTTTTTTTTAACATGTTTCCATTAGTTATATTATTATAAATAATAAAATATAAAGTACAGAGTGTCTGTGGTACACACTATAGTTTATTTTTTCCTTTTAACTCATCTTTATTTTTTTAAGAACGTTTAACAATTTCCAATTTAAAGATTTAAGTGTAATCGTTGCCCATTGTGCACATTGGAAACCGAAAGAGTAATCAATAATTTAAAACAAAATTGCTCTAATATTGGATGTTATCAAAAGTTGAGCTATATCCCAGTATACCACTTTTGAATAAAACACCAAGAGATTATAAAAAAAACGTCCTTGGAAAAATTAATGAGCTTCACATTTTAAGCTTATGTTAAAATATGTTGGTTTTCCAATTGATAAAATATTTTAGTCCAATATACTTAAAAATTATTTATGTGTTTGGAGAACCCACCTTCATATTTTGAGAAATTTTGAACATTAAGTTGAAGTTAGCTTTTAAAGTTAAGTAATTGAACGCACTCTGTTACTTTTTTTTATTTAACACTATGCACAGTTTCCAAAATAATTCACAGTAATGCTCGTAATCCTTGTCTTAGTTGAACGCTGGAAGACAAATATCATTGGAGTATATCCTACTTTGTTTTAAACAATTGTATCACGGCACACGCAACGCTCGCTCGAAGTAGAGCAACGCGGCTTACTGTTGGCTAGCCCTGCCCTATGATCGCTTATATACGTTCGGTCAGCTTTGCACCACACGCATGCGCAGCAGCCACGCACCAGTTAGCGACAGATATATCGACTTTACTAAAAAAACGCAAAAAAAAATATCAAATATTGCCGCGAGCACAACTGCGTATTGCAGTTAGGAACAGAGAAATCAATTCGAGTCAGAGCAGAAACTGACGGCCTAAATAATAATTGATTTCGGTTTGGCTCAAAGTTGGCAGTTGGTTTAGTTCTCTATGCAATTGCGTTCTCTCGCAGCGCAGCAGCCTGCATCGCCTATCTGCGGCCCCACCCTCGTGCTGTACTGTCCCAGGTATTTTATGAGATCATAGCAAAAACGCTTCGGCTTAAATTGTATTAAAATTGTGCTTGGTGCGTTTCTGCTCTGTTCAATCAAAAGTTGCTGAACCTGCTGCGTTATTGGCTTATTGCAATTCAAAATGCTTACGACTTTTGATACGTACTGCCAAATGTTCAAGGGATCTTCTAGTCGAGCTTCCCGACTAGAGCCTTCTTATCCGTTTTTATGTACTTATGTTTATGCTGTACTTGCATATGCTTTTCAACCGTTTGATTTGATTTAAATTTAAATCGCGTCTATTTCGTGTCACTTTGGCAAAAATTCAGCTTTAAACCTTATACTTAATTTATATGCAAAAAAAAACTTGTTTTGATGTAGCTATCAATAATTTTTATCTCTGTTTGTGCGTGCCTGAGGCCTTGATTGTGCATTAGTTAGTTAAAAGGCGCCATTTATACACAGAGAAAAAAGATCCGTTCTACCTTTTGCAAAATCAATAACATCCGTTGACAATAACCACCCATGCACGGATTTTCTTGATATGAGAACGATTTTCTTAAATTAAGAACGGAATTTTCAAGAATGAAATGGTCTCGAAATTGTTCTTAATATGATAACATTGGTTCTCAATTAAAGAACACTCTACATTAGTGATTATTTCAAGTACATTCTAAGCTACTATAAATTGTTATTAAACTTGTCAAGAAGCAGTGATCAGACAGTTGTATTGCTTGTCCAGCTTTCGGATTGTCCAGTTTTCCGGATTATAGAGGCAAAAACAACTAAAGTCCGACAATTTGAAAAAAAAAATCTGTAATCCTACGAAAATTTGAACAAAAACAAACGTCAATGCACATATGTAAGTACATATGTGTGTTATTTTAACGACGCACTATTGATTGGTACTACTATTGGTACTCAATTATTCATTGGCGACTACTAGTCGCGTAAAAGAGAAAAAATAGCTTGTTCGAAAAATAAAAATATACAGGCCTGTTCTACTTTTCGATTCCTAGCAAACTGCTTGGAATCGTTTCGATTCCCAGCGTTTTGCATTCCTAAATTTCGATTCCGAGTACAAATGGATCGTTTTAAAAACGAGTGCCAATTAGCACTCGAAATGAAAACGATTGTGTTTATTAAGCAACTAATGTGTGTTTTGAAACCCTGAAACTATTTTCACAAACGTTTTCATTTCGAGTGCTATTTGTCACTCGTTTTCAAAACGATCAATTTGTTCTCGGAATCGAAATGTAGGAATGCAAAACGCTCGGAATCGCAACGTAGAACAGGCCTGAATATCTTTGCCACGATTCGAACCTGAGATCTCACGATTACCACGCGGACGCCTTTGCCATTGCGCTGTTGCCGAACATGTTTAGCGCTCAGTAAAGTTTAATGTTAACTAATCAAACTTCGGCTCAGCTTCCGCCGAGGTGGTAACTGCGTTAATATTTAATGTTCTTAATTTGGTACAAATAGAACCAATTTGGATCCGTTTGTACTAAATTAAGAACCATTGTTCTTATAGTGGACCAATATCAACAAACGGTTCTTCGGATCAAGAACGTCTGTTAATTTAAGAACATAATCAAAATTAAGAACATGTTTTAAGAACGCCGTTCGTTTTTAAATACCAAAAAATCATGAACGAAAAGTCTTAAAAATTAAGAACATTTCTTCTTATTTTGTTTTTCTCAGTGTATGAATGCATACATAGTGTTACATACATATGTATGTATGTATGTACATACCTATGTACACATACACCATTTACACTAGACACTTACCAACTGTTAGACTAGCCTGCGATATGGCCAAGTGTTGACTTGTTTGCAAATAAGGTCATATTGTGATGCTGTGATTTAAAAGCGCACAAATCGGTCTTGGGTGTGTTTGATAACTGTTAGCATTGCGGTACGGCCTTATGAAAGTAAACTAACACTTAATTTTCAGTAGCATTATAGCAAGACATATGTATGTATGTATGTACTTGTAGCGTTAGTAAGACAATTTGAATTAAATGAATTTAAAGTAGACATTTACGCCGCCACTCCGCGCCGCCGCTGCCGCCGATTTTGGTCATTTCTGACGCGCCGCCGCCAAATCACAAAAATAACGACGCTCCATCGGCGCGCCGACATCGTCACTTCCTTCTATCACAAGCATAAAAAAATGTACATATATTTAAAAATTAATTTTCTAAATTTTCGATCGTGAGATTTTATTAAATAATAAAAGGCGTTTTAATACACTTTTTAATTTTATTAAGTCTAAAAAAATGACTGTTAATTTGTTTAAAATCGTTAAATTATTTTGTTTTAATTTTCTGTTTAAAAATAAAACGATTTATTGTAATCGTTATAGGTGGCGTGGCATCAAAATTTTTGATGCAGATCTTTGTTTGATGTCAATAGCTATCTTCCTACCAAATTTGGTGACTCTAGCTCAAAGTTTGTGAAAGGTTCGGGAAGGGGGTCTTGGGTTGTTATGGGTGAGCGTGGCACCAAAATTTTTGATGCATGTCTTTGGGGGATGTCAAAAGCTATGTATTTACCTACCAAATTTGGAAGTTCTAGCTAAGAGGATGTGCGTAAGAGGTGGATTTATCGATTTGCCATTATCGTAGTTATCGTAGAACCCCAATCTTAGAACTTGATCTGTCTATGCCATAGACAAAATAAAAATATTTCAAATTACAAAATTACAATTACAAAATGCTAATGCAAATCAATAAATCCAAAATCTTTTAAAGACCCAAATTCGCAACGCCGTTGTTGGGTGTCATGATGTCGTCACAACGTTTCTAGTAGAAACTTTCTACTCCAAGCTGCCACTGTTGCCAAATTTGCCATAATTTAGACTTAAACTGGCACCACAGATCGAGTCAATCAATCATAGCGATCCAGGCAAACATATTAACTGACTAGACAGACCACAAACGCTGTTTGCGTGCAAATTGATTGTCCGTTGATATTTTAGTAAAAACTCTATACCAGCCAGAAGGGTAGCGGATTTCGGTTGGTTTGAAAACAAATAAACTTCATGCTGCAATTAACTGTTTTGTGTCATTATTTAAATTTTTATCGATCTAAATTTGAGAATAACACGCATACGTACGCAGTTTGTACAGTGAAAGGTTGTCTCGTTGCAACATGTTTTAGCTCTGGCTGGTTGCTTGACTCTATCTCTTGCACTGTTTTGCGTTTTTATAACCTGATCTTATAAAGTGGGCTTAAAAGGTATAATGGTTTTTCGCAGAAGTATGTAACAAGCAAAAGAATGCATCTCCGACTACAAAAATAATTCACATATTTTTGACCAGCATTAAAATCTGAGTCGATTTGGCCATGTCTTTAAATCAATCAGATCGAAATATTGAATTTGCAAAGCTAGAACTTGTTTTTGAAACCTTGGACAAAATAATAAAAGTATATCGAATTTTGATACAAACTGATTGAGAGTCATCAAAGTTTGAGGCTTGGTCATTATTATTATCGCAGCAGTGCAGATATTTCCGTAAGTCGGCAGTTCAGAGTATTTCCTATTCGATATCTCTCGAATTGAGCCTTCAAACTTGATTTTTTAAATACATTTGTCTGGTTTTCGCAATTTGATTGAATTTTGCATTTGCGAAAAACCCAAAGCTCCAAGTTTAAAATTGAAAACTGCAAACTTCAAATGCTAGTCAGCTTCTATTTTAACCTACTTCGGGTGAACTGGTCGAGTTTAACTCGTCGCGCATTTGTCACACACACGCACTCGCAGCTTTGGCTTTGGGCGTTACGTAACTGAAAACGGGCAGGCACTTGGTTAATAAACGGCTGCAGACGATAACTACAGCTGGACATTGCTATTACATACGATTGCCTACTAAACATAAAAAAAAATTCGCTGGACCCCCGCTACCTCTTTGCGCCTTTAAAAACATTGAAAAAAATTTGGCGCTCGATGTACGAAAACTATTTTACAAAGCACCCACGCTTAGGGATGAAACGATACAAGCAAATACAAGTATATAGTCGATACTTTTGTCTCCAAACCAAGTATTTCTGTAATCGATACTATTACCAAGTATACCAAGTAGGTATCGGAAAAAAGTACTTGTATCGATGAATTATATTTTGTATCGATTTCGATATTGCATAGGTAACTCTGTAAGTGGCGTCCACCAAGTGAAGTGCAGTATTGTGAACATAATTAAATTGCGGTATAAAAATAAATAAAAAGAAGCATATCAAATAAAAATTACATCAAATACAGGTAAGACTAACACGGTTTGAAAACAATTATTTTTTAATATTTTAACACGATTTAACTCCATTAAGCACGGTTAAAAATTTGGTTGGCTTAAATTTTATTCGTCAGTTTTAATTTCTGCGAAATATTTTCATATCACAAATTAAGGGGAATTCCCCTTCTGTGCTTACAAGCAAGTTTACTGGTCGAGCAATTGTAAAAAGCACAAATTTAGGGTAATTCCCTTTTAGTGCCTACAATTTTAGCATACGATCAATGTCTGTTTTTTACACGGTTTTTTATTTGCACGCTTTTATCAAGAACCAACTTTCGTGTAAAAACAGAATTAGGTGTATTTAGTATCGAGTAGGTACTCGATACTTTGACAATACTGAGTACTTGCGATACTTTCGTCGATCCAAGTACAAGTACTGATTTGAGTAATACTTTTCAGTATCGTTTCATCCCTAACCACGCTTATTTCACAACAATACTAAGAAATATATATTACAATGTATGCACATACATATATGACATATGTCTGAACAATGCTCACAACATATGAACTCAATATAGATTTGGTCTTCGACTAGTGCTGGGAAAACATCGGAGCACTATCGATACTATCGATAGTAAACAAAATTTTCAACCATCGATTGTTTTTTTTTTGCACTATCGATGTTTTGAGAAAATTTTCCATCTCTTTACATTTTGTGCGTGGCTGATTTGGAGTAAGTAAAATAAGTCGGAATAAATTAAATTTACTAATATTCTTTAATTCATTAGTTGAATAATAATAATTGGTGTTGGTGTTCGGAAGGTCGCAAGGATGGATAAGTACAGGAAGCTCTTAAGATGGATGGTATACATTCCCTGGTTGAGAAGTGCAAGCTCATTGTTATATTTTTCAAACAAAGCAACGTCTCATATGCAAAGCTAAGAAATGCTCAGCAGCCAGGAATGGTGTACAGCTTAAAGCAAGAAGTCCCCACCAGATGGAACAGCGCACTTGCTATGATTGAACGAATAATCCTCATCAATGAAGTACTTGGAAAAGTTCTACTGAGCATACCAAAAGCACCTGCACCTCTGACGGCGGAAGAAGTTTCTATTTTAATGGAGATCGTAGAATTGCTTGCACCTTTCAACACCGTTACAGAAAAAGTATCATCATCAACAAATATAACAGTTTCGCTTATAATTCCGGTAGTGTGTGGATTGCTTGATACTATGGAAAGTTTAAAGCCCAAAGTACAATCTAAAGAAGGTTCGGATATGCTAATAAATTTAATTGACAGTAGTAAATGCAGACTGTTGGAATATGAAAAAAGAACTGTGACCCGATTATCCACGTTGCTTGATCCTCGGTTCAAAAAGGAAGGCTTTCTTTTTTCTCACAACGTGTCGAAGCCACAAAAGCGTTGGAAAATGAACTGACCCATCACAACAAAAATCATGCACCTGACAACACCGAGCCACCAACACCAACTGAGAATGCTGCCAAAAATCAGCCACTGTTTGCTTTCTTAAAAAGGAACATTGCCAAAAATTCAAGGACTGAACGTGTTGACTCCATTTTAAGCCTTCGGAACTTTTATGATAGTCCGTATCTGGATGAAGACTGTAACCCTCTTGACTATTGGAAGGTAATTTTTGTACTATAATACTTTTTAAGATAAATAATTTAACTATCTTGTTTTGTAGAACATGAATGGAAATGACGGTCTAAAAGCTTGCTGCAAAAAATTCCTATGCATTCCGGCAACGTCAGTGGAAAGTGAACGCATTTTCAGCAAAGCTGGAATTGTAATTAGTCAAAAGAGGGCTTCACTTCAAGCTTCCACAGCAGACAAGATTATTTTTATGAGCCGCAACAATTGGTTACTAGATGAAGATTCTGATTGATCTGAAAAAAGTTATTATTATTATTATTATATAAAATTGAATTGTGTTATTTTTTGTTATATATTTTGAGTTTTGATTTAAATAAAATAAGCTATAAATAAATGATTTTTCATGTTTTATTTTCCAAGATTGCAAATTAAAAAAATTTATTTTCAGTCCAGTGGACAATCGATAGTATCGATGTTTTATTAGTATAAAAAGTCGAAACATCGATAGTGAAAAACATCGATGTTTTCCCAGCACTATCTTCGACCGTTTGATCAGAATATCGACTATGACACTAATTAGCTCAAGGTATACTTAGGTATACTTATACCTTGAGTTAGCTGATCAAATTTGGGAAGACAAATGGTATACTATCCTATCAAAGCTAGAACCATTTGGGAATTATAAGTGAACGGTTGAATACAGTTAACGGCTTGCACCCTAAAATTATGCATCGCTTTTCTGGAAGTTACAAACAAGCTCCGATGCAAGTGAAAGTAATAAAAAGTTATTAAAAATGTATATGTGAAATATAAGTGATCCCCAAATTACCAAATAAAAAGCCTTTGCAAAGTAAAATAAAAATGCACATACATATTTACAAGCAAAGCTTGCGGAAGGTACCCTTCAGTACGGCCGAATGACGCAAAATGAACGTAGCGTCGACAATTCTGTGACAGACGTCGACGCTCGCTTATACCCTTCACTATGTGTTCGATAGACGTATTTTGCAGGGGCATGTCCGCTCAGTACGTCTATAACGCCACTCGTTTGACTTTATGACATGTATGGAGCGGCGATAGCGTCGCTCGTTTGACATTATTACATGCAGGCAGAGACGTAATAGACGCTCGACTGTCCCTAATCACATGTATGGAGCGTCGTAAGAGACGCTCGACTGTCCCAATGACATGCAGACAGCGTCGTAAGAGACGCTCGACTGTCCCTAATCACATGTATGGAGCGTCGTGACGCCAATGCCGTCCACAAGCATAATAAAAATATATCACATAACATAATTTTGATATTTTATTTATTTTTTTAATTAATTTTTATAAGTTTTATTATTGATTTTCATAATTTTTCTAAGCCTTTCGTTTGAAATGATTCTTCTTTTCCGCGAAAAGGGCCAGACGTAGCTCCTCCTCCACATCGCCACTATTGAACTCCGGAATTGAGTCTGGAAAAATATAGAAAACTAATTTTATCAGTAACACCTTTATTTTGCACTTATTAATAACAATAAACCGCTTACCTTACCAAAAGTTTCACAAATAAAATGCACTTTAAAATGAAACGTGTTAGCTGTCTGCCGAAAATTTCACAATAGGCACAAAATAAAAACAAGAGCGCCTATCTCTCTCTCCTCGCTCTTTTAGGAAAGAAAAAAGAAGACAACAAGCACTTTTTTGATGCTTCTCTCTCTCTCTCGCTCTTTCTGTCAAACGTTCGGGCTCTGTCATAGCAATAAAGTATCGATACGACGCATCACCGTAAAAATAACAACTCTAGGTTTACCTAAAGACAATCACTTCGCCAGCCGTACTGAAGGGTAGGCTTTCGAACTTTTATTTTGTGTATACAATGTAGTTTCATGGAAGATTCTTACACACTAGTGGCAAAAATATTTAATACATCGGGGTAAACTTTTTTTTACGATGGTCACATTTTTTATTTCTGCGGTGAATGTATTTTCGTGGCTTAATGTATTTGTTGGTTGTTAGCTTTTATACTCGATAACAAAGGTAGGGAGTATATTGGGTTTGTGCAATGTCCGTCATGGTATCTATCCGTCTGTCCGTCCGTCCGTCTGTATGAACGCAACTTTTTTCCACACCCTTCAAGCTAGAAACTTGAAACTTTCCAAATGTCTTTATCTATGGCCAAGTATGATAAGGGCGGGTTTACAATGTTAGCTTGAGATTGCAAAATGTTTTATTCCTGTCTGACACACATATTTTTCACATAAGTTCGTCTCACGCACTTTCAATCTCTAACTGGTTTCACTTGTATCACAGATTGCATTGAGAAAAGCTATTCGTTAATTTAGTTTTTAAAGTGGTCAATAGGTGGCTTTTTTCGAAATTCGTAATATGTGCTTGAAAGCACTAAAAGCTATTCGATAATTTTGGTTTCAAAATTGACAATACTCGTAGATGGGTTTTTTTTTCGAAATTAGTAATATGTGCTTGAAAGCTCCTAAGTTCTTACCTCTATTTTACTCAATACAGAGTAAATGAAAATATAATTCACTATTTAATATTTATTTAGAACATATGAATGAATATATAACAATAAAATCATTGTTGTATAAAAAAACAAATCGATCATTTTTGTGCCCTTGCACATGTGTTAGCCGAGTTCGAAACAGCTGATCGCATGGATCGAATTGCGCGCAAATGCTCCCGCGCCCAACACCGTCGAGTACTTCTCTGCGGCTGCTCCTCTTCTACTACAGCAGCAACAGCAAGAACTGCCTGCGTCATTATGGAGTTATATGCTAATATAATTGCTTTGTTTTTCTAAATTTTTATAATTTTGATTCACTTTTTATAAATTTTGCACACAACGTAAAAAACACATCAGCTGTTCAATGCTCATAGACAGCTGTAATACAATTTCGAAAAATGCACATGTCTTATTTGAGTTCGAATCAGCTGATTGCATTTTTCACAAGCTGTTGACGCTGACATTGTAAACTAGCAACGTGAATTAAAAATTTTTAAAAGCTTCAATGTAAGCCAAGCTGACATTGTAAGCCCTGCATAAAGTGTCAAGATTGGGGTCCTAACTAGGAGGCTGACAAATCTATAAAATCGATAACTCAAAATTTATAAATCCACCTATTTCGCCCACCCTTACAGTTAGAGTTAACAAATTTGGAAGGAAGATAGCTACTGGCATCCCCAAAAAAGCTATATCTGCCATAGTTTTTGAGGTAGAGCCACAAATTTTTGCGCCAAGATAGGTGATGATAACCCTCAAAAAACTGCATCAAAACTTGCCACGCCCACCTATACTGTCCTTGTAGACTCCAACGCTTCATTAAAAACGGAAATGCGTGTCTCTTTCGTTGTTAAGCTAGAGTCACCAAATTTGATAGGAACTAAGCTGGTAACGATCCGCAAATATCTGCATCAAATTTTGATGCAGCTTACACCCCTGTCGCATCCGTACCAGAGAACTGCAACAATCCACCGACACCCAAGGTGCACCGGGTAAATGTAGGGTGATTTTGACACCATGGTGTTTTTTGCTACCGGACAAATAAGTATAATCGCTCGCCTCGCAATAATGCATGAGTGTAAAGGCACACAAGCATCAAAAGTGAGTAGGAAGTTTTTTGCATTAGTGCGTAGCGCATATTTCGGCGCGTGAGCGTCGCAAGAAGGATGGGTGAAAAGAGAAACCCAAAAACTGAAACGCAAAATGTATTGAGTGTGTTGAGTAATACGGTTTTTTTATGCAGGCGTGCAACTGTTTTTTTTTAGTTCCTGCTGCTGCAAAAACCGTTGCTAAATGCGCAGTTAACAAAAACATAAAACAAAATATGCTCAAAAAATATTAATTTAATTATTTATTTTAATTTATTACTAAGTATTATTTATTTATTATTATTTTAATGAACTAAAAATATTTCAATAAAACTTAAAAATCTAATATTTGTATCGCTTCAGTGAGTTGATTTAGATTAATAATACTTAAAAAATAAATTTTATATTGCTTACGTTAACCTTTCGCTAGCAAAATCAAAGATTAATTGAATTCGAGCGCTAAGAAGCGGTCAAGTAAAAATTGAAAGGGTCCATAATAAGACATTTACATACTCATAAACACCACGGTGTGTAAAAAACACTCGGGTGATACATATGTTTTTTGTCTACTTCTTATCAATTGCGTATTGCTTTTTTTTTACTTGCAGTTATTCCTTCATTCGTTTTGAGTGCAAGTGCGACCAGCACGCGTTGCCTAAAAATTATTGGGTGGATGCACAAAAAAAAAAACCGCACCTTATATGAGCGTTAGCATAATATTGCCGACATGTTTGATGAGTGTTTGTCTTTGCTTTGCTTAGCCGGAGGTGAATGGCACCGGGACAGAAATTTTATGGGGTATGAGTAAGGTGGCAAAAAGTGACACCCTAGCAGTTTTTTGATCCGTATGACTTTTCAATCAGGCCTCTTTTTAACGGTGTACATACAGTAACGAGTATACCGCAGTCAGTTGCGTCCGAGTGCAACGTTTCCACTTGCTTTAAACTATTATTGTTTATTTTATTTAAAAGCTGTCCTCTAGGATAATAATTAGATTTTATGGAACATTGGCGGTTTGAAAGTTTTATGTTGTCATTAGGTTGATCGCCAGTGTACTTGGGTGGTAATTTTTCGACGTGTCTAGCGGTGGCTGAGTTTATAGCATCTTTTACCCAGGGCACGCCCAGTTCGTTGTGAATGGTCACGTTATCATGATATGGGTGGGCGCCCGAGACCATTTTCAGGGCCTTGTGTTGGAAACGCTGAAAGATACTGTGATTGGAAAGGCTAGCGGTGCCCCAAAATTAGATCCCGTAGGTCCATATTGGTTTGACAATGGTTTTATAGACCAGCAGTCTGATTTTGTTATTAAAGCAAAACTCTAAAATATGCGGATTCGACTCCACTAGTTCCATCAACAAATGCTCCTCATAAACCGAAAAGTTTTACCCACGGAACCGTTTGCAATCAGGTGTGTTTATTTTAATTTTATATATTCAAAATATGCAAAATTTGCCAGTCACCAACCAAAACAATAACAAAAAACAGCTGAACCGCTCGCTATATATGGCAACGCTGTGTAGATATGTGGCAACGCTGTTAAGGCGATAGTTACTTATCGATGAAAGGTTGTTTTGGCTTTGAGAAAAACAATTGCTTAAACTCGACCAGCAAAATAATGCGGCTGTAAGCTAAACGAATTTAACCGGACATTGAGAATTTAGGCCTTAGCAGTGTTTCGTGGAATTAAACTCTCAAGGCACTCAAAAGTTCTCAGGTTGTTAAATGTGGAGTTACTAACTAAAGTGTCCAGAATAATATGCAACTTCATTTGTCTGCTTTAATTTGCTTTTTCGCGAAAAAAAATCGTCTTTTCCAGAGGGAAATGCATTTGAACATGCAGAGCTGCCAGACATTTTGGACAGCCACAAACGCTCAGAGGCCGCTGTCAAACAGCAAATACTGCAAAAATTTGGGGAAAACAACCTTAGTAAAAGCGTCGAAACACAAGTATTTGAAAAACTAAGCGGTTTTGTCAAATATTTTGAAAGGAAATGGCCAATTTGAGGGCGACAAATTCAAAAAATTAAATATAAGCATTCTGAATGGCTTGCTAAAAAGATAATAATAATAAGATAATAAAAGATAATAAGGCACAAGACGTTAAAAACTTGTTAACATTAAAAAATTTGTTACAAAATTATCAAATTGAGAAGCATTTCCTTGACCGTTTGGGCCAAATTTCTTAATAATTTTGGCCAAATTGTTATTAGATGTTATTATTTATGACTAATTGTTTCAGTAAGTACAAATGCACACAACAGATCAAATCAATCGAAAGACATATGTATGTACATATTTATTTTGAATTTTCCAAATAATTTTAGATACCACGTTCGGGGAAGGGGATGTGGTCCAATCATAAAATAAACAACAAACGAAACTCTACTTTAATTTGAATAATTTATGTGCAAAAACTTAGCTTTCTATCTTTCAATTTGAAGTTGATGCCAAAAAAAACGAAAAGAAAAACTCTTAGTGCATTGGTGTGCGAGCGGTACGTTCACTGCATATAGTGATCACCGTCACACCAACGGCAGACGTTATCGGCAACGTTTTTGCTAAGAAGATGTTTCTGGATCGATCATGCCACCTTTGCCGTTGGCGCGACATTGACGACGCTGACAGGCCCCGGTCAAGCGCCAGTGACAGCGCGGCAAGACAGCTAAGAATTATAGTGAAGAACGCGAGACTTAACTACGGCCATTGCGGTAAATATAAAGTTACGAACAAAGTGCGTTTGTGAACTAAGTGAAAAGGACTAAGTGCAAAGGATCACCATAAACCAAAAGTGCGCCACATATTAAAACATAAAAAAACGGTAAAAATTCCAATAACTAAATTAATATTTGGCGCTTAAGGGTTAAATATTCAGAAAAAAAATCGTCAACACACAAACTTCTGCGTCAACAAGCAAACATGCACCGAAGCTAAGGGACAAAAATGAGCTATGTAGCTTCGGCTGCCGACGAGACCACCTTATACTAATTCCATCATGAGCTAAACGACGAAAAAGTGTATGCTCTGCTCTCGTTGTAGCTTTGTCGCGTAATAAACTGTAGCAATAGCAATAGCGTAATACGAAACGTTTTGAGTAGAGATAAGAGTAGAATGCAATTTTTCATAAAATACGGCTCTTATGAATGTTTGTTTTTGCTGCAATTCTGTGATCGTTTTTTTTTTAACTATGTGTAGGCTAACCGAATTAAAACATTAAAAACATAATACAGTAACAATAATAAAATTAAATTGATGTATTTATGAAGTAAAAAGGATTAAGAACTTATAATTATGAAAATTAATATAGTAATCCTCGTTTTTAAAAAAATTTAAATGGTCGATGGCACTTTCCAAGTGTGTCGAATTAAGCTTGACACGAAGAATATTTTCCAAAGTCTGGTGACTTATTCGATTTTAATTATCCGACAACACGAGTTTCATTGAATAAAAGCTTTCTCTATTGTTACCTGCATATTTAGGCACTTGTTTAATAATATTTAGTTTTTAATTAAATAGCAATGCTTACTTGAGTGGCGGTATAGCAAAACATACTTTGCTTAGCGCAAAAAGCTCAGGATCGCTTAAGTTCCTCTCCTTCCATAAACTAAATCCATTAATACTTGCTTACAGGAACGGTAATTTTAATGATTCAATCTTATAGAAAGGATAACAGTACGAATTTTTAAGCCAATTGCTATTCATTTATAATATATCCAAAAATGATCCTGCCTGAAATAAAATGTATAACGCTTGTCAGCAATCTCAACCTCAACTCAAACGCAGCGAAGACGACTTTTACTTGTGTGCAGCTCAATCCAAAAGTGGAGGCGGCCAATACGCAGCTGGATGCTAATGCCAATGTGATAGCAAACGAAAACGAGTTTTCCAGGCCAGAGCAACAGTTGTAGACAGAGTTTCATATAATTGTTAATTGAAGTGGGCTTAGGAAGCGTTTATTCGTTCGTTCAAGTTTTGTTGCCCACATTTACGAATGACTGCTGCCTCATCTATACCCCTGACTGCACTGACAACGACAATGTCATCAATTGTTGAACCAGTTGGGCTGGAAAATCTTGTTGCCGGGAAATCGTGTATAGCGGTTTGTGCCGTCTTCGTTTGAGACTGCCTATAAATACTTTGACAATGTGGCGCAAATGCTTTAATTACGTTTTTGTCCTTGACATTGAACCAGTAAGCGACGAGAAACGTGCAGAAAGCGACATCGACATCGACAGTTTTTTATGCAATTCAGATCACGCAGTGTGATCTGTGTGAAGTGAAGCACTAAAAACATTTTGTGTGTTTGTTTAAGTAATATAATCATAAAATATTCGGTGAGGTCATGCGTTTTTCTGTAAGTGCAAAACATTTCAAACAATTGGTGAAGCAACGGCTGCAATAAAATTTGGCGTAAATAGGAGCGAAAATGTTTAGTGAAAACGTTCACCCCCAAAGTGAAAGTGGTGCAGACATAAAAAACAAATCGCATGCAAATTTAAGCAACTGCAACAGCGTTTCGTGTAAATATTACAAGCGAAACTTAGCAATTGCACAATTTCGGCACATTTCATATCGATTTATTAATCTGATCCCATGTAATAGGAAAAAGGGTATAATAGTCTTGTGTAAATATCCGTCCGCATAAGTTCGTCGATCTCAGAGACTAGTATAAGACCGAGAGACTTGAAATTTGCGATTTGAGTTCGTGAATGCAACGATCAAATCAAGTTGGTTTCATATGTTTTTTATACTCGATACCGAAGGTAAAGAGTATATTGGGTTTGTGCAATGTCCGTCATGGTGTCTGTCCGTCTGTATGTTCGCAAGTTTTTTCCACACCCTTCAAGCTAGAGACTTGAAACTTTGCAAATGTCTTTATCTATGGGCGGGACAGATCAAGTTCTAAGATTGCGGCTCTACGATAACTGGGGGGCTGGCAAATCGATAAATTCAACAACTCAAAGTCGATAAATCCACCTATTCCGCACACCCTTACAGTTAGAGTTACCAAATTTGGTAGGAAGATAGCTACTGGCATCCCCGAAAAATTGTTCCAAAAATTTTGGTGCCACGCCCACCCATTCCACCTCCAGCCCCCCCGCAGCTTTAAATCAGAAACGCTTATAACTTTTGTAGTTTTTGAGCTGGAGCCACTAAATTTTGCGCCAAGATAGGTTGTGAAAATCCCCAAACTGCATGAAAACTTTGGATGCCACGCCCACCCATACCGCCCTTGATCACCCCAGCAGCCCCAACTATTCGTTAAAAACGAGAATACGTGTAACTTTCATAGTGTTTGAGCTAGAGTCACCAAATTTGGAAGGAAGATTGTAATTGGCATTCCGCAAAGATCTGCATCAAAAATTTGGATGCCACGCGCACCCAAAACGCCCCCAGCCCCCCTTCGCCAACCTTTTACAAACTTTGAGCTAGAGTCACCAAATTAGGTAGGAAGATAGCTGGTGGCATCCCCATCTGCATCGGACAATTTTTGAGGCTGCTTACACCCCGCATCCGTACCCCTTTGCAATCAGACCTCTTTTAACCGGTTTTAATACTGGTATCGAGTATATCGCAGTCGGTTGTGTCCGACAGCAACGTTTCCACTTGTTTTTTTTTTTGATGTGTTTACATCTATAGGCGCGGGTAGCACAAACCAAGCGTTTCAATACATGCAAACCTCACACCGCGTTAGCATCACAGCGTTATAAGCGTGGACGCTTTCAAAAAAATTTTCGCAGCGTTAGCATAGCAAATAGTATGTGTTTGTTGTAAAAACATTTTCTCTGCTCAAAATAAATATGATGGTATTGGTGCTTGGTGCAGCAGCAGAGAGGCCCCATCCCGGGACGGTCGAGCCATTCAGCTGTTAAGCAACAAGAATTATGAGTGTTGAATACCCTAATAAATTATAAGTGCTATTGTGGATATGTACTTCAATAATATATTTGCTATAATGCATACTCTGATTAGTATAAGTTGGCGCTTAGCAAACAATTGAGAAATTACTAAAATAGTTTAATAATATTAATTGATTAATTGATAAATATAGCAAATAAGCTAGTTAGGGTATGCAGAAATCATCATTCGTCCAAGGCAATTCTGTATTGCTTCTTCGTGAATGCTTAGACGCAAAACACACACACACTTACAGACAAACATAGCGGACTTCTATAACAAGAAAATGAACTGACGAATGATGAGTGTTAGATACCCTAATATTATATAAGTGCTACTGAGGATATAATATATATGCAATAATTGCATACTCAATAAGCATAAGTTGGCGCTTAGCAAACAATTGAGAAATTACTAAAAATAGTTTAATAATATTAATTAATTAATCAATTAATATAGCAAATAAACTAGGTAGGGTACTCCACACTCATCATTCACTTATTAAAGAAGTTCGTTATGTTTGTTTGTAAGTGTTTGTGTGTGTCTGTGCGTATTTATGCGTATGCATGTGCGCGCTTTGTTGTTCTGCTGGTGGCGGTCAAAAGCAAAAAAAAAGTAAATTTGAATGGATTTGCAATTGTTAACACATCGCTAGTGAGTTCGAACACTCATTAATTTATTTTTTTTCTGATAAGTCCTCCGATATACATATGAAAACATTAACAAACAACTTAAATTTTAAACAAGACTTAAAAACTAGAGACAAAATAATAATCATATGTGAAAATTGCATATAAATCGAATTAGAAATGCCGGATGTATTGAAGATTGAAGTTAAGTAAAGCATTCAGTAGCGCTGAATTGCATGCACTTTTTGTATACGCTTGCGTTGACACAAACATGCAAACAATGACTGTTCTCATTATATCAAAGGTTCAAAGTATTTCGTAGTTGAGCTTTCTAGACTAGAGCCTTCTTAGGGTCAATTTCTCAATGTTAATTAAACTAACCCAAGTTTAGCCAAAATTGAGTTTCTCAATGTCCCTTAGGGTTTAACGAGACACGAACTAACTGGTTTTGAGTCAAACTGCAACGTTTACTTTTTTTTTATTTATTTTTTTTTTGGGTTTTCAAAACAGCGGTTTTATGAAACATAGTTAAAAAGCTTTGAGCCTTAGGAGCCCCCATTTCTAGCTGTCAAAAAACAATGGTTGCGTTCATCAGGAAGTTTTGCTTCAGAATCATTTATTTGCTGCCGATTATTTTCCTGGTGAACGCGACCGCTGCTGAATCATGATTCAAAATTCTTCAAGAGTAAATGAAGCGCTTGAAGCGAAAAAAAAGAACGCTTCATAAGTTACATTTGCGCTACATTTATCGAAGTTCGATAAAAACAGCTGACTGAAGTTGGGTTTTTGTAAACAACACAATATAAGATCTTATAAAAATATGTTCAATATTTAATTTTAGTATTGCAGGCCGTAGCGCATGTGCTTTTTAATAAAAACAAGTAAAACCGTGTACTACTGGCAAACAATAATCAGCTGTAAGAATTGAATAAGTTGGCAATGCTTCAAACTGGCACTAAATGCCTAAAAATAGATCATAGCGTTCACCGGAACGCGTTGATAAGAATCACTATTCTGATTCAGTATCGTGAAGCAAAACTTCCTGGTGAACGCAGCCAATGTAACAATTTTTATGACGTTTGTTATAGAAAAGTAAGCGATTTTCTAAAGTGACATTAAAGTTCTGTGCATTATAAGTTTATGCTTAAACAAAATCTTTGTTTTTAAGCGAGTGGTCAAGTCTTAGCAATATTTCTTTACTTGCATTAAATGGGTTTTTATGATCATTCGCTTTTAAATTCGTGCATCCATAATCAATTTGTAATCATTACAATTTTATGGAAGCTTTTCAATTGCAGTTTTTCAGATAAAATTCATTATTTTTTATAGTCCCATTATTAACCGTTTGGCCTATTGATATCAGTCAGTCAGGACAAAAAGGTTTATAAACATATTAGTATGTATAGATGGTAGTTTAAGGTAAGGTGTAAAGAAATATTTGAGTGGGCATATTATTTTAATTTCTTGGCATTGCTTACTTTTTTATGTTTTTCCAAACACAAATAAACCGTCGATTAACATATCGAGACATATGTAAGTACTTCTACTCCTCGTTTCGTTCGCATACTAAGCATGCTCACTGGAAAAATTTGCAAAACTAGATGTTTGTTATCGAGTTGTTACGACAATGGGCTGAGGCATTTTTAATTCGCAGCTGTATGCATTCGAGTGTAAGATGCATTTAATTACACGGTGCAACACATAAAAAACACACTAAGATTCGATTATTTATTTAAAAGAGCTTCCACTAATATTTCTGCATCATAATACAATGCTAAGGCTGCGACATTGGGTAATCAGTAAATAATTCTGACACCTCCTACGTCAACCACAAGACGAAAAAGAAACAAAACTTTCGAGCGGTTGCTCCCCGCAATCCTTTACTGTCATGCGGTTTCGTTCACAAACATTTCTATTATATTTCCCGAGATAGTTCAGGAAAGAAAGGTCATGCAAAAATCTAAAACATGCGTCATTGTTTTGCGAAAGAATTTTCTAGTAAATTAATTAAATGTAAGCTGTCGGTCAATTTTCTTAAACCATTCAATCTTTAAACTTATCACATTTATATTTCTGTTAATTGCCGTAGATAAAGAAAAAGCCGCCTCCAGCCCTGCTCTGCACGGCATTCCTCGCGCTCAGCCTCTCTATACGGCCCGTGACAGGAAAACGAGTTACTGCAGCACCTATCGCCGTAGCGGACGATGACGAAATGTTGGAATATGCACCACAATATGTAAGTATTTCGCGCTCCTCTCTCTTTGCACACCACAAAAAGCATGATCAGTTAACTATACCCCATTGCGGCTCAATCTGCTGACATTAAAAAATTAGTTTTGTTCTCTTGTTCATTCGTTCATTCGTCTCTGTCGAAAAATATATACTAAGGAATCCCACGCATGATGTGTGTTTGTATGAATGTATGACTGGTTCCTGCGCGCAATTTGATGGAATTTATTTGTAGATCGGTTGATTCACTCGGGCTGCGTACAATATGCCAGTAATTAAACTTGTAATTAAACTTACAATAGCACAAGAATATGGAATCCTATTAAAACTGGAATGCCACCTGCTATTATTCGATATGCCAGGAATATCAAGTGCATAAATCTACAGTAAGTGGATTAAGCCGAATGACGCTGCACTAAGAAAGTTTATCACAAGTTCGGAATCCGAGCCAGGAAAGCGTGTTGCAATCAGAGCTTGCGAATATGCTAAAATGGATTGATGATTATATTCTAATGATCAATGGATTCGTGAAGATGATTTGCCTTTAAAAGTAATAAAATATGAACAATCAATGACTTCAACTGTTTCCGATCATCTTCGTACGTGAAATTACATCCGATAACTCAATTTCTAGTAATGAAATAATTAACTGGATGTATGAAAAAGAAAGCGACGACACTTCAGCTGCAGGCGGAGTGGATGAAATAAAAAGTGCAGACGAACGCAACATTTATATGGTTGTGGCTTCACCGAAAATTAAATTGCAAACTGTTTTTAATTGTTTGAACACTTGCATTAAATGGGCTGAACATACGGAACTACCACTAAATGACATTTTGAAACTTCGAGGTCTTCGCGAAACAGCTGTTCAGAAAGAGTATAAATTGTAACAAAGTACACAATTTCTCAGTTTGGTGACAGAGGGAGTAGACACGTTTTTGATGCAGTTTTTTGGTGGACGTCATCACCTATCTTGGCATTTTGGTGGCTTTAGCTCTAAGATGTGGAAATTTCAACGCAGAAAGACTGGGAAATAAATTTGGCGTGGGTCCAAAATTTTTTGTTCAGTTTATTTTGGGGGACGAAAGCAATTGTCTCCTTTAAAAATTTGGAACTCTAGCTGTTAGGATATGAGAAATATGTGGATAAATCGAATTTCAGTTATAGAATTAATCAATTTCCCAGCTGCCCAAAAGCAGTTGAAGCCCAATCTTGACACTTTATCTGTCCCGGACATAGAAAATGATATATGCAAAGTTTCAAGTTTTTAGCTTGAAGGGTGTCGAAAAAACTTGCGTACATACAGACGGACAGACATCATGAAGAACATTGCTCAAAACTAAAATACTTTTTACCATCGGTTTCGAGTATATATTTCATCCACACAACTTGAATCTTCCACATATTTGTCACAGTCGATGTTGACTTTTTTATGGAGGGAGAAGCCCTAATGGTGGACACTGTCTGTAAGTCGGACACCCCCTCTATTTTGGCGAGTTTTGATGCTAGCGCGGTCTAATCTTGTGATTGATAGCTCCTAGTGCCAGCTTGCTTTATATGTAGTCTATAGGTGTATATACTTAGTTTTGGATGCTCCAGAGACAAAAATTAAAATACCGATATTTCGACGTAAGCCTTGTATCTTTTCAACTCGTTTGTAATTGTATTATTTCCAGTTTCAGCAAAGGGAAATAAATTGGATCTTATTCGTTTTTTCATGGCCTTTCATAATCTGTAATCCAACATTTTTTCTGTTCAATATTTTGGGTTTTACAGTAATAAATGTGAAATTATATTTCTGCGTGTTCTGCTTGCTTTCGATGTGCCACGACTAATTGTAACCGATATTTTCATTCAATTGTGTCATCCTCATATTTGAAAACTAGTAAGTGCCCC
Organism: Scaptomyza graminum; assembly: GCA_018901835.1. Classification (NCBI taxonomy): domain Eukaryota; kingdom Metazoa; phylum Arthropoda; class Insecta; order Diptera; family Drosophilidae; genus Scaptomyza; species Scaptomyza graminum. The sequence continues at coordinate 51,553 of JAEIFL010000084.1, read as the reverse complement.
GATGACTTCGCTGCGCGAATAGTTTTTAAAAAATTTTAGCAACAGAAGATAGATATAAAATAAATAAAATAGAAAATATTTCACAAAATATTAAAGCAATATTCTCTTTTCCACGCCATCATTGAGGTAAAGAATCAGGCGCGTCATTATACTCGATACCGAAGGTAAGGAGTATATTGGGTTTGTGCAATGTCCGTCCGTCCGTCTGTAAGTTCGCAACTTTTTTCCACGCCCTTCAAGCTAGAGACTTGCAAATGTCTTTATCTATGGCCGGGACAGATCAAGTATTAAGATTGGGGCTCTACGATAACTGGGGGGCTGGCAAATCGATAAGTTTGATAACTCAAAATCGATAAATCCACCTATTCCGCACAGATTACAGTTAGAGTTACCAAATTTGGTAGGAAGATAGTTACTGGCATCCCCGAAAAATTGTAGTGCCACACCCACCCATTCCGCTCCTAGCCCCCCGCGGTTTTAAATCAAAAACGCCAATATCTTCCTCAGTTTTTGAGCTAGAGCCACCAAAATAGGTGATGATGATCCCCAAAAAACTGCATCAAAACTTTGGATGCCGCGCCCATAACTGGTAGCGACACTCAAAGATATTTTGGAGCCAGGCGCACCCATAACGCCCACAGCACCCTTCCCCAACCTCTTACAATTTTTGAGCCAGAGTCACCAAATTTGGTACGGAGATAGAAATTGACATCCCAAGATCTGCAGGAATAATTTGGATGCCATACCCACCCATCACGCGCCCAGCCCACCTTCCGCCACCTTTAACAAACTTTGAGCTTGAGTCACCAAATTTGGAAGGAAGATAGCTGAAACTGTTGCTGCTGTGGCTGCAGCGGCTGTATATAAAACTGTGGTAATTTTGTCCGTTCATTCTTGTATCACTTTTAGAAATGAATTGAAGCAATACGCGAATGGCACACTAAAGTAAAAATTGTAAAATTCCCTGAGAGTGGAAGAGTTACTGTTATTTATGTGAATTGATCTCATCTACAGAACAATCGCATTCCTCTTAGTCCTCCCTTGTTGTTTCAAATTCGTGTGTGCATACAACGGCTTATAATAAGCCTGAAGCGATAGACAAAAACAGCAACAACAAATCGTTTGCATTCACAGTTATATTAAAGAAGCATCTCCGACCCCATATAAAGTATATATATTCTTTATCAGCATCAACAGCCGAGTCGATACAGCCATGTGCGTCTGTCCTTCTGTCCGTCTGTCCGTCCGTCCGTCCGTCTGTATGTATGAACTATAAGAGCTAGAGACTTCAAATTTGGAATATAACTATTCCTAAGCCATAGGAAGATGAACTTTATTTCAAACTATCGGTAACTATTCTGGTTTCCAAAATACATATGGAATCGATAACCAAAAAATCTCGAATTAAGAAAATATAAAAATAGAAGTTGAAACTATGGATAACTTTATAGCTTCTGTGCGAATTTGATCCAAATCGGTTGAGACTCCGGTGTTTCTCAACCGATTTGGATCAAATTTTCACAGAAGCTATAAAATTATTATTATATTTTATATTAAAGTTAAGTCAAGAAAAACTGCATTACTGCAAGTCATTTTATACATGGGTTCAGGGTATCTTTTAGTCTTCCTACATGTTTTCAGATTCGCTCATTCTCGTGTTGTGGTGAATTGAGCGCAGTTGGTCCCAAACCCAAAGAGGCAGCTTAAACTTGAACACGCTCGCGCAGCGCTCTTCGTGTTCGGCGCTGGATGACAAATTATTTTTAAGTCTCGCTCCGATCATGCGCCTTCGTTGCTACCTATTTCGGCTCAAGAACGATGAAACTCAGATTGCGCAGTCAGCGGTGTACCTCCTGCGCAGATGACGTCACATGTGACCGGTTGGGTATGATTTTCATATTGCATACAGACATTGTAGTGGATTTGAATAAGTTACGACTGCTAAAGGTGTACTAATTGATTGAAAATGCGCTGTGCAGTTTTTAGATGAAACAATAATAACAAATTGTTCTTAAAATTGTTATTGTTGTGTCATCTAAAAGCTGCACAGCGCATTTTCTATCAATTAATTCACTGTGTTTGTTTGTAAACAAACTTATGTGAACGCCCTCTGCTTGATCGAAATTGTATATCAATAATGTCAGTGTGTTACGTTTTGTCCATGATACAAAAAAGACAGATAACGCATTGCGCATCAACAGCTGTTGAAACGTCACATCGACAGATTTTTTTAAATTTTTTTTATTGAAAATGAATTATTATTATGTAAAAAGTTCTTCGATTATTATATTTTTATTATTAAATGTTATTAAAAGACATTCAAAGCAAAACACAGTAATAAAACGGTAATATACCATGTAAACATGAAAGCATTGGCCACATGTGACGTCATCTGCGGAGAAAGTAAACCACTGACTGCGTGATCTGAGTTTTATCGTTCTTGCGTTATGTCTAGTTAAGCAAGTAGGTAAATCCACCCCCACAACATATGTATTTTGGTGTGCAAAATTTTTCTAGACGCACCAAGTTTTGTTTTGTTGTTGTTGTTTATTTAAATCAACGACACCAACAAAGCAGTGCGGGCCCAACAACAACACTAACACCAACAACAAACGCTACTTGGGTCGTAAATCAATTGTCAAAGGCACACAAATTTGAAAAAATAACAATGTGCACTGTGCGAAAAGATACATGTACATAAAATTATGAAAAAATTTTCCAATCGCATTGTTCACTTATTTGTGAATGCACTTATTCGTTAAGAAGCGGAAATCCGTTTTTTTGCGCAAGTGTACGAACCTTTTATTTATAATTTTACTTGTGCGACGCGAAGGCGTCACTTCGCATTTGTTTTGTTTTTGTATTCTTGCTCGCGATCAACTTGTGCGACAATCGGGTGGCAGTAGTGGAATGGGTAATTGTTTTTGGAATGGGTAAAAGTGATCCAAAATGTATGGGAGGTACTCGCAGGAGTTGTCCAACATAAAATTCCTTTCTTAGTGCCCACTTTCTACCTGCATGGAAAATTGTGTAAAAATTTCAGCCTTCTAACTCTTTTCGTTTAGAATTTGGCAACCACGTCAATCAGGACAAACTCTTTTATATATATAGATAAGCCCGCTTAGAAAAGACGTGCATTCGCAACAAAATTTGTTGGCGATAAAATTGGTTTTATTTGAGAAAAAAGCAATATAGTTTTGGTGGAAAAAAAATTAAAAAAAATAAAGTACTTCGATTTTATAAATCTCGCGCCATTTTAATTAGGTATGTGAGCAATGTTGAGCGTCCGATCATCAATCGATATATCGCTGCATCGCTTGCGATACTGTTTATTACGAGTAAAAATTTTAATAAAATAATCAATTCGTTTGTTTATGATTAATTAATACCATTAAATACAAAAACCTAAATAAAAACAATGATTTGGCATTTCATTTTATTTTATTGTTAAATGTTAAATGTTATATATCTCTCAAAACATGAACGGAATGTGTATAATGCCTTACACTGATCGACGCGCAAGTGAACTAGCTTTCCTTCAGTACCAACAGATAAGCTTTACGTTGGTTTCTGACAGTTTAATGTCACAAAAACCTTAGGGGTGTCCACCATTAAAGCTTCTCCCTTACTACTTTTCGCTTCACATCCACACAAAACACAAATAAAAACAAGTGGAAACATTGCTGTCGGACGCAACCGACTGCGATGTACTCAATACCAGTATTAAATCCAGTAAAAAGAGTTCTGATTGCAAACCGGTACGATACATTTTTTTTATTAAGGGCCTTACGCAGATGACAGTTCAGCTCTCGTACCGTACTGCACCAATTTAACGAGCCGTATCGACCAGTTCTAAACAACGCACACATTGTGACTACTTTCTCTAAATAAATCGGAAATGCAGCAGTGTTTTTAAATTTAACTGAATTTTAAATAATGATTAACGAACAACGTACGCTACTTTTGTGTTTTTGTACAACAAAAGAATTGCTACTGGCGGCTATAAAAAAAAAATCAGGCTGCAAATGCAAAAAAAAATGGTAGCATTTTAGTAAACCCATGTTTGATGGGCACAGCTGAAATTACCAGAGATTATGATTAACATAACCGAAACCACTCAAAAGACTCAAAGCAAATTCACCTTACAGATCTTTACCCGGGCAGTACGGGTCGGCTTGAGTTGAAGAATAAAAATTCATATGTTATTTAAATTGTATTATATGAATTAATTTATATATTTTTATTAATTTCTTGTTGTGCAGCATTGACTGCCAAAACAATAAGTATGGCGCTATTGGAGTTCAATTTTGTCAATATTTTCCGAAATATGTATAAGCCGGCTCTTGCCCGACATGTTGTTTACTTTTTGTCACTTTTAACGAGCCGTGAAGATATGCTCAGCATTCTTTACTGGCCGTACACAGCCACACTGTTAATTAACATTTTCATTGTTCAACACTTATTAAAGGCCAGTACTTAACATACTGCGTACAAGGGTCTCGTAGAACTGTACGGGCGCTGTACGAGACCATTTTTTTTATATGAAGTTTTTACGGTACGAGAGCTGAACTGTCATCTGCGTAGGGGGCTTTACAAGTTTTCTGATACAGATGGGGATGCCACCCAGAGATGCCAACCCTCCGTCTTTTTACGTAGATCTCCGTATTTTAAATGAGATCTACGTGTCTACGTGTAAAGAGACTAAAACTACGTACTTTTTAAAAAAAATTACAAAATACCCTAAAAACTAACATTTATGGTTAATATCAATATAATATGAATTATATAAATAAAATGATAATGTTTATTGGGTTAGCAGCACTTAATTCCGTTTGCAATAGGTTGGCAGCGCTTACTTTGTAATTTGTGATTATTTGTGATTGAAAGTGGAGAAAAAAAGAATAAAGGTAAAAGTAAATAAAAATAGACATCGAAGATTTAACAAGTGACAGCGCAGAAGATGTAGCAAATGCAACTATTTTCTGAAATAAATTTAATTAAAACTAATAATAGAAATAAGTTAGAAACGGACACTTTAAAGGTTTACTTCACACAAAAAGTGGGTTAAAGAAAAACTTAGAGCCTTCTGACAACCACCTAAAATACTTTAGTAAAAACATGTATACATTTTTGTAAAACTTGTACATTAATGTGTATAAACAATTTGGGAGTTATGGGTGGGCGTGGCATCCAAATTTTTGATTGAGATCTTTGTGGAATGCCAATTTCTACCTTCCTACTTAATGTAGTGACTCTAGTTCAAAGTTTATAAAAGGTTGTTGATAGGGGGCTGGGGCGGTATGGGTGCGCATGGCTTCAAAATATCTTTGAGGGTTGCTACCAGTTATCTTTCACGAATTTTGGAGACTCTAGGCTGGGGTTGGCTAAGGCGGTATGGGTGGGCGTGGCATCCACAGTTTTGATGCAGTTTTTTGGGGATTGTCATCACCTATCTTGGTGGCTCTAGCTCAAAAACTGAGGAAGATATTGGCGTTTCTGATTTCAAACTGCGGGGGGCTGGGGGCGGAATGGGTGGGCGTGGCACCAAAATTGATGCAATTTTTTTGGGGATGCCAGTAGCTATCTTCCTACCAAATGTCCCGGCAATAGATAAAAACATTTGCAAAGTTTCAAGTCTCTAGCTTGAAGGGTGTAAAAATAATTGCGCACGTACGGACGGACATTGCACAAACCCAATATACTCTTTACCTTCGGTATCGAGTAGAATGATGCAGTAGGACGCAACCAACAGATCTTTCAAAATTGTCATCACGTATCATCCACCCAAATTTGCTTACTTTAGCTTAAAGGTGGGCGACATGGGTAGGCATGGCATCCAAACTTTTGATGCAGATTTGTGGAAAAATAACCAATTATCTTCTAACCAAATTTGGTGACTTCTCTTGTTTTAAAGGTGCCAACGAAACACTCGTGTATACAGACAGACAGACGTACAGAAAATTACCCAATATACTCCTTGCCTTCGGTATCATAGTATAAAAATAAAAGTTCCTATCTGGAGGTCTGACTTTGTTAGCAAATGCATTTGGGGTAGCTGCATCCAAATCCGATGTCTATTTTACTACATAAAATTAGGTTATAAGACAAACTCAAAAAAAAAAACTATATAATCATAATTTTGGCTCTGTTGCTAGCAATGCCCATCTTGTTAGCAATTTGACGAAAATGTTGATTACATACATACATATATGTTTTCGATCGTTCCCACCCATATGACATTTTTTTTTTTTTTTTTTTTGTGTTCAACGTTTCGTCGCCCACATAAATCAACATGTACAACATACATACGTGGCATAATCTGGCCTAGTTTGACTCTGTGCAAGCCTAAGCCATTGTTATTTTTATGTGAAAATGCGTTTTGCGTGTAGCACATAATCAACAATCACACGTTCATTGATCAACCAAGAACGTTGGCGCCATAAAAGGCAAACTCATGCAGATTGCTGCGCCTACTCGTACGCGAGAAGGTCGCAAAAGGAAACGGTTGTTTGCATTGTAACTTTTAAGCTACATATGACAAGGCACGGTTAACTTTTTAAAATGTTTTTCGAACGCTGCAGCAGCACGTTATCGAACTGTCTGCCTCCCTGCCTTTCTACCTGTCTTAACTGTTCGCCTGTGAAAAGTCTTAGTATTTTACGTGGCTCAAATCACAGGCTGCCTAACAGCCAGCCAACCAGTTTGCCTTAAGCTCTTTCTCTCTCTCTCTTACGATATATCCGCTACGCAGCTCTCGTTTTGACAACAACTAACGCTGCGTACAAGCAAAGAGTGTAGATTCTAAAGAGCGTGCAATTGGTAAGCTCTGAGAGCTTTTACGTCTCAGGGTGCCGCTGGTAGAAAATAACGATTTTTTGCTTTATGTGCCTATTGAGCGAGCGCGATAGCGGACACTAGTCATAAATAATGCCATCGCAACTACCATACAGTTAAGCAGCGAAATTCACAAATTCCGAAAGTTAATTCAGTGGTGCACTTGTGGAAGACACAGAAAAAGAAAGAAATATCCAAAAATGAAAAAATCTCGACAAGCAGGTGCAACACGAAATGTTACAAACGCACATGAATACAAATACTAACAAATTTGTACCGTTCTTAGTTGTCGTACAATAGATGGGCCGTTGAGCGCAAGGGCAAGTGAAACAAAAATTGGCTAACGCGGCACAGTTATTGCTAAAGGCCTGTACGCAGATGCCCGTACAGCGCCCGTACTGTCAAAACTTCATATAAAAAAAATGGTCTCGTACAGCGCCCGTACAGTAATAACATTTTCAAGTCTACAGTTGTACTCTTTAGGAGCCGTACGATAGTGTTGGACAATGAAACTGTTAAAATCTTATGTTAAAATTGTACGACAGTAAATAGCGTTCAGGAGCTATTTACGGTAGTAAAACAGTGCAAAATGTCGGAACGCAAGTCACGCTACAAAAGAATGCCAAAAAGTGAAAGGTTGCTGAGGTTGATGACGACGACCAGTTGCTCAAGGACATGCTGGTGTCTCAAACAAAATTAGTGGAGAAATTTAACAATCAAACTCCAATGGAGCCGCACTTGTTGTATTGGCGGTCAATACTTTCCAAAATGGATGAAAAAGCAAGTGATAATGTTGTGGCACAAGTCACGCAGCTATTGTTAAATTTGCAAAAAGCATACAACAAGAAATGAAATAATAACACATTGGTTGTTTTTAATTTATTGGAATTTATTTTATTGCGGCACTCTCGCCGACTCGTACTGCCAGGGTACAGATCCACTCGAAGAATTTACATAGTTCTTCAATGCGTCTCTGGCGCTTTGCTTTCGCAGCGTCCCTTCTTTTTTTTAAAAGTGCAAACAGTGTTGGTTGTGCACATTATTGCTAATCAATTTTGTTGTTCACAATCCATTTTACTTTAACTTAATTGATTTGCCCAAATGTAAACAAACAACAAAACACAGTTGCATTTCCGATTTATTTACATAAAGTAATCAACCTACCGCCACAATATGTGCATTTTTCAACACTTGTCGTTACAGCCCGTAAAACTCATGTATTACTGTACTGGCGCTGTACGGAGCATCTGCGTACAGGCCTTAATACAGAACAGCAGAGAGAATGACTACCTCGGAGCCCTAAGAAAAAGCTCTTCTTACTAATTGCACGCTCTTTAGATTCTATACCCTTTGGTATAAACAATACTTATAATTATTAAGACATTTGAGTTTTGACCATAAGCCAAACTGCAAAACTGAAAACAAGCTGATAATTATGAATCCACAGACAACACACAAATCGAACCATATTTTCGCCCCTTTCACTCAGATTGAGCGTTCTAAGCCCCTTTCGCCCCTCTCACTCAGATTGAGGGTTCTAAGCAGCGTTTGCAAAAATAACTCTGTAGCAGCAAGAGCAATCAAAATATTGCTATGCTCTCGCTACCGCTCTGACTTTTAATTTCATCTGTAGTAGTGTTGCTCATGAGTGAGTGAGCAAAAATGAGTTGTTTACCCAACTGAACAAGTGAGCAATGTTCTGTACTAATTGTTATTTTTTGCTCACTTGCTCTCTTGTTCTTGTTCTTGTTCCTACTGCTCATTTGCTCACAGCTCACTTGCTCCCTTTAAGGCAACAAGAATACATACATACATACATTGTATGCATTCTTGTTTCTTTAAGGCCTGTTGTCACATACAACGGAAACCGAAACCAAATTCAGTACATTTGCAACGGAAACCGAAACGTATACTTTTGACTTTATTCGGTTGCTACCTATCGATTATTTATTTTGTGCTCCTCTGATTTGCGATCAGCTGATTGCTAGAAACGCAGCCAATTTAAAGCATCGCGCACACCAGAGCGATTTAGCCGAAGCGGCAACGGCACGATTCAGCCGCGAAATATTTTCCGCGCCCAAATCGCAAGTGTGATCACACTGGGCCAAATTTATTCGCAGTATAATCGCAGCAAATAGTGCGGGATGCCATGAAGAAAGACATTGCGCATAAACAGCTGTACATCACATGTGATGCATTTTTTTATAAAATTTTTTTTTTTAAATGTATGATAATAAGTTAAAAACTGCTTCTCTTATTATATTGTATTTAAAGCCAAAATATAGTAATTTAACATGTAAAGGGCCCTACGCAGATGACAGTACAGCTCTCGTACCGTACTGCACCAATTTAACGAGCCGTATCGACTAGTTCTAAACAACGCACATATTGTGGCGGTCGGTTGACTACTTTCTTGAAATAAATCGGAAATGCAGCAGTGTTTTTTTAAATTTAACTGAATTTTAAATAATGATTAACGAACAACGTACGCTACTTTTGTGTTTCTGTACAACAAAAGAATTGCTACTGGCGGCTATAAAAAAAAAATCAGGCTGCAAATGCAAAAAAAAAATGGTAGCATTTTAGTAAACCCATGTTTGATGGGCACAGCTGAAATTACCAGAGATTATGATTAACATAACCGAAACCACTCAAAAGACTCAAAGCAAATTCACCTTACAGATCTTTACCCGGGCAGTACGGGTCGGCTTGAGTTGAAGAATAAAAATTTATATGTTATTTAAATTGTATCATATGAATTAATTTATATATTTTTATTAATTTCTTGTTGTGCAGCATTGACTGCCAAAACAATAAGTATGGCGCTATTGGAGTTCAATTTTGTCAATATTTTCCGAAATATGTATAAGCCGGCTCTTGCCCGACATGTTGTTTACTTTTTGCTACATTTAACGAGCCGTGAAGATATGCTCAGCATTCTTCACTGGCCGTACACAGCCACACTGTTAATTAACATTTTCATTGTTCAACACTTATTAAAGGCCAGTACTTAACATACTGCGTACAAGGGTCTCGTAGAACTGTACGGGCGCTGTACGAGACCATTTTTTTTATATGAAGTTTCTACGGTACGAGAGCTGAACTGTCATCTGCGTAGGGGGCTTAAAACGCAATGTAATTAAATAATCGTGCCACTGCGGCTAAATCGCTCTGGTGTGCGCGATGCTTTAAAGCAACATCCGCAGCGGGAGCGGCACGATTATTTAATTACATTGCGTCTTATGAACGTTAGCACACCCGAGCGGTGCGAATTCGCTTTGACGGCGTTTTTTTCCGCTGAACATTGAGGACCGTGCATGCAGCTTGCCGCCAGGAACGATAAAACTCAGATAGCCAGAAACTTGTTTATGTTCTGCGCTGATGACGTCACATGTGATGCATGTGTTGAATTTTTACCTTGTTTACATGTTAAATTACTATATTTTGGCTTTTAATCTATCTTCTTCTTCTTCTATATATATAAAAGAGTTTGTCCTGTAAAGAATGGAGGATCCACAGCCTAAACGAAAAGAGCTAGAAGGCTGAAATTTTCACACAATTTTCCTTGCAGGTAGTAAGTGAGCACTGAGAAAGGAATTTTATTTTCGAGTACCTCTCATACATTTTGGAGCACTTTTACCCATTCCAAAAACAAAACACATTACCCATTCCACTACTGCCGCCTGATTGTCGCACAAGCTGAGGGTTTGATCGCGAGCGAGAATACAAAAACAAATCAAATGCGCAGTGACGCCTTCGTCATAAAAAAAAAGGTTCGTACACTCCCAAAAAAGAAACGGATTTCCGCTTCTTAATGAATAAGTGCATTCACAAATAAGTGAACAATGCGCTTGAAAATTTAAATTTCATAATTTAATGTACATGTATCACTTCGCACAGTGCACATTGTTATTTTTTCAAATTTGTGTGCCTTTGACAATTGATTTACGACCCAAGTAGCGTTTGTTGTTGGTGTTAGTGTTGTTGTTGGGCCCGCACTGCTACTTTTTGTTAGAGTCGTTGATTTAAAAAAACAACAACAACAAAACAAAACTTGGTGCGTCTAGAAAAATTTTGCACACCAAAATACATATGTTGTGGGGTGGATTTGCCTTCTTGCTGCTAATATAACTTAGACAAAACGTTACACACTTACATTAATAATATACAATTTCGAACAAGCAAAGGCCGTTCACATAAGTTTGTATACAAATCTATGCATGCCTGCGTCGTACGTCTGAACCACGCTCTTCGTCCCAAACTCAAAGAGCCGCTTAAAACTTAACAGAGCGCGCGCGTTGCTCTTATGATAATTAGATAATTTGAAATCTCGCTCCCAACATGCTTCTCTGTTGTTGCTCATTTACGTTCACTCTCTATTTTATGTGCGCGCTTTGCATGTCAATCATAAAGTTCAATAACCCTACCTCCTCCGCACACACTAAATCAGAGCTAAAGGCTAAAGTACGTGTGAGTTTAGGCTATGCAATTCACTTAACAACAGCCTCTTAGATATGTTTTGCTTTCATTCAGTGATTCAGGTAGCAAAACTACGCTCTTTTTTGACTTGCAGAGCGCGCGCATACATAAGAGAGTGAGCCGAATTCATGATACAAAAAATACCGATAACGCATTGCGCATAAAAAGCTGTTTTGCGTGACGTCAAATGTGACCTGTTGGGTATGATTTTCATATTGCATACAGACATTGTAGCTCGGCTGTTGATGCTGATAAAGAATATATATACTTTATATGGGGTCGGAGATGCTTCTTTTTGCCTGTTACATACTTTTGCACAAAACAATTATACCCTTTTTTACCCATTTCAGGGTATAAATATAACTGTGAATGCAAACGATTTGTTGTTGCTGTTTTTGTCTATCGCTTCAGGCTTATTATAAGCCGTTGTATGCACACACGAATTTGAAACAACAAAGGAGGACTAAGAGGAATGCGATTGTTCTGTAGATGAGATCAATTCACATAAATAACAGTAACTCTTCCACTCTCAGGGAATTTTACAATTTTTACTTTAGTGTGCCATTTGCGTATTGCTTCAATTCATTTCTAAAAGTGATACAAGAATGAACGGACAAAATTACCACAGTTTTATATACAGCCGCTGCAGCCACAGCAGCAACAGTTTCAGCTATCTTCCTTCCAAATTTGGTGACTCAAGCTCAAAGTTTGTTAAAGGTGGCGGAAGGTGGGCTGGGCGCGTGATGGGTGGGTATGGCATCCAAATTATTCCTGCAGATCTTGGGATGTCAATTTCTATCTCCGTACCAAATTTGGTGACTCTGGCTCAAAGTTTGTAAGAGGTTGGGGAAGGGTGCTGTGGGCGTTATGGGTGCGCCTGGCTCCAAAATATCTTTGAGTGTCGCTACCAGTTATGGGCGCGGCATCCAAAGTTTTGATGCAGTTTTTTGGGGATCATCATCACCTATTTTGGTGGCTCTAGCTCAAAAACTGAGGAAGATATTGGCGTTTTTCCTTTAAAACCGCGGGGGGCTAGGAGCGGAATGGGTGGGCGTGGCACCACAATTTTTCGGGGAACTATCTATAACTAACTAACTATACCAGTAACTATCTTCCTACCAAATTTGGTAACTCTAACTGTAATCTGTGCGGAATAGGTGGATTTATCGATTTTGAGCTATCGAACTTATCGATTTGTCAGCCTCCCAGCTATGGTAGAACGCCAATCTTGACACTTTATCTGTCCCTGCCATAGATAAAGTTTCAAAGTTTCAAGTCTCTAGCTTGAAAGGAGTGGGAAAAAGTTGCGTTCATACGGACGGACGGACAGACACCATGACGGACATTGCACAAACCCAATATACTCCTTACCTTCGGTATCGAGTATAATAACAAAGTGCATTTATTAATGAACAAAATGGTGAAAAAATAGTGAAAGAAAATGAGTGAGTACTCTGTATACATTTATTTTATAAGGTAGTTAGTTGACTGTGTTGAATGTGTCAATTGTGAAATCTCCGTTTGAATAATACTGAAACTTAAATACAAGAAAAGAGTTAGGAAGTTGACAGTTTTAATTGTATTGCATTACTTCTTACTTCTTTCTTTCTTAGCATATTGTGCCGAGATCAATATTAAGATAGCATGCAGCGAAAAACACGATCAAATCTTTCCCGAAGAATACGTAATGCAAAATGAGTATGAAAGGAGGTTTTAGACAAACTAACGAAGAGTAATATTCAATGTGCAAAAATAAGCGTTATGAATTAATTAAAACTGATTAAATAATGTGCTTTCGAATAATGCCCGTATGTCATATGTCTCTGACGAGGCAAAAACTATATGCTTAATGCTTTTGAGGAAGAAATTCAGATATAGTTCCGCAAATTGCACAAAGCATTGATTTTGACTTATCCAGAACTAATATAATATTTAAGGGATGTTCTAAATTTAAAACTGCCAACTAAGAAAACTTCAACGCGATGGGCAATACTAAAAAACATGCGACCGGGATAAACCCCGATTTGCTTCTTAATCTGCAGAAAGGGAAAAGAAGCAGTCATACTACATGACGAAATAAAGATAAGTACAGCTGTACTTATATATATGAAATGCAAAGATATAAAAATGATAGCAAAATCACAAAATATGTTCTGTGGCAGCAAGAGTGTGTTTTGATGGCTAGATGCTCTTTCGAAAACCAAAAGTATGTTTTAAGCTGTACTGTTTCCGCATAAGGTATTAGGCAATGTGCCCTTTTTACAGCCAAGCTGTAGGCCTTAATATAAGCGAAGCTGTTTGCGACCAGGGCTCAAATAATAGAGCTTATAAGAGATTGGGGTTGATACAACAAAGGCAAGGCTCAAATAATAGAGCTTATAAGAGATTGGGGTTGAAACAACAAAGGCAAGCTGTTGCATAAATGACAAAGAAATAAATGCAATGTTCGACGTTCCACACCTCATAAGATCCCTGCGAAATATTATAATGAAACGCAATCTTAAATCGCCTGATGGCGTTGTTTCACGGAAAATTTTTAAGGAGTAATTTGAAGTAGATTCCAAAAACTCAACACGAATCTTCCCCAAATTAACTACAAGACATGTCCATTCAAAAGACTTCGATAAAATGGAATGAAATCTATAGAACAATTATAAGTTTGGAGGGCTTTTTTAATTGCACAGAAATTCCAGAACCAACCTCAGCATTTATAGAGAAGGTCAACATACTTATTGACTGCTTCAATATCGTAGAACTTAATATTCTTTATGATTAAAATCCATATATTTACATGTACAATGTATTTAGTTTATATGAGCGGTGATTTCAATAACAAAATTGATTTTTATGAAAATAGTATAAGCTCTGAATGGTATGTAGAAATTGTCATGCATACATGAAAACTTCTTTGCATATGTCGTTGAATGCTGTTAAGTTACATAGCCACGTCAGCGTTAAGAATACTGTTAGTATTAAGTAATCTATATACATATAGGAGAGGCCGTTTTTCAAAGGCACAACGCCCAGACCAAACTACTGGACCTTTTGTAATGAAATTTTGCAGGGATATAGATTTGATAGCAATGATTCTGGATAAGGCTGGATTTTTTCAAATTCCGACTCTAACCATAGAAAAGAGGCGTAGTAAGCTTTTGAAGCGCTATATCTAAGCCAGATTTGAACGAAGAGCCAAAAATTGAAATTGATTTTAGATTTTAGCTTTTAAAATATTTCCTGATTTCAATTTTTTGAATAAAATTTTTTAAAACCAAAATATTTGCTATTTTAGCATTTTTTTGCCAATTTCCAAAAACAAAACAAAAGAAGAGTGAAAAGACTTCTGAAACAACTGTCTCTAAAAAATGGATATGTAAGGCTATATCAGGTCTGAACTTCTGAATATTGCACTTATAAACAAGAGCTGACGAAATCCAAGCCTGCATTAAATCTTCGCGTATATGGTCACATGTAATAATGCTTTCTCTTAAGAAAAAAGTACATGTCAGGGAAGATTATCAAAATTGGTAATGGTGATTTTCAATCAATGGATAATGAAATAATTATTCCTGAAGGCTTAAGAACTGTAGTTAATTCTCTGGATCAACTAATATCTCACTTTTATTGAGGAATTACTCTCATTAGAGACAAATGGATTGGTTGGTTATGTGAACGGGCCATTTTAACGCTACTGAAATAAATGAAATTCTTATAAAATCACAAGCGCGCGCGTAGCGAACGAGGGGGTTGGCGAGCGAAGCGACTAGGGGGGAGCCCCCTAGTGTTTGAATAAATGAAGAAGGAGATATCGAGAGTATGTATCATGTATTGGTAGATACACAAAGGCGAGGACCGAGGAGATAGCTATACGGACTGAGTGTGGCGCACATGTTCTAGAAAAAAATCAGTGTGAATTGAGTGACACACTGCGCTTTTGCAATAGAAGAAAATACAAGAAAATATGGGAAAAACAATATCCCTTCAGCTCCTACACATACATGAACTCACACAGTGAATTGGCTGATTTAAATATAGTTAACTAATTTTGTTGTCAGTTGCCAGCAGCAAAATTATGAACACAACCAAACGGCGTTCTCGTTAAAAGAGTGTGGGTGTCTCGATGGAAAATGTCCGTCTGTAGGAACGAAACTTCTTTCGACACCCTTAAAACTTTGGAAATATCTTTTTCTATGGCCAGGACTGATAAAGTGTAAAAATTGGTGGGCCTACTGGGGGCTGGAAAATCGATAAGTTCGATAGCTGAAAATCTATAAATTCTTATATTTCCCACACCCTTACAGTAAGAGTTATGGAATTCGGTAAGAAGATAGTAACAAGCATTCGCCAAAAACTGCATCAAAAAATTTGGAGCCACGCCCATCCATTCCGCCCCCAGCCTCTTGCATTTTAAAATGAGAAACGCCTATATCTTTCACAGCTTTTGAGCTAGAGCCACTAAATTTGTTGATTAGGAAGAAAACTGGAAAGATCTATCTAGATAATTAATTGTTCAATGGTATTGTTTCTAAAACTGTTTTCTTTTTTTTCAAATTCAAAATAAAATATCGGCCAAATTATCGATTATTTTAAACGAACAATTCCAAATCTAAAGTCTCAATACTTTATACATACATAATATCAACTTTTTCATCTACGTGCACAGTGATGGTTGCAAGCATCGTTTGATTTCTTACGCAATAGTCAGTTACCCTTTACCTTAAAGTTATAACAAAATTCATTATTTAAAAAAATTTTACACGCAGGAACATCCAGAATACGCATTTAGCTATGGAGTAAAAGATCTACACACTGGTGATGTGAAATCTCAATGGGAGTCTCGGGATGGTGACGGTGTAAAGGGTCATTACAGCGTACTCGAGCCAGATGGCTCCATACGCACAGTGCACTATACTGCGGATGCAAAAAATGGATTTAATGCTATCGTGAAAACAGTTGGTGCAAATTCTCATCCGATCACCGAAACACCAGAGGGCAAAAGTAGTACAAATGATGATTCATCGCAGTCAAAAATCAATCACTATAGCAAAGATCAGGAGCACATTGTGCTGAGCTCCGACATAAAGCCGCTGAAGAAACCTATTGAAGATCTAACTCACTGGCATCCCAAAACTCCCAGCCTGATTGAATTTAAGCCACATGCGCGAATAAAGCAGGTTCCCATGGAGTTGGAGCCAGACATCAGAAATCGTCTGCACCAGGCAAGAGATAACTACTACAAGGAGATTGCAGCGGCTCATAAGATTGAAGAAGAGAAGTACTCGCCAAAACAAGAGCCCACGTATGACGTCCAAGAGAGCGACTGGAAAGCATTGATTGTCCACGGACCAAAGGAGTATCGTCCTTATTACAGCACAAGTCAGCCGCATCAGTCCCCTTTCTACGAGCACTACCATCCGAAGGAGCTGCCACAGAACTACCTTCAAAAGCCAACATTGGCTCAACAGGGACTTCGCACGATTTACGCACAGTCCAAACCGCGTCCAGTCAAGAATCCAGAGCCCATTTCCAATCACATACACCTCACTAAGAATGTGCACACTACGCCGGGCTTAAAAAACTACAAATACAAGGGTGTACCAAAAAGCTTTACCCGTCCAGATTACGCAAGTTATTTTCAGCGTAAGCCTAAAGAACTGCTTTTAAAGCAACTAAGGCCTCATCGTCTAAATCCCTGGCCGAAAGGTGCTGGTCCTGTACTTTTCCCCAATCTGACGGAAGACGATGACTTCGAGGAAACCTCAGACGATGAACAGGGTGTCGCCTCTGCCAGGCTGGTGCAGTCTATGATACGGCGAGACAAGCACCACATGGTGCCCCTGTACGCCACGGCCCATCAGTTTGCAGCGGGCAGCTATAAGAATCAGCAAAAAGTGTAGAATATGATGATGCCTAATATTGTTTAGGTGATTTTGGTGAACTGTTTCCTGTTAATGTTTCCTAATTTTATTTTATTTATTCATAATTTATTGCTGATGTTAAGTTATTCTATTTTAAATAAATATGTAAATTTCATCAAAATATTTAATTTGAAAAAGCTAAAAAGTATTGCTAAGCACTATATATAAAATCCAGAATATTCAAAAACAAGGGAAATCGTTGCAGTCAGACGCAATTGATTGCTGAATCATCTGTTACCAGTATATTACAACATATAATTACCAACAAGAGCTTCCGGTCCTCAACTTAGAGCCCACCGAAACTACAAAAGTTCATGGTGAGTTGATGGACGATATAATATTATTATTATTATTAATTTTACTAGGGCCTTGTTGCACTGCGACCAGATGTAAGGTCTTTTTTACCGGCCTGTAGGAATTAGGGTAGAGCCTCTATACCGAGGCTTCTAATAAAAGAGAGCACTTTGGTAGGGTCTATATGTTCCCATATCCTGTAGGGAGGGATAAGTTCACCTCCTAGTTGTAGAAGTCGACGTCTGCTTAGCGAGGGGCATTCACATAGAACATGTTCTGATGTTTCAGGCTCCAGCTCACAGAATCTGCATTTCCGAAAGTTTTAATTTCGTTGCGAATTTCGTTCTATTTTAAATTGATGATGCGTTTTGATCGCGTCATCTGGGGGACGAGAAATTGTTTGGCTGACGATATAATATAATCTAATAATCATTTATTATATAAATATTTATTACAAGTTAGTTGTTTATACGCCGACTAAAAATACCATAGGTTAACTCTTAATAGATCTTCGCTCGTCCTTTGGTCCGCAACGTAAAAAATTAATTTCACGCAGACTTTTATAACGTTACGCAGTGTGCAGTTCTGTTAGTAACGGTAGGAAGGTAGTGAAGAAGAATCAAAAAATGTCAAATGATAAATAGGCTGAAGGAAGGAATGAATGTTGAGCACATTATAAGAGGTAAAACAGCAGCTTGGCGGGACGCGTGAGCCGGTTTGTTAATTTTACAGAAACAATGGAATAACTTACCCTTTTTCAGGCTGTAGATTGTCAGATCTTGAGGGACATTATGAAGCTCCAACGAAGTCATAGTTATTGTTTTGCCAGTCAATGCTGCGCAAAATTGACAAGGACACAAGTCATCATGTTGTGGCCAAAGTAACCCAACTTGTCTTTCAGAAATAAAGAGATTATAAAGAATTAATTAAAAATAAATAAATTAAATAATAAAACACAATTTAAATAAATTATGAACAACTCCATCCGACTCGTACTGCCAGGGTACGGATCCGTAAGGTGAATTTACACAGTGTTTTGAGTGATTTCGGATCTTTTTAGCATAATCTCTGGTATTTTCTGCTCTGCTTATCAAAAATGGGTTCACCTAAATGTTTGCCTTGCTATTTGATTTTTCAGCCTGTCTATGTGTTCGTTGTAAACAAACATAAAAGTAGCGTACGTTGGTTGTCAATCATTATTTTAAATTTGATTATTTTAGGTGTGCCAGAGCAGAGTTCGAGATGGTTTTAAAATCTCAACAAATATGGTCAGAGATTTATATATATGTTACATTTTCAGCACTTGTCTTTATAATTAGAGAATCTGTGCATTACGTTATGGACGAAGTTCGATTATCTGCGTATGTATAGAGACTTTCATTATATAAGTAATTTGTCAGCGTATGCTTTTTGGGCAAAAAACTGATTAAGCTGATCCACTTATCGATTGAAAATGACAGTTACAGAGTTAAAACGCGAAGAGTAAAGACGCCCGTATTCTTAACACAAATTAAAAAAAGACGCCCTGAGCGAGAAATCAGTGCTACTGCGAAGAAACCATTAAGTAACTTTAAGCTAAATTTAAGTTTAGATATGGATGCTAAAGCGATTCTACAACTTAAAGTTGTTTAGCTGAAAGAAAAGCTATGACAGCTTAAGTTAGAAACTAGAAGAAGAAAAATTGTTTTGCATTACACGATTGTTGAATACTTCAGTATTGGAAATTTAGATGATGAGGATGAACAGATAACCGACAATGGTAATGTGGCTGGCAGTTGTGGAACAGGAATCTTTTATGAAGACTCAAGAACAATTTTGCAATTCACGTTATGTGACATTCAGGATAGTGTTTCAATGTTTTCTGGATGTGATCAACCTGATGTTCCTGATAAGCTTTTTCAACAGTGAAACTATCCCAAAAACCCGGAAATGGAAGTTATCGATGAACAGATAAATGAGCAAATACAGGCCGGTGCCATAGAACCGTCAAGGAGTGCGTATTGACTATTGACCCATCCGTTAGATCTTTTTTACGATATAACAGTAATAGAGGTGATGAAAGGCAATAAGAAAGATTAAAGCCCCGTCGAATTGTAAGGAGCTCTGACAATGCCTGGGCAGGGCCTCTTGGTACCGATCATCTGATTGGTCAGCAGGAACTGAAAACGAGTGCCTCGCGATGGTATGGTCAATCCGTAAACTGAAATGTTATCTTGAGGGATGATTCAAAAACGGCAGGGCATCACTAAATAGGATGTAGGCCGGGTATGTTTCGTAATTGAGTCAGGGACGTTAATTGTTGAGAGAAATGCCAGATGTTTAAACCGGAGCATGTTATGCGCTGACTTTGTAGGCCCCTCGTACGCTCGAAGCACGGTAATGCCATGCAATTTCATGGAGCCTTCTCGAAATGGGTGGAACACCCCCTGAAACGGATAACGCATAGTGATGCCATTTGAGTTTTTTCGTTGCAAAAATCATAACTTTTAAACCAAATGAGATAATCGGTCAATTTAAAAAGCATTTGATAGATAATTAATCATCCTGTAAAATGTATTTTAAATTTTTGATTTTTATGTTTCCTTTGAAAGGCTTTTAAGATTTATAACTAATACTGGCAGACCTGGCCACGCGTTGCTGTGATTTTCCTGTATTACTGTACACCATTTTTTGCATGTATATATTTGTACTAGATTTATGTATATTGGTTCCTGGTTGTAAATTTTATGAAAAAATGGCTATTTTTTAATAACAACGCTTTTTTAAGTTAATATTTTTAAACCAAAAATTGTATTCATTTTTAATTACAGGCAAACCTCGATAGTGTGAACAAAACGAAAATGAAAATTTTGAAATTTGTTCACATTGATAAACATAATTATTTATAAACATAAAATTCATAAAAATATATAATTTAAAAATGGTTTAAATTAAAAAGTTCATTATTAATAAAAATAGCACAGCAAAAATAAAAATATTTTTAAAATTAAAAAATCCATAAATTTAATTTTATTCAGATTCAGAATATTCTATATTAATAGTGTTATCTGCTGGTCGATCCGGTTGTTGTGGTAATTTTATCGAAAATTGTCCAAAGTCTGCTGACTATCCAAGATTTTGACGTGATAACGTCTTATAAATTGATGAACACAGGCTGCTTGTTCAAAAAAGTCTTCATCATCGTTACAATCCTTATGGTTACCATCATTATTACCATCAAAACGTAACCTGCAATACAACTAAGCATTAACGCATCCCAGCCAGCAATTGGATGATTTGCTGGCGATAATCGTCCGACGCGACTCTTCTGCGAGTCGCCAGGAAGATGACTTACTGATTTTTGCATGGTCTGTTTTGTTATTTCATGTTATTTATGATCAGTATTAACTGCACTTGAAATGTGTTTAGAGCTGGCTCAACAGCTAAGGCACTCGACGCAATAACAAGAGATCGCAGGTTCAAATCCCGTCACGGTAAGCACAGACAGATAAATTGGTAAATGGTTCCCAGTAAGCATTTCTCATCGCGGAAGAGTCGCAGCCGATCCCCCTAGGCGATAATATTCATCGCCTGCGATATCTTCCAAACGACTCGCTAGCGATCCGTTTTGGACGACTCGCTAATGAATCGCGCAGAAGACTCGCTTGCGAGCCGTTTGGACGACTCGCAAAAGAATCGCGCAGAAGACTCGCTAGCGAGCCGTTTGGAAGATATCGCCGTAGGGTATATTTTTCATTCCCAGCTGCGTCTCTTTCGATCAGAAAATGATGATCATCCGCGATAAAATTCATCGCCTAGGGGGATCGCCTGCGACTCTTCCGTGATGAGAAATGCTTGCTGTGATACAAAATGTAAACATAGTTGTGGGGCTGCTGCGTAGACGCTCCGTAATTGCACATTTGATTTTTTACGACCCGAGTTCAACACCGCGTGGCAATTTCTTGAATATTTATTTTTTTATTTTGTTTCAACTAGATTATCGACTAGACGATACCCTGAACTTTAGAAATCACGCGAATAGACATTGTGTGTATGCATTCAATTGAATTTAAATGTTTAATAGTTTGTTGATTACATATTTTTATAAAAAATTGTTGTCAACCGGGCTTGCAGAACAATTTCAAATAGATGATTGTGTTATTTTTGAGCCAACACATCAATATTTATCAAGCCAAGCCAAGCAAAATCGAACAATTTTTATATTTGTAAACAATTTGAGCTGCGTTACAAATATAATTATAGAAAAATAAATGTGTAGGCAAAAGTCACATTCCATACAATAACATGCATAGCAGATATCAAAGAGGAAAAGAGATAGAATATAACGGGACTGTGTAAGTGCCGTTATGTTTTGTCATTCTTCTTTGTGTTTGTGCATATACATGATTCGCCACTGAATTGCAGCTGCGATTTAACAGCGAGTGCGTACGGTTGGCACACATAAATGTTCGCTTATGACGTTGTCACGTAAGACTATCGTCCGTAAACAAACTTTAAAGACACCCATCTTTTTTTTTTTCAAATTAAATTTCCTTGTAACAATTTGTAGCATCAGCAAAAGCTCTGGACACTTTTGAACTACGATTTTCATCATAATACAGTGGACGCTCGCAAATTAGAACCAGTTGGTTCCTGGGGTAGTTCTAATTTCTGAAAAGTTCTAAAATCTGGACGCATTTTTGAAATGTCTTATAAGGCAAGAAATGGCTTCTTTTCTGCTAAAAATGCTTCGAAGGGAATGTTATTTTAATAAAATTAATTTGTTTTCAACATTCAAGAAAAGTAATGTTTTGTTCATTCATAATTGAGAAAAAAAAATTCTTAAATAACTTTCATTTAGAAATATTTTTCTTTTATTATTTAAAGTTATCTTGCTTACTATAGTAGTCTGTTATGTTAGTTTGTTTTTTAGTTTTCTTTAAAGTAGACTGCACAGGAGCAACCGCCATTACATCACTAGACACAAATTTTTAAAAAACGAATGCCATGTCGAATTTTGAATTTGGTGAACCAGCCATCGCTTGCACAAAATGATCGTTCATCCTTATTGGGATACACTTATGGTTTTAGCTTTCGCTTGTAAAATTGGTCCAGTCATAGTGCACTTCTTTTGCCGTTGATTTAAAAACCATTCATATAGACGAGTATCCATTTCAGGATATTCAGCATTGTGCAAGGATTTATTTTTTGCCTCCTGGTATGTGTTTGATACGGCATTCAAGATTAACTCCTTTTTCGATTTAATATAACTGATGGCAGATTTTGCCACAATGAAATCTAATGCTAAACGGTTTGCTGGAGCGCCTTCATCGAGTTGCTTTAATATTTTTGCTTTAGTTTCCAAAGACAAAGTGTTTTTCTTACGCTTATTCGACATTTTAAAATAGTTTCCCTTAATCCCCGAATATGTGCTTGCTTGTCAGTGGCGTACCAAGAAAATATGCCGCCCGGGGCGAAAATCGATTTGCCGCCCCACCATCCCCCCCTCGTTTTACATGATCCTCATACAAGTCCTGCTATAATTTTCCAGATCACATAAGCAATGTGAAATACAAAAACAATTTAGCATATTCTTTTATGTGTAGAATGCCGGTATACACACAATGTTCTTTATTTAATCTGGCATATTTACTACAACCGTTCGTTTTACATGCCAAATACTAACTAACTCACATGCATCGCTTAATGTTAAAGTACCTGTTAATGTTATCGCATCATGCAGTGTTGTACTAAACAGTTAAGATCGATTGTACAGCTGAGTAATACAGTATTGCTCTTAACAACTAGATCAAGGGAATTCCTCCAACTACATATGTTCACCTCTTCGATGCCTATGCTCAGCAGCAAAGTAACGGGGCTTCCCTATTTTTGTAGTTGCGCTACGAAATTTCAAGGGATTTTTTTGTTGCTTTAAAGACGGGACTGCACTAAAAAAAAGTGTTTGTGAGAATCGGTTTACACATGTCTACATGATTGAAACATAATGCAACTACCCAGTGAATTTTACAAAGATGAGATTCTCAAAATCGAAGTAAAATGCAAGAAACTTGCCGAGTTTTATCCAGATGACTTAGACAATGAAGACTTGTTCCACGATATCCAAGACGTCTTACTACTTTTAAAAAGAGCGAAGAAAAACGAAGAGGAAATATTATTTTCGCCTGAACAACTTCTGTTGTATATTTCTTCAATGGGCTGAGAAGCTTATAAAACATTAGCGACAGCTTTGCAAATACTTCTAACCATACCCGTTTCAGTTGCTTCCTGTGAGCGATCATTCAGCAAACTAAAATTGATCAAATCTTACTTGAGATCAAATATGAGTCAAAGTAGATTCAAACCTCGCAATTCTGTCAATCGAAGTTGAAACCTCTGCAATGTTGGATTACGAGGATATAATACGCGAATTTGCAGCAGGTAAATCGAGAAAAATTAATTTTTTTCATAGATGGTTGTTTGATGCAAACAAAAAAAATAAAAATAAAATAAAATAAAACTAAATAATAATAATAATAATAAATAAAATAATATGAGCCTTAAAGTAATATTGCTTATTTAAGGTTAGAATACAAAAAAAAAAAATTGTTATGTATAATTTATTAATTTTGAGGAACAGTGGAGCTCATTTTGCCGCCCCCTAGTCGTTGCGCCCGGGGCGACTGCCCCTCTGGCCCCCCCCTAGATACGCCACTGTTGCTTGTCAAGAGTTTGCATGTGAATGACCAAATATGAGTGCACACAAATAGAATCGGAACACACGCAGTTGGGTGAATCCCTTTTTTATATGCAATTTGTTAAAAGGCAAACCAAAATAAAAGGTCACCAGAAAATAAAAAAAAAAACGCTTTCAAATTTTAAAATTGTATTTTGTATTTTAAAATTATTCAAAGAAAATTTAAATTTTAACGACGCAAATTGAAATTTAAACGAAGCAACTCTGAAAAGCCGAAAATTTATAAACGACGCAAATCGGGACGACGCGAATCGATGTTTTGGTATACTATTACAAATAAAGTTTCAACACTGAAAATTATAATTAACTAGGAAAACCCACCTACGCGTTGCTGTGGCGCTCTTTGATTTTTACTGTATGAACAGAAAACACAAATTAAAATGCTTAATGTTTAGATCCGAATACCGTTTTTATATAAGTCACTGGTTCTCGCGAATTTTAATGCGAGCTGCAGGCTTTCAAAATTGAATGGCAAGTGGTTGGGTATGATTGGGATGGTATAAGAACATTGTCTCCCTTGGCTTGCAGTTAAAATTTTGGTCTTCACAATGTTCCTTCTTAGTTGAGTCTAGCGACATTCCTAGCTCGGTCTTTATTAGAGATTTGGGAAGGATAAGACGTACGCTTTCTTGGCATAATTCTTAGTACATGGCTTTTTTAGACTTTTAAATAATACACTTGATTGATTTGCCTTAAACTGTTTAAATGTTTTAATATTTGATAGGTATTAATGACAGATAAGACAAATTGGGCGGAGAAGGTTGGCGTGGCAAATTTATTCGTGTTTATCTTAATAAATTGTACCCTATGTGTTATTCTGATGTATAAGCTATGTTATTGTAAAGTTTCATTAAAATCCATTTAGTAGTTTTTACGTGATTGAGTAACAAAGGTCCAAACATACAAACTTTCCCCTTTATATATTAGTAAGATTTACCTAATTTAATTTTGAATTATCATTTTTTTACTTAACTAGGTACTAAGCGATGAACAATATTTCTTGTTAATCTGTCTTTTGTCATCGGATTAACTTGTTTAACCTTGTCTCCGGTGATAGTTTTTTATACACTTAACCGGTGCTAAGCCCTTATGGGCCCTTATGGGAAAATACACGTAAAACTGCGTATTTTGCCAAAAATCAATATAAAATGTGGAATATTTTTGTGCATGTTCAATTTATTTAATGGTGATGTGCTAACTATGTTGACCCGGCAGGACAGTGGACACTGTAGTGCATCGTACGAGCGATGTATGTCTAATATCACATCAACAGTGCTGTCACGAAGTGTGATTTTAATAGCTCTGTGATCAACTGGACCAAGATAATAGGTCCAAAAAAGGTCCAAAAACGGGCAGATAAAACATAAAGGAATAAGCAAACAACTTATATTGAAAATATAGCAGATTAAGGGCCAGTTTCTCAATGTCTGGTTAAAGTAAGAATTAGCTAACGACCAGATAAATTTAACGCTCGCGTTAAGCCAATTTGGTTTTCTCAATGTATGGTTAAGTTAAATCGATATGATACTATCGCTTGATAGTGCTGCCACTCTGATCGAGCCTTTTTCGAGCAAAACAGCTGTTTTTGTTTGGTATTTTTTGTTTTGTGACTGCCAAATTCTTCTTCCAACTGAAAAATAACATTTAAAAAAATGGAAATGATAAAAAAAACAAGTTTAATGAGCTCAGCTGAGAAAAGAATTGCGTGGATGTCAAAAACTCTTTGATCCGATGCCATTTTGCTTGAATAATAAATTGTAAACAATGCAAGTGTCAGCCACAGTCAGCTGTTTGCCTAACGATGATTAAACGATTTTTATATCGGCACTTAACGAGAGAACAAATTTTAACCGGCACTCAGGCCTCATGTTAGTTTTTATTACGAACAACCCTAACCAGACATTGAGAAACTCAATTTTTACTAACCATCAGATAGTTAAGCTAACCATCTGTTAGTTTAGCTAACCAGACATTGATAAACTGGCCCTAAGTATGTGATAACTTTTTATATTTTCTATCAAAGTTGAGAATTTGTGAATAATTGCATAGTTTGTAATAGCCTATTTCCATTGCTCAGTTACTGTTAAATTTAACAGTCAGTTACGAAAGTTGTTTCCATTGCTCTGTAACTGAACCTCAGTTAATGAATCAGCTGTTCGGTTTGTTTTGTTTTGGTTTGTTATAGCTAAAATTACGAATTAATCATGAAGCCAAATTTATTATTGCAAATTGTTAGTGCATTATTGTCAGTTTGATTGACATACATGCTATTTCTACAAGCTGATTTGCTTGTTATGAAGGAGCAATGTAATTTTATAAAAACATTGGCCACGAACATTGCAAATAGCAGAAAATGGATGCGTCTATCTAAGTGGTCATTTGTAAGTTAAAATTAAATTGCAAGCATATTTGAAAACAGTATAATATCTCTATATTTATGTTGAAAATAGCCAAGGCATGGAAAGTTTTGGGAGCTGGATGTGCCACAAAATAGTGATGCGTTTTTCAAGGAGAATTTCCATCCACGTCCCGCATTCCCACGGTGGGAGTTTCTCTGCATTGCCCTGAAACAAGTTCTCCATGCCTTGCTCCCAAATTACGTATTTTTTTTGTAAATACATCTAAAAAAGAAGTATATTAATTATTTTAAAAATACAATTAAAATTGCGCTCTCCTTTTCAACGTTCAATCAGCTGTTTTGTGACTTTTTCGATGAAACATCGCGATGTTTTATCGAACAAGTGTTCAAATGAACTGGTTTCTCTTCAGTTATGCTAATAAGAATCTATTATAGCCTATTTCCATTGCTCAGTTACTGTTAACTTAACAGTAACTGACGAAAGTTGTTTCCATTGCACTGTAACTGAACCTCAGTTAATAAATCAGCTGTTCGGTTTGTTTTGTTTTGGTTTGTAATAGCTAAAATTACGAATTGAGCATGCAGCGAAATTTATTATTGAAATTTGTTAGTGCATTATTGTCAGTTCGATTGACATACATGCTATTTCTACAAGCTGATTTGCTTGTTATGAAGGAGCAATGTAATTTTATAAAAACATTGGCCACGAAAATTGCAAATAGCAGAAAATGAGAGCGTCTATCTGAGTGGTCGTTATTAAGTTAAAATTAAATTGCAAGCATATTTGAAAACAGTATAATATCTATATATTTATGTTGAAAATAGCCAAGGAATGGAAAGTTTTGGGAGCTGGATGTGCCACAAAATTGTGATGCATTTCCGCCGTGGGAGTTTCTCTGCATTGCCCTGAAACAATTTCTCCATGCCTTGCTCCCAAATTACGTATTTTTTTCGTAAATACATCTAAAAAAGAAGTATATTAATTATTTTAAAAATATAATTCAAAAGTGCGCTCTCCTTTTCCATGTTCACTCAGCTGTTTTGTGACTTTTTCGATGAAACATCGCGATGTTTTATCGAACAAGTGTTCAAATGAACTGGTTTCTCTTCAGTTATTGCTCAGTTAATATTTACGGTCAGTTTTACTTCAGTTAATTCCTTATGGGAGAATACATGCAAATTGAACCTCAGTTACTGTTAACTCACTGTTAAGCGATTAACTGAGCAATGGAAATAGGCTATATAATATATATTGTATTATATTATTTGGTTGTCTTCGTTGTTTTCCAGGCGGGAAGCAGTGGTAGTGAAAATGGATCGATGGATGAATGAACAGTTGATTCATCGATCCATCGAACTGCAGGGAACTATAGAAACAAAAAAAAACAAATATTACTACAAACTTTGTATGCTGGCATTACCAGCATATATATATTTACATATATATATAATTGTGCGTTTGCTAGGGATGCAAACGATACATAGATGTTCGGTGCATCGATGTTTTTTTTTTCAAGTTTTCGATGTTTTTATATCGATGTTAACAAAAGGCGATGATTCGAGCATCGATGTTATTTATTCGATGTTCGCAACTGAATGCAAGGAAAAAGGTTTTCTAAATTATTGTTCTTCAATTCGTTACAAAATAAAGAAGATAAATCAAAATTTTTTTTCAGTGATTTTTTTTTTATCAGGACGTTAGAATGCTAAAACTGATTATTGGTAAAAATATTTTATTACTTCAGCGTTTGCTAGCAGTGGAGTAGCTTTGAAATAATGCAATAAAAAAAGTATTAAACATCGAAATATCGATGTTTATTTAAACGATACATAGAAGCATCGATGCTTACCAATTTATAAAATCGATATTACAACTATCGATGTTATTCTTTTCGATGTTGCATCCCTAGCGTTTGCATATGTATCTTTGCAGTTTTGCTGGGCCAGGGCTTTGTACTACAAAGCCTGGTATGCATATGCTCTAGTGTTTTGTAGTTATACAGCTAGTTACACAAATAACGAAAAGGAAGGAGGAACATATGAAGAATACCACGCAGATAAGCATGAAGTAACAGGCGATCATCCCAAAAAATAAGGCTGATGTCAGAGTGCGCGCGAGAAGCGAAGAGCAAAGCGAGAAGATGTCAGAGTGAGAGCTTTGCGAGAAGCGAGCTAAAGCACAGAATGCAACAAAAAAAACTCAAGTTCTGAGCGAGTTCAAGCGATAAAGCAGGTTGCAAACTGCTTTCTCGCTTTATCGCTTGAGCTCGCAATTCGCTTAGCTCTCACTCTGACAGGTTTCAAGCGATTGCCTGTAAAACAGCTTGCAGAGCTTTATCGCGCGTTGTCGCCCAATATTATCGCATCGCTTCTCGCGCGCACTCTGACATCAGCCTAAGGGTCAGCGCGCTAGAAAATCACTGGCATACGAGCGCATACACACAACATGGCTGGCTGACTGTGCTACGCAGTGGCAGTCAGCAAGCGTTAAGGCCTATTTACATTGGCGCGAGACGCGAGGCGAGACTCGCGTTCGAATTCGATAGCGTGGACACTCGCTGCAAAAAATCGCATGTCTATTTACATTGACGCGATACTTCGGGCGTGTTTTTATTTATTTTTGTTTAAATTTGCAACCCTGTTCACCATAATATGGCAACACTTAACAAAAAAGCAAACATCTCCTCATTGTTTTTATATAATCTTTCACTTTTATCATATAGAATTGTCTTATCTCTTATTAAATTAATAAGACATTCAATTTTCTCGCAATTTAATTTTTGCATTGTGCTACACAAAATATTTCACATTAACAGCAGCTGATTGGCCTGATCAGCTGCTTTTCACGCTTCACCAACGCGAGGTTTTTTCATAATTTCGAAATTGAAAGCGAGAGACGCGCGACATCTAGCGCCAATGTAAACACACACATTGACTCTCATGAAATGAAAATGGTTGCGACACTCGCTTTCGAAACTCGCCTCGCGGCCTCGCGCCAATGTAAATAGGCCTTTATGCCTTGCATTTTTTTCGCGCCAAAAAAGCAAAATGGTTACCAAATGCGCTCTCTGAGAGAGCGTCATGACTACTCTATCTGTATATGTTCTTGTTGGTTCAAGGCATGATGAAACAATACAAGGTGTTCTATTCCGCATTCCTGCTCTCTTTGGACCTTGATACAACTATATATATATATAAACTGTATAGTTGTATCAAGCTTTGGACGTACTTATTTTTTGTCAGTATGCATTGACACTTTGAAGTGAGCAGTCGTGTTGCAGAAAAGTTGTCGAAAAAAAGGAAGTTGTGGGAAGTTAGCGCAAATCAAACGCTGGTTGCTGGCAACAAAATATTACTTTAGTTTTAGTATTATATTGTTAAATAAAGTTATTTAAAAAAATTAATTCCAACAACAAATTTGTTTTATATTTTTCATTTCAAATTCTTTCATTTGCTGCAGCTAACAATAACACTAGCAAGAGCAGTGCGGTATATGAAGTCATAGCTGTCTCTTTCTTATCTCTCTCTTGCTCACTGCTCTCTTCGTAAAATAAGTACGTCGCCACAGCGGAATAGAACACCTTGTTATTGTTTCACCATGGTTCAAGGTATCTTCTAGTCGGGCTCTCCCGAGTAGAGCCTTCTTACTTGTTATTGATAATCCAATTGTCGATTTTGCAGCCCCCAGTAAGCGTGAAACACCAATCTTGAGACTTTATCCATCCCGCCATAGAAAAAGATATTTGATATATGATAGCGACTATCGCTAGCTTTACAGGTGTCAAAAAAAGTTGCGTTCATTCAGACGGACAGACACCATAACGGACACAAAACCAATATACTCTTTACCTTTGGTATCGAGCATAATTACGACATTTGACAGCAGAATTTTCGAAATTTTTTTTTAATTACTTGCCTATAGGATAAAATTACTACGAAAAATTCTATTCTTATGATTTGGTCTGTACTGCAACCAATAATCATTTTCACAAATCTCATTACAAATAACTTTCGTTCTTTTTTTTTCAAGGCCAAAATTATCGCTGCGATATTGTTGTAGCATTTAATCTGATACAATTCAAATGTCGATTTCACTAAGCCGTTGAGCTATGTATGTTAGTGATCTGTTTTAATGCGTTTATGCTGGCAATTATCTAATTCATATAACTGAATTCAGACAATAGTTCAAGAATAAGAGTGTAGTAATCAGACGTCGCTTTCAGTCACCAGTCTCAGTTGCTAAAAAAATTTTTACTCTAATACCGAAGACAAAGAGTATATTAGCTTCGTACAATGTCCGCCATGCTGTCCGTCCGAAAGTGCATCCGTATGAACGCGCGTTTCTTCGATACCCTTAAACTTGAAACTGTGCAAATATCTTTGATTGGGGGCTGCTACGCTCTCTGGGGGCTGTAAAATCGATCAAATCTTCAGTTTAGTTTTAGTTACCAAATTTTAATAAAAAGACTCTAAAATTGAAACAACATTCATTGACAAGTTTCTGAGTTAAGAGAATGCCGTGAATATTGCCTATTATACAACAGAACATTTTCAAATCCATTCTAATCTTTTATAACAAAACCAGTGGGCTAAGTGTGTACAACCCAACCGACTGTACAATAATCAGATATTGAAACCAGGGACCGTAAATAAGAGTTATGGGATTGAAAAAAATCAAAGCGACATATAGGGATAAGGTTGATGCGAAAACGACCAAATACTTTGTTTTAAAGCTGGGAATTCAAAAATGGAATAAACTTTTATTTTCAATTTATATAAATAAATTAACCAATAACTCTTATTTTTCGACCTAAATTAAAAAATTGTTACTTAATTATTAAATTTTAATTTTTTATTAAAAATTATGAAATAACACTTATTTTTCAATCTTTATTATAAAAAAAAAATAAAAGTTGATTATCAATTTTTATTTTAAAAATCAAAAATAAGAGTTATTTTTCAATTTTTATTTTAAAAGTTGAAAATAAAGAATACATGTCAACATTTGTGCTATGTTGCTTGGTTCAAAAGATATTTAAAATCAATCTTTATTTCCAACTTTTAGAATAAAAATTGACAAATAACTCTTATTTTTGATTTTTAAAATAAAAATTGATAATGAACTTTTGTTTTTTTTTTTTTTTTAATTAAGATTGAAAAATAAGTGTTATTACACAATTTTTAATAAAAAATTGAAATTTAATAATTAAATAAAAATTTTTTAATTAAGGTCGAAAAATAAGAGTTAAGCAAAATATAAAAAATTGGCAAATAATTCTTATTTCTCAACTTTTATTATAAAAATTATAATCGTTACAGTCCCTGATTAAAATACGACACTAAATGCACACTTACAAATAATTCACAAACATCGTAACATATAAGTAAGTACATATATCATTAATACATATATCATTAATTTATTTTTTTGAAAAGATATTGCATAAAAAAAAAGTTTTAACAAGCAATGATGACAACAGCTCATTGTCTATAAATAAAAAAAACAACAAGATTTTTGCAAAGTATCAAGTCTCTAGCTTTACAGATGTCGGTATCGAGTATAAAAAGGCTGTTCGGTCTTTTAGTTTTACAATATCTGATCACTAGATCAAACTGATAACCATTTAATGATGATAGGTGATTCTTGCTTTAATAATTAAAATTAATTGAACACCAGTTAGCTCAAGAAACAAATTTATCTCGGGTTATATTATTTTGTTTTAGCTTTAAAGAAAGAGTGAATTCGTTTGAACGGTTGGCTGATTTTAAACATTAAACAACAATAACAATTATTTTCTCAACAAAATTCAAATTAATGACAACACTAATTGGCATACAATCAATTTCCTGGCACTGAATTGAATATGGCCGATTGTTTGCAATCCTCATTATAACAATTTATTTGCTTACTCACTATCAAAAAGCATTTAACGAATGAATGTTTTATTATTATTATTTTTTTTTTTATTATTTATTTACCGATTATTCCTAGTGCTACAAGTAAAAGTACTTATATATTATTGCACTAGTCACTTTTACATTTGCTATTTAAACATACAAAACATTATTATTATTTTAATTATTCTAAACAAAATGACTTTAATACTACCTATGTGATAAACATCAAATCATAAATTCAAAAACAAAAATATAAACTCAAAAACAAAAAAAGTATCCATTACCCTATGACCCTCATTATTGTTGTCATTAATACCATCATAAATCAATTCGCTATAAATATGTCTTTAGCTTAGATTTAAAAATTGATGTGCTTCTAACGGTCTTAATCTCCAGTGGCAACTGATTCCAAAGTCGAGCAACCCATACAAAAAAGTGCCTGTCGGAGGATGCAAGCTTAGTTCTAAGACGAACAACATTACAGGTTCTTAATGACACTGCAAAGCGTAGTTTCTCATATAAATAATGAGGCGCTTTTGTGTATATAATGTCATGAAGTAGATTTAAAGTTTTATACTTAGTCCAGTTTCTTAAGTCTAAGTCAAAAATACAATTTGCAAAACATGTAACATGATCATATCTTTTAAGTCCAAAAACATAACGTGCTACACTATTGAAGGCTACTTTAAGCTTTTGCTGACTAGCAATATCACAGTTTGAGAAAATTTCAATGCCATAAAATAGTATGGGGGTAACAAGAGTTTTTGCGATGGTCATTCTTGTTTTAACAGGCAGCCAGGGCTGTGTTATTTTCAAAATAAAGAGATGCAAATTAGTTCTTAGATTCACAAATCAATTCGTAGACAAAGTCTAAATTTAAATGTAGTATGGGGTACAACAAAATATGTAACTAAAATATCAGTTATCCGCAGAGGCTATAGATATCGTTACCAAAAATTAAAATAAGTCATGTAAGTCAGCGCCCATTCAACAACGCCTAACAATTCACCAACGAAACAAAAACAACAATAAATTCAACTTCATGCCAACGACAGCAGATTAATCTCGAATTAAGTTCTCCACATTTTCATGTTTGTGTTTTATTTGAGTATCGGCTGCGCTTACAAAAACACGCGGCACACGAGAACGCTCGTTGAACGGTGACAATTCGTTGATCTTTATAACGAGAAACAATAGCAGTTTATAAACAACACATTGTATCGTCGCTTCGTCAGTTACATTAGCGTCTGCTTGTGTTGGAGTTTGTGCTTTAATATCTATACATAGCATATATGAAAAAAACTCCATAAATATGATATTTGGTCCCTGCACTCGGAAACAAATACTCACAATGAGCGCTCTGGGCGCTGGTATTGTTTTGGCAATTGTTGCTATTAGTGTGTTTAGTCAAGTGGAGTCCAAGCAGCCGAATTGGGCAGTGGCCCACAACGCGAACAAATGTTACAAAACTTTGCCAAATACGACAAGCTCAACTTTAGAACTGGTGCACATCGTCTTCAGACATGGCATTCGAACACCTGTCGACACTTATCCAAATGATCCGTATATCAATGACAGCTTTAAGCCTACCGGTTGGGGGCATGTGACCAATGTGAGTATTGCCAAATTAAGTAAAGATACTCAATAAAAAACAAAATTTTTAAATTTAAGACTATAACAGAAACAGAAAACAAGTTAAAAGGCTTTGACCGGAAAACAAATAAGCCAACATTTTATTGGAATTGGTCGGTAAATGCAGAGTAAAGTTGAAAAAAGATTTATTTATCAAGATACTAATATTTTTTTTTTAAAACCTCACAGAAATGCCACGATTTTAGGTTTTTTATTAATATTATAAAAAAAAAACAATAAAAATTATAAAGAAAAGTTCCTTTTTTTTATCAAAAACCTAAACAACCGACCAACTTATTTGTGAGAATTTCAAAAATTATACTTTTTCTTGATATTTCCGTCCTTTTTAAACTTTATTGTTCATTTTACGACCAACTACCATAAAATGTTGGCCTATTTGAAGATAGCTTTTATGAAGACAGACTTGGTAAACAGAACAGTTTGTACGTTGAATGCATTAGTGAAGCTTTTATATCTTTTCAATGTTCTTACCAATTCTCAAAAAACAAAAATAAAATAAAATGACAACTGTTTGTGTAGAGATCTGGTTTTCCTTGTAGTGTGGTGATCTGTACGACTCCGCCGCACTTCGATATAAATAAGTATGTAGTAACGAAAATTAGTGTATCTTTTCCGTTTCACTTGTTTATTCAGATTAAATGACATGTTGCTTAAATAACTAAAACTAGCCTTAATTGGTGAATTTATGACTGTTGCAGAGAGAGGAAAGAAAACGGCAACTCCTTGATCGCTGATATATAAAATCATATACTCTACGTTTACGGGGAGCTTTGTGCATTATAAAACAAATACTTGAAAAATTGCAAAAGTTGATGTTGGTTTTTTTCTTGTAAAATAGTAGCTAGGTGGAGCTATTTTAAATTGCACAGTGGTATTTGTGACAAATACATTTCTTCGACATTTGGCGTGAAGAAATTGCTTTAGATTTAGACAGATATTATCAGCTCTGTTGACACCAAATTTGTTAACTCTGACTAAAAAACTGTGGAAGAAATGCGGTTTTCCTGTTTTTAACGTTTTTAATGGGTGGGCGTAGCATACAAATTTTGATGCTTTAATTAAGGGTACATCGACAAAGAATTTTTTTTTACCAGACTTGGTGACTCTAGCTGCAAAACTTTTGAATATATGTTTGAATCCAATTTAATTGGATGGGTCGACTGAGGGCGAAAGCGGTGAGCGTGTGCGAAATATAAGGTTTTATCAATTTACCGATATTGATTCTTATCGAATTCCCAGTCCCGCAAATCTTAATCTGACCAGTTTCTGGCTTGCATTCACTTAGACGGACGAACACCACGACGAACATTGCACAAATCCAAAAAAAATTAGTTGTTGGTTCACGGACGATAGTTTAACGTGACAACGTTTAAGCAAAATATTGATCAAATGATCGCATACCTTTATGAATAAAATTTAATAATTTTTATTGAATTATCACTATTTTGTATGGATATAAAGAAGTAGTGGAATGAAATCAGTATTTTTCTGAATATCTCTAAATTTTTCGGTACTTTTCTGTATTTTTCTACTAGTTTCTGAGTATGTCTGAATTTTTGTGTAATTTTTTTGTATTTTTCTATTCTTATATATAAAACTAGTAAGTGGCCCGCTTACTTCGCTGCGCGGATAGTTTATATAAATTTTAGCAACAGAAGATATAAAATAAATAAATTAGAAAATATTTCACAAAATATTATAGCAAAGTATTTAACATTCTCTTTTCCACGCCACCATTGAGGTAGAGAATCAGGCGCGTCATTATACTCGATACCGAAGGTAAAGAGTATATTGGGAGTATGTCCGTCATGGTGTCTGTCCGTCTGTATGAACGCAACTTTTGTCCACACAATTCAAGCTAAAGACTTGAAACTTTCCAATTCTCTTTATCTATGGCATAGTAATTTAATGTCAAGGTTGGGGCTTTACAATAACTGGCAAATTGATAAATTCGATAACTCAAAATCGACAAATCCACCTATTCGGCACACCCTTACAGTTAGAGCTACCAAATTTGGTACGAAGATAGCTACTGGCATCCCCGAAAAACTTTGGTGCCACGCCCACCCATTCCGCCCCCAGCCCCCCCGTAATTTTTAATAAGAAACGCCTTTATCTTCCTCAGTTAGCTAGAGCCACCAAAAATATAGGTGATGACGATCCCCAAAAAACTGCATCAAAACTTTGGTTGCCACAAAAAGATCTGCAGGAATAATTTGGATGCCATGCCCACCCATAACGCGCAAGGCCCCTCTTCCCCCACATTTAACATACTTTGAGCTAGTGTCACCAAATTTGGAAGGAAGATAGCTGGTGGCATGCCCATCTGTATCAGCATTTTTGAGGCAGCTTTCACCCCTGCCGCATTCGTACCCCTTTGCAATCAGGCCTCTCTTTACCGGTTTAAATACTGGTATCGAGTATAGCGCAGTCGATTGCGTCCGACTGCAACGTTTCCACTTGCTTTTTATTGTGGTTTCCTCAGTAGTCCTTATCCAACTATATAATGTTGCTTCAATTATTAAGTCTAAAGACGACTTATTATTATAAACAAAACAAATTAACAACTTAATTTAAAGTAAGTATTATAAATAAATACTTAAAAATAATTCAAAAATTGACTTCACTGTACAACGTGTAAGCCACTGGCTTCGTGATCTGAGTTTTATCGTTCTTGCGTTTTGTCTAAGTTAAGCAAGCAGGAAAATCCACCCCCACAACATATTCTGGTGTGTTAAATTTTTCTAGACGCACCAAGTTTTGCTTAGTTGTTGTTTTTTTAAATCAATGACACCAACAAAAAGTAGCAGAGCAGGCCCAACAACAGTGATGCCGATTTGGCCTTTTTCGGACAGATCTAACCTGTTTTTAAGGGCTTTGTCCGGAAAAAATATCAAACATCCCCTATCCGGAAATCTGGCCTTTTCTTCAGATTTTATTTGATTCATTTATTTCAATCTTTTTTTCAAAGTTTTCTTTAAAAACAGTGTGGCATCCGATCTTTTAAAAACAGCGATCTTTTTAAAACGGTGTGGCATCCTTTTTTTACATACTTTGTATGCATTTTCGATATCATTTGAAATCTAATGTACAACAAAAGTGAAAAATAAACTTAAATAATGCCGAAAGATTCGTACAAACAAAAATTTAGTGATTGCTGGCTACAGCAGCCAGATTTTAAAGATTGGATAAGCCGCGATGAAGCGCACACCAATAAGGCATACTGCAGATACTGCATATGCAGTCTTATTAGCAAAATAGATCACATTCGCGCGTATATGGCGACAAAAAAACATATGCAAAACGCTTTGTGCCTCGCACAAAAAAGCATAATTTGTTTTAAGCCGGCGGATCCCCAATCTTGACACCAGGAAGCTGTATTAGCTATGTTGATGCTTATTATCACCTCACGGAATTGTGCAAGCTTCATTTTGATGCTAAAAGCTTAAAATTGCACAGAACAATTTTTGTCCTGTTTTCTGTCCTTTTTTATACTCGATACCGAAGGTAAAGAGTATATTGGGTTTGTGCAATGTCCGTCATGGTGTCTGTCCGTCCGTCTGTATGTTCGCAAGTTTTTCCCACACCCTTCAAGCTAGAGACTTGAAACTTTGCAAATGTCTTTATCCATGGCCGGGACAGATCTAGTTTTAAAATAGGGTTAAAATGGGGTTCTACGCTTCAAAATCGATAAATCCACCTATTCCTCACGCCCTTACAGTTAGAGTTACCAAATTTGGTAGGAAGATAGCTACTGGCATCCCCATCTGCATCAGAAAATATTTGAGGCAACTTACACCAATGCCGCATCCGTACCCCTTTGCAATCCTTTTTTTTTATGACTTTGCTTGTGCGATGTGAAGGCGTCATTGCGCATTTCTTTTGTTTTTGTATTCTCGCTCGCGATCAAACCCTCAGTTTGTGCGACAATCAGGCGCCAGTAGTGGCATGGGTAATGTGTTTGGAATTGGTCAAATTGCTCCAAAATGTATGGGAGGTACTCACTTACTACCTGCATGGAATATTGTGTGAAAATTTCATCCTTCTAGCTCTTTTCGTTATGGCTGTGGCTCTTCAATTCACGAATAATTTAAATGCCATACCCACCCAGCGCCCCTTCCCCCACCTTTAACAAACTTTGAGCTAGTGTCACCAAATTTGGAAGGAAGATAGCTGAAACTGTTGGTGCTGTGGCTGCAGCGGCTGCATATAAAACTGTGGCAGGGCCAAAGGCAAAGCACCCCAAAATCTTTTGTATTCACAGTTATATTTATACCCTGAAATGGGTAAAAAAGGGTATAATTTATTTGTGCAAAAGTATGTATATATTCTTGATCAGCATCAACAGCCATATGCAATATGAAAATCATATCCAGCCGGTCACATGTGACGTCACGCAAAACAGCTTATTATGCGCAATGCGTTATCGGTATTTTGTATCATGGTTTCGGCTCACTCTCTTATGTATACGCGCGCTCTGCAAGTCAAACAAAGAGCGTAGTATCGCTGCCTTCTTCGCACGCACTGAATCAAAGCAAAACATATCTAAGAGGCTCCAGTTAAATGAATTGCATAGCCTAAACTCACACGTACTTAAGCCTTGAGCTTTGATTAAGTGTGTGCGGAGGAGGTAGGGTTATTGAACTTTATGATTGACAACAACAGAGGAGCATGATCGGAGCGAGATTTGAAATTATCTAATTATCATAAGAACAACGCGCGCGCTCTGATAAGTTTTAAGCGGCCCTTTGAGTTTGGGAAAAAGAGCGTGGTTCACACGTACGATGCAGGCATGCACAGATTTGTATACAAACTTATGTGAACGGCCTTTGCTTGTTCGAAATTGTATATAGATTAATGTAAGTGTGTTACGTTTTGTCTAAGTTATATTAGCAGTAAGTAGGCAAATCCACCCCCACAACATATGTATTTTGGTGTGCAAAATTTTTCTAGACGCACCAAGTTTTGTTTTGTTGTTGTTGTTTTTTTAAATCAACGACTCCAACAAAAAGTAGCAGTGCGGGCCCAACAACAACACTAACACCAACAACAAACGCTACTTGGGTCGTAAATCAATTGTCAAAGGCACACAAATTTGAAAAAATAACAATGTGCACTGTGCGAAGTGATACATGTACATTAAATTATTAAATTTAAATTTTCAAGCGCATTGTTCACTTATTTGTGAATGCACTTATTCATTAAGAAGCGGAAATCCGTTTCTTTTTTGCGAGTGTACGAACCTTTTTTTTTATGACGAAGGCGTCACTGCGCATTTGATTTGTTTTTGTATTCTCGCTCGCGATCAAACCCTCAGCTTGTGCGACAATCAGGATGCAGTAGTGGAATGGGTAATGTGTTTTGTTTTTGGAATGGGTAAAAGTGCTTCAAAATGTTTCCTTTCTCAGTGCTCACTTACTACCTGCATGGAAAATTTTGTGAAAATTTCAGCCTTCTAGCTCTTTTCGTTTAGAATTTGTATACTACGTGAATCAGGACAAACTCTTTTATATACATATATGGATTCTCGTGTCACGGGGTGGGTAATTGCACTCCTCCGAAACGGCTCGACCGATTTTTATGAAATTTTATATGCGTATTCAGTAGGTCTGAGAATCGGCTAACATCTATATTTCATCCCCCTAAATGTTAAGGGTGGTCCACCCCTAATTGGTTTGTTTGTAAAGAGCCATCAAATCAGTTAACTAAGGCATATAGATTTGACAGGTTTAATCAAACGTCTACAAAGGATCGGTTTGAAGTAAGCCAGTCAAAAAATACCATTATAAACCATTGAGCTATAAACTTTTATCACTTACTATTACTTCGTTAATGCTTCCAAAAAAATAATAACAGATTTTTTAAGATTTAACAATTCTAAGGTGTTTAATTGATGAAATGCAATGCAATGTAAGCTAATCTGGTAAGGATACGATAGAGCTTCTCAACATCGTGCTCAAAAGCATTGAATAAAAGAACAAAAAGAATAAAAGCATACCAATGTTCTTACCGAGTCCCAAATTCGATCCATAGAGAAGACGTCATTAAGATCCACAGTAACGCGTTGTCGGGGTCCACGCCCATCTCATACGTTAACTTTGTCTTATCTGTCATAAGATATTTTCGAAATGCCTCCAAAAAAAATCATCAATAGGGAGAAAAACATCGAAGCAAAGAAAAAAAGTAAACATTTGAGAGGGGGGGTGCAGCAACACGCACCGGGACAACTAGTTTTTTTTTGTATTTTTCTGTATTTTCGGTATTTTTTTGGTATTTTTGATATTTCTTGTGTTTTTTGATATTTTAATTTCTATTTAAATAGTTGTTGTCCCGTAAATCAAAAAAAAACATATACAAGAAATTGAAACGCGTTGTTGATCTCGGGTCATACAAGATCAAAACATCAAAATGGTACGTCTGTTTAGCAGCGCCACTGCTATCTTTTAAGCATGACAGCGTTAACATTTACTTGTTTTAAGGCCTCTACGCAGATGACAGTACAGCTCCCGTACCGTACTGCACACATTGTACGAGCCGTAACGACCAGTTCTAAACAACGCACATATTGTGACTACTTTCTCTAAATAAATCGGAAATGCAGCAGTGTTTTTTTAAATTTAACTGAATTTTAAATAATGATTAACGAACAACGTACGCCACTTTTGTGTTTATGTACAACAAAAAATTGCCACTGGCGGCAAAAAAAAAATCAGGCTGCAAATGCAAAAAAATGGTAGCATTTTAGTAAACCCATGTTTGATGGGCACAGCTGAAATTACCAGAGATTATGATTAACATAACCGAAACCACTCAAAAGACTCAAAGCTAATTCA
Source organism: Scaptomyza graminum (assembly GCA_018901835.1). Lineage (NCBI taxonomy): Eukaryota > Metazoa > Arthropoda > Insecta > Diptera > Drosophilidae > Scaptomyza > Scaptomyza graminum. The sequence continues at coordinate 10,555 of JAEIFL010000084.1, read as the reverse complement.
CCTTACAGATCTTTACCCGGGCAGTACGGGTCGGCTGAGTTGAAGAATAAAAATTCATATGTTATTTAAATTGTATCATATAAATTAATTTATATATTTTTATTAATTTCTTGTTGTGCAGCATTGACTGCCAAAACAATAAGTATGGCGCTATTGGAGTTCAATTTTGTCAATATTTTCCGAAATATGTATAAGCCGGCTCTTGCCCGACATGTTGTTTACTTTTTGTCACTTTTAACGAGCCGTGAAGATATGCTCAGCATTCTTTACTGGCCGTACACAGCCACACTGTTAATTAACATTTTCATTGTTCAACACTTATTAAAGGCCAGTACTTAACATACTGCGTACAAGGGTCTCGTAGAACTGTACGGGCGCTGTACGAGACCATTTTTTTTATATGAAGTTTCTACGGTACGAGAGCTGAACTGTCATCTGCGTAGGGGGCTTTATGCGTAACGCTATGAGCGTAGCAGTTCGCTTTTGTCAGTAACCGTATCGAATTTTGTCTAACACTTTTCGTGCATGTCATCAAAATAATTTTACTATTGGATCAGAGGATAAGAACTTTGGTAATTATTCAACAATTTTAACAGCATGTGTTGATATCATCAACTTCAGAATAATAAAAATAACTAAACAACAATTCCATTTTATTTTACTCTGCAATTTGTCTTTCAGCGTGGCAAGAGGGAGCTCTATGAAATGGGCCAGTGGTTGCATCGTCGGTATGGTGACTTTTTGGGACCTTTTTACAGACCCGATGTAAGTACTAACCTGTTCAAATTGCAAACTTTGATATAATATTTCAATAGCGACTTTATGCCCAATCTACCGCATCGCCTCGAGCACTAATGTCGCTGCAAACTACACTGGCTAGCATGTTTGAGCCTCGCGGGACCGTCATGGAATGGAACAAACAGCTCAACTGGCAACCCATACCCATTGTATCTGAGCCACTCGACCAAGATTCGGTATGGAAATTACAAATTTACTTGACTTGTGCCTATAAAGTTTTCTACTACAGCTTCTCTTGGTACGCACTTCCTGTCCTCGTTACTTTGAGGCACGCGATGAGGTTTTTAAATTACCTGAGGTAATTGCGCAACAAGCTCCTTATGCGGATATGCTAAGGGAGCTAAGCAATCTGACGGGAATGACTATGCGCGATGCCGAGGATGTGAACTCATTGTACATTACACTTCTGGCGGAACAAGAGTTTGGGTATACGCTGCCAAGCTGGACTAAGCACTACTTTCCAGAGCGCATGCAATTTCTCGCCGAGCAGAGCTATATCTACAATGCTTATACACCCGAGATGCAAAAGATCAAAGGCGGCCCCTTTCTGCGCAAGATGTTCAATGAAATGCTGGCAAAGCAGTCAGGCAGCCTGACGCCAAAGGATCGTGGAATGTTTATATACACCGGCCACGATTGGACCGTGGGCAATATATTATCCGCACTGGGTATTTGGAAGCCTCAAATGCCACGCTTTGCTGTCATGGCTATTTTTGAGACGCATAAAAATCGTCAGACAGGAGAATACTATGTGGAGGTACAGCAATTTAGAATAATATTTATACTCTGATTCCGGAAAAAAGAGCATATTTGTTTTGTGCAATGTCCGTCAGGTGTCTGTCAGTCTGTATGAACGTAACTTTTTTCGACACCTGCAACGCTAGCGACTTGAAACCTTGCAATTATCTTTGTCTATGGGTGGGACTTGCTAAGTGTTAAAACTGTGTTGGTGCATCTACTGGGGCTAGGAAAATCTAAGAAATTGATAACTGAAAATCAAAATATCTTTATATTTTCCGCATTCTTACTGCTAGAGCTACTAAATTTGGAAGGTAGGTAGCTTAGGAGTCCCATAAGAAGCTTCACCCCCAACTACTGTCATTTTTAAATCGGAAACGCCTGTATAATCCACAGTTTTTGAGCCAGAGTCGACCAATTTGATGCCAAGATAGCTGATGACGTCTCATTTTTATCAAAAATTTGGATGCCTAAAATCTCCGCTTTTGAACAACGGGGAATGCCCCTATTTATATATTTATATTATACATATTTTACTTGCTTTTTACTCTTTGTAGATTTTTCTCCGCAACAATGAGTTTGGATGCCTAGAGCAACTGAAACTTCCCGACTGTACGCAGTGTCCACTAAATCGACTGATCAAGCTAAGTGAATCCGTGCTGCCCAATGAACCCATGGAACAACGTTGTCGAGCTCGTAATCCCGATTTTGTGGAACCACCGCCACGAAAAATCGATCAGTAGATGTGTGTTTGCTCAATGGAAAACACGAAACAGAGGACACAAGAGAACCGAAAAAAAGTGTTTTGCTGAGAGAGAGAGAGAGCGAGAGTGAACGATAAAACCTAGGTTGCGCAAAAACTGGTTTATGTTCTGCGCAGATGACGTCACATGCGATGCATGTGTTGAATATTTGCCTTGTTTACATTTTAAATTATTATATTTTGGCTTTTAATACAATAAAACAATAATAATATAATAAGAGAAGCAGTTTTAAATTTATTATAATTCATTTTAATTAAAACAAGTGGAAAAGTTGCAGTCGGACGCAACCGATGCGGTAAGGGTGGGCCTGTTCCAAAATATATTTGGGGGTCGCTACCAGTTATCTTCCTACCAAATTTGGAGACTCCAGCTCCAACACTATGAAAGATACACGCATTCCCGTTTTAACGAAAAGTTGGGGTGGCTGGAGTTGTCAAGGGCGGTATGGGTGGGCGTGGCATCCAAATTTTTCATGCAGATCTTTGTGGAATGTCAGTTGCTTTATTCTTACCAATTTTGGTGACTCAAGCTCAAAGTTGTAAAGAGGGTGGAAAGGGGGGCTGGGGGAGTTTGGGTGGGCGTGGCATCAAAATTTTTGATGCAGATCTTAGTTTGATGTCAATTGCGATCTTCCTACCAAATTTGGTGACTCTAGTTCAAATTTATAAAAAGTTTGTACTAGCTCCCCTGTGGGCAGTAAGGGGAGCTTGGATCCAAATTTTTCATGCAGATCTTTGGGGATTGTTACCAGTTATCTTCCTACCAAATTTGGAGGCTCTAGCTCAAACACTATGAAAGATACACGCATTCCCGCTTTTAACGAAAAGTTGTTGCGGCTGGGGTGGACAAGGGCGGTATGGGTGGGCGTGGCACCAAAATTTTTGATGCAATTTTTTCGGGATGCCAGTAGCTATCTTCCTACCAAATTTGGTAGCTCTAACTGTAAGGGGGTGCGGAAAAGGTGTATTTATCGATTTTGAGATATCGAATTTATCGATTTGCCAGCCCCCTAGTTATCGTAGAACCCCAATCTTAGAACTTGATTTGTCCCGGCCATAGCTAGAGACATTTGCAAAGTTTCAAGTCTCTAGCTTGAAGGGTGTGGAAAAAAGTTGTGAACATACAGACGGACAGACGGACGGACAGTAGTGCTGCAAAAATATCGATTCAGTATCGATTAAATCGATATTTTCAAATTTTGCGAAAATATCGATCCATTTTTTATAAGATCGATATATCGAAATAATGGCCACACTTTGCGTTTGCGTTGGCTGGGTAAGTAAAAAGTAAGACAAATTATTACAAAATTTATAATAATTGAATTATTCTAGTTTGATTTAAATGAACAAGATTGGCGATGAGAATGGACCAGTTTGTTGGCAGAAAACGTATGTATAATTGACCTGAGGCAATACTACACGAGTCACAATCTTGACGAAAATCAAGACCCTCTTATGTATTGGAAGGTAAATTTAGCGCTTATGCTCAAATTGATTATGATTCGTAAATGATTTAATCTTTTTCAGAGCGCCAACAACGACGTGTCACTTCAAAAGCTTGCAGTGAAATATTTATGTATTCCGGCCACCTCCACGGAGAGCGAACGCGTGTTCAGCAAAGCTGGCATGATAGCAAACAAAAAAAGAGCTTCCTTAGAATCTGACACAGTTAACAATTTAGTTTTCCTAAGCAAAAACCTGTGGATTTTGCCATAGATGGTTTTGATCTCAATAAGCAACTGCCATGAAGGCAATTGTTTTGTTTGTTAATTTTTTTTAATTTTATTAATATTTGATTTGTTTTTTTGAATATATTCAGGGCCACAGAAAACGCTTCTGCCCGAGTTTCACAGCAATTTAATTCCACGGTGCCACAGACCAAAACGCTCACTAGTTTTGAGCGGAAACAAAACGTCGCAAAAACCCTAAAATCTGATGCTGCCACCTAGTCCGATACTGATTTTTTGATGTCAGAGTCAGCAATGCCACATTTCTTGAACAGAATTCGGAGTAATGTATTTTAAAAAAATATATATGGAACCACTTCGGTTTTCCTTTAATTAAGCATTTAAAAAAATACCTATTTGAAGTTAGAACAATTTTAAGTGCAAAATTCTTTTACTTGCTGTGCAATTTGTGAAAACATTTGTGGTCAGTTGTAATTCTGCCAGGTGGCAACGCCTTAAAAGCGGCATCATCTGGAAAATGGCAGAGCCAAAACAAACAAAGAAAGAAGAAGAAAACGCGCTCAACATGTAAGTAAATTTAATTTGTTTTCGTAACTATTTTACAATGTCGCCAATTGCAGGATTGGTGAAATCGAAGAAGATGCGATATCTCCCTCGATTATATTGAGGATCTTTCGGAAGGTCCTCTTGTCAACACGATAATTATACCGGAAACTATTGAAGTTAAATTAATTAGCATAAGATAATGAAGAAAGGCAGAAAAGCCACATACATACGTATCGTCAGATTGCGAAAACGGATCAGATGCGCATCTGAGAAGCCTTCGCTGCATGGTTTCTTTCCTAATTATCTGCCGCCGGAGCTCTTCTATGGCCAATAATCTCGCTAACGGCATATTCAATTTAAAACCACTTCTGTTTAAAACAATTTGGGGATGATTTGTGAACAGCTGATTGCTGTCAGGCGGAAATTGTTGCCAGACAGTTGGCAGATAGCTTCGAGAGTTGCCGAATATCTTTTAATTGTTTTCCCGCCAAAATTTAAATGTTTTCTTGTGTGTTTATTTGCTAAAAGCAATCAACTTCTGTACAAAAACATTAAAAACTGTTAATAAAATATGAAACCAGTTGAGAGCCCCTTGTTCTGATATGTTTAGACTACAAACGATGCTAAACAAACACTTGGCTAATTTAATCTGGCGTGTTGTCAACCCTTAGCAGCCAAGACCGAATAGGTTTGTGTCCTAACTAAAAGAATGAAATCATTCGGTAATCTGTGGCACCGTGAAATTGTTCGGGCGGAATTGCTACGAGCGGAATTCAATTCTACTAGCGTTTTCTGTGGCACCCCTGATTATTCTTATGATTTTTTAGTTTTAAGTTAATGATGAATTTAATAAATAGTTTTTGTTTGATCTCTAAAAAGATTTTGTTTTCTTTTTTAATCTTGCAGTGATTGTCGCTGAAAAAATAAAAATATTTTTTAAAATTCGATATATCGATATAATCGATTTTTTTCTCCCAAAATATCGAAAATATTGATACCGCCAAATATCGATATTTTTGCAGCACTAACGGACAGACACCATGACGGACATTGCATAAACCCAATATACTCTTTCCCTTCGGTATCGAGTATAAAACTTATTTAAAAGTCATCACTTGTGACATTGCGAACAGAAAGAAGTTTTTCAAAATTTAAACTGTTAAAAATTATTAAAGAACTTCGATGGGACAGGAACGTTTGTCAGAACTGTAACTACTGTCCATAGAGGCAGAAACTTTAGAAAAACTTAAGTCATCAACAGCTATAAGTGATTTAATAAATCAGTTTGCCGATAAAAAGGCAAGGAAAGAGTATACAGGCAAACCCCGATAGTGTGAACACTCGATAATGTGAACACCTCGATAGTATGAACAAAATATTTTGTTCACACTATCGCCGTTGATAAAAAAAAACTCTTTAGTATGAACAATTTTTTTTTTCATTTATTTTATTTGCTATTTTGTCGCTTTAACATTTGTAAGAACAGTTCTAACGATTTCTGCGAATTTATCTGAATTTGTAGAACATTCTACGTACACAAAAACAAAATTATTTTTATAAATTTTTATGGAAATGGAATTTATTTTTGTTTTTAATGTGAATTTGAATAAAACCAAAAAATTAAATGATTTATTTAACTATGTAGTACCCGTTTATATCAATTTATTAAAAAAATAAAAAAAACCTCAATAGTGTGAACAAATTTCAAAATTTTGATTTTCGTTTTGTTCACACTATCGGGGTTTGCCTGTATTTAATGTGAATTGTTTGTAAAAAATTTTAAATAAATTCAGAAATTGTGATGAATAAATATCTATGCAAACTGTTTTTTTTCTTTTGTGAGAATTTTTGCAAGAAAGCGTAAAAGAGCATGTCTTCAAAATTTTTATTGATTTACTTGTTTCTACTCTGATACCGAAAGTTAAGAGCTTATTGGTTTTGTGCAATGTCCATGATGCTGTCATAAACTAACAATAAAAACTAACATTTATGGTTAATATCAAAATAATATGAATTATATAAATAAAACTAGTAAGTGGCCCGCTTACTTCGCTGCGCGGATAGTTTATATAAATTTTAGCAACAGAAGATATTAAATAAATAAATTAGAAAATATTTCACAAAATATTAAAGCAAAGTATTTAACATTCTCTTTTCCACGCCACCATTGAGGTAGAGAATCAGGCGCGTCATTATACTCGATACCGAAGGTAAAGAGTATATTGGGAGTATGTCCCTCATGTTGTCTGGCTGTCTGTCTGTATGAACGCAACTTTTTTCCACACAATTCAAGCTAAAGACTTGAAACTTTCCAATTCTCTTTATCTATGGCATAGTAAATTAAAGTGTCAAGATTGGGGCTTTACAATAACTGGGAGGCTGGCAAATTGATAAATTCGATAACTCAAAATCGACAAATCTACCTATACGGCACACCCTTACAGTAAGAGCTACCAAATTTGGTAGGAAGATAGCTACTGGCATCCCCGAAAATTGTGGTGCCACGCCCACCCATTCCGCCCCCAGCCCACCCGTAATTTGTAATCAGAAACGCCTATATCTTCCTATAGCTAGAGCTAGAGCCACCAAAATTTGCGCCGCACCAACTTTTCGTTAAAAACGGGAATGCGTGTATGTTTCATAGTTTTTGAGCTAAACGCCCCCAGCACCCTTCCCCAACCTTTTACAAACTTTGGGCTAGAGTCATCAAATTAGTTAAGAAGATAGCAAGTGACATCCCAAAAAGATCTGCAGGAATAATTTGGATGCCATGCCCACCCATAACGCGCAAAGCCCCTCTTCCCGCACCTTTAACAAACTTTGAGCTAGTGTCACCAAATTTGGAAGGAAGATATCTGGTGGCATGCACATCTGTATCAGAATTTTTGAGGCAGCTTTCACCCCTGCCGCATCCGTACACCTTTGCAATCAGGCCTCTTTTTACCGGTTCAAATACTGGTATCGCGTATAGCGCAGTCGATTGCGTCCGACTGCAACGTTTCCACTTGCTTTTTATTGTGGTTTCCTCAGTAGTCCTTATCCAACTATATATAATGTTGCTTCAATTATTAAGTCTAAAGTCGACTTATTATTATAAGCAAAATAAATTAACAACTTAATTTAAAGTAAGTATTATAAATAAATACTTAAAAATAATTCAAAAATTGACTTCACTGTACAACGTGTAAGCCACTGGCTGCGTGATCTGAGTTTTATCGTTCTTGCGTTTTGTCTAAGTTAAGCAAGTATGCAAATCCACCCCCACAACATTTTCTGGTGTGCCAAATTTTTCTAGACGCACCAAGTTTTGCTTAGTTGTTGTTTTTTTAAATCAATGACACCAACAAAAAGTAGCAGAGCAGGCCCAACAACAGTGATGCCGATTTGGCCTTTTTCCGGACAGATCTAACCTGTTTTTAAGTGCTTTGTCCGGAAAAAATATCAAACATCCCCTATCCGGAAATCTGGCCTTTTCTTCAGATTTGATTTGATTCATTTATTTCAATCTTTTTTTCAAAGTTATCTTTAAAAACAGTGTGGCATCCGATCTATTAAAAACAGCGATCTTTTTAAAACGGTGTGGCATCCTTTTTTACATACTTTGGATTTTCGATATCATTTGTAATCTAATGTACAACAAAAGTGAAAAATAAAGTTAAATAATGCCGAAAGATTCGTAAAATCAAAAATTTCGTGATTGCTGGCTACAGCAGCCAGATTTTAAAGATTGGATAAGCCGCGATGAAGCGGACACCAATAAGGCATACTGCAGATACTGCATATGCAGTCTTAATAGCAAAATAGATCACATTCGCGCTTATATGGCGACAAAAAAACATATGCAAAACGCTTTGTGCCTCGCACAAAAAAGCATAATTTATTTTAAGCCGGCCGATTGTCCTCAATCTTGTCACCAGGAAGCTGTATTAGCTATGTTTATGTTTATTATCACCTCACGGAATTGTGCAAGCTTCATTTTGATACTAAAAGCTTAAAATTGCACAAAACAATTTTTGTCCTGTTTTCTGTCCTTTTTTATGCTCGATACCGAAGGTAAAGAGTATATTGGGTTTGTGCAATGTCCGTTATGGTGTCTGTCCGTCTGTCCGTCCGTCTGAATGTTCGAAACTTTTTTCCACACCCTTCAAGCTAGAGACTTGAAACTTTGCAAATGTCTTAATCTATGACCGGGACAGATCAAGTTCTAAGATTGGGGTTCTACGATAACTGGGAGGCTGGAAAATCGATAAATTCGATAACTCAAAATCGATAAATCCACCTATTCCGCACACCCTTACAGTTAGAGTTACCAAATTTTTTTAGGAAGATAGCTACTGGCATCCCCTAAAAAATCGCATCCAAAATTTTGGAGCCACGCCCACCCATTCCGCCCCCACCCCCCTGCAATTTTAAAGCAGCAACGCTTATAACTTCTTCAGTTTTTGAGCTACAGCCACCAAATTTTGCGCCAAGATGGGTGATGACGATCCCCAGAAAACTGCATCATTTGGATGCCATGCCCACCCATACCGCCCTAGTTCACCCCAACCGCCACAACTTTTCGTTAAAAACGGGAATGCGTGTATCTTTCATAGTGTTTGAGCTAGAGTCACCAAATTCGGTAGGAAGATAGCTGGTAACGATCTCCAGAAATCTGCATGATCTGTTTTGGAGCCAAGCCCCCCTTACTGCTCACAGGGGAGCTAGTACCAACTTTTTATAAACCAACTTTATATAAATAGCAATTGACATTCCACAAAGATCTGCATTAAAAATTTGGATGCCATGCCTACCCATACCGCCCTTGTCAACCCTAGCCGCCCCAACTTCCCGTTAAAAACGGGTATGCGTGTATCTTTCATAGTGTTTGAGCTAAAGTCTCCAAATTTGGTAGGAAGACAACTGGTAGCGACCCCCCAAATATATTTTGGAGCCAGGCCTACCCATACCGCCCCCAGCCCCCCTTCCCCAACCCTTTACAAACTTTGAGCTAGAGTCACCAAATTAGGTAGGAAGATAGCTGGTGGCATCCCCATCTGCAGCAGAAAATATTTGCGGCAACTTACGCCCCTGCCGCCAGTAGTGGAATGGGTAATGTGTTTTGTGTTTGGAATGGGGCAAAGTGCTCCAAAATGTATGAGAGGTACTCACTTACTACCTGCAGGGAATATTGTGTGAAAATTGTATCCTTCTAGTTCATTTCGCTTAGGCTGTGGCTCTTCAATTCAGGAATAATTTGGATGCCATACCCACCCATAACTCGCCCAGCCCCCCTTGCCACACCTTTAACAAACTTTGAGCTAGTGTCACCAAATTTGGAAGGAAGATAGCTGAAACTGTTGCTGCTGTGGCTGCACCGGCTGCATATAAAACTGTGGCAGGGCCACAGCAGGCAAAGCACCCCAATAATTTTGTACGTTCATTTTTGTATCACTTTTAGAAATGAAATGAAGCAATACGCAAATGGCACACTAAAGTAAGAATTGTAAAATTCCCTGAGATTGAAAGAGTTACTGTTATTTATGTGAATTGATCTCATCTACAGAACAATATCACATTTTCATGCTCTTAAGCCAATCGCATTCCTCTTAGTCCTCCTTTGTTGTTTCAAATTCGTGTGTGCATACAACGGCTTATAATAAGCCTGAAGCGATCGACAAAAACAGCAACAACAAATCTTTTGCATTCACAGTTATATTTATACCCTGAAAAGGGTAAAAAAGAGTATAATTGTTTTGTGCATAAGTATGTAACAGGCAAAAAGAAGCATCTCCGACCCCATAAAAGGTAGATATATTCTTGATCAGCATCAACAGCCATATGCAATATGAAAATCATACCCAACCTGTCACATGTGACGTCACGCAAAACAGCTATTTATGCGCAATGCGTTATCGGTATTTTTTGTATCATGGTTTCGGATCACTCTCTTATGTATACGCGCGCTCTGCAAGTCAAACAAAGAGCGTAGTATCGCTGCCTTCTTCGCACGCACTGAATCAAAGCAAAACTTATGTATCTA
>JAEIFL010000083.1:0-14504 GCA_018901835.1 Scaptomyza graminum | reverse complement strand
TACATATGTTAAACTGTACGTAAATTTAGCGCGTGTTTAATAAGTACATATGTATGTATGAATGTACATATGCATGTATACATAAATCAGTGTGTTCCAACGCAATAGTATGCACCTTAAGGTTGTGTGCGTGAACATTCTCTGAAAACTGTGTTGGCAGAGAAGTACACTGATACAAAAATGAGCATTTTTTTATTTTAAAGTTATTAAGAATGAATTGGATTCAATTGGTATAAATGTGTTTCAATATTTCATCCACATTAATTTCAGAATTATATTCTTTTATTCGAATGAGGTCCGCTTTATGTAAAAAAAGTATGAATGCGTTTTGCTTTGTGTATCATTCGCATAAATTGTTGTTGTTATGTAGCACAGCGTAGTACGTTTTGAGAGAACAAGCAAGAGCGAGCAGAGTGTACGTACACGAAAGCAAGAGCATAGGTTCGCCGACGTCTCAGCAGCATTGCTGCCAACTTAGCTTTTTTCCCGTCAAATCTGGCTTTTTCCAAAGGCCAATTGCGGGAAAGATTTGTGAATTGCGGGAAGCGGGAATTCTGGCTTTTTTAAAAACAGTGTGGCTTTTTTACGCTTTTTTTGATGCTGCCACCAATTTCATGAAACAGCACGGCTGCCACTTGCAAAAAAAAAGTTTGGTATTAAAATATACCATTTTCGATAAATCTGTGAAAAAGTATACCAGTATTGGTAGAAATATACCAAATGTGTGTAAGAGTGGCAGCTCTATCATACGTTTATATCGATATTTGCGAATATCACCACCACTACTTTACGCAAACTGTCATCACAATCACAATAAAAGTGCGCCGCTTAAGTGTGATTTTTTGGGTAAAATTTCGCCATGCCAAAAGAATACAAACAAAAGTGCCGTGATGCTTGGATAAAGAGCGAAGAATTCAAGGCGTGGCTTCGCAGGGATGACACGGACGAAAAAAGGGTCTATTGCAGCTATTGTAAGACTACAATAACTGCAAAGCTGAGCGATCTGCGTGCTCATGCAAGCACTAAAAAACAAACACAAGTGCGATGGGCGGCTTCGCGCAAAAAAATAAAATAGATTTTGGTAGCTTGCCTACAAAAACTGTCGAGCAGGAAGCAGCGTTGTGTCTGTTTATTGCAGAGCACACAGCTATGGCACAAGTGGACCATTTGGGCAACTTATGCAGCAGCTATTTTGATAGTGCAACGGCCGGGCGAATAAAGCTTCATCGCACAAAATGCACCAGCATTATAAAAAATGTTTTGGCGCGTCATTTTTATGAAGATTTGTGCGCCGATATAGGAGACTCCAAGTTCAGTCTTTTACTCGATGAGTCAACGGACATCAGCGTCACAAAACTTTTAGGTATTTATTTTAATAATTGTTTATGTTAATTTTATTATATTAAATTTAATGTATTGCATGTGTGAACATACATATATACTTATTTAGGTTTGGTAATTAACTACTTTTCCATTCCTCGTGGTGAATTCGTCTCCACATTTTTAAGTCTGGTACAACTAGAATTTGGTAATGCTACTTGCATTGTTGATGGTGTGAAAAATGTATTGTTGTCATACAAATTAGATATAAAAAACCTAATTGGTATTGGAACCGATAATGCTAGTGTTATGGTAGGCACAAACAGGAGTGTCTATACGGAATTGAAGAAGGAGGCTCCACAGCTAATTTTAGTTAAATGTGTCTGCCATTCTGTGCAACTTGCCGTTAGCCAAGTTTGTAGAAAACATTTGCCTGAGAAATTGGAGTTTTTAATTTACGAAACATATAATTGGTTTTGCAAAAGTTCATCTCGGCAAATGGAGTACAGTAAAATTTATAAATGCATTAACGATGACAAGGTTTGTGTGAAAATTTGCCCATATCCCTGTTATATGTTCTTGAATTTATGTTTAACCTATGTACTTAAATGTGAGTATTTTATTTTTAATGTGCCCGTCTGTATTTCAATTATTAACATCATTATTGTATTTGTTTTTATTATTTTTCAATATTTTTGTGTTTGTTGTCTCTCGTTTCGTTGTTGTTCTCAACAGTGTATTTTCTCAAACATTTTATTTTATTTTAATTTCAACGTAAATTTTATTTGCTATTTCCCTAAGGCTCCATTGAAAATACCAAAAGTGAGCGACACCAGGTGGCTATCCATTGAATTGGCTGTATCACGCATTTTAGACCAATGGGACGAACTGAAATTGTATTTTGATTTGGCCGCAACAAAAGAAAAATGCTATAAGTCGCAAATTCTCCATGAATTGTATAGTGATCCAATTAATCACTTATATTTAATTTTTTTAAAACCAATTCTTTCGGACATGCAGAAAGTTAATAAGTGCTTTCAAAGCAATAAAACAAATGCAACAGAATTGCTAAACGACTTAATGTTTGCCATCAATTCGTTAAAACAGTTAATTGTTCCCCCTAACAAGGAAATTGACATATTGGAAGTTGAAAACTTGGAAGAGCATGCAGAATCCGATATGTACCAAGGATATGATTTTGAAAAGAAAATCAAATCTTTAAATATCGATGCAGGCCTTGACAAAGAAATTCGTGCTCGCTGCTCTAATTTTGTGATTGAGCTTATCAAGCAGCTAAAGAGGTAACCAATTTGTCAGATTCTTCTACCGACCGTTAAATAATTTTGATTATATTTTCAGGCTCCCCGACAATTTTAAAATTTTAAAAACATCGACGTTTTTTCCGTCGACAAAATTCTCTCAACCAAAAAAAAGGAATTACAGAAATGTTAGAACACCTCCAAGTAGATAGAATAGCAGACGTTGAGCGACAGTACAATGATGTTCATCTTATTAAGTGGGAAAACGTCCATGACAGCACAAAGTTTTGGAATGAAGTTTTTCAATACAAGGATTCTGGTGGCAACCGCAGATTCCTTGAACTGGCAGCTGTTGCCCTGCAAATGTTTTCATTGCCATGGTCCAACGCGGAGGTTGAGCGCGTATTTAGCCAGCTTAACTTGGTAAAATCCAAGTTAAGGAACTCAATGAGCCTAAGCACGATAAACAGCATTCTTAGCATAAGGTAATATTTTATTGTGAGTGAAAGGATGATACCGATTTTTATATTATTTATTTTAATATAACACACAGATATGGTTTGCGAAGACTGGGAAAATGCTGCTATGAATATAAAGTCCCTTCGAATTATCTTCGCATGATCGGTACGAACATGTCGTACGATTGTAAAACTGCTGCTAGTAGCGAAGAACTAGACGACGTGCTGAAAGTCTTATAAATAAAACCAAGCAAAAAAAAAAAATTAAACCATAAAAACCGCTTTTTTTTACGCTTTATTCAGAAAATTTTCAGCTTTTTGAAGTTATACTTCTATATCGAGGGTTTAATATGGGGGTAAAAATTTACAGAACGACATACCAAAGAAACGACAGAAAATTATCGACAGATTAATCGACTTTTTACAAAAGGAATGCCAAAGCATAAACACAAAACAAAAATACAATACTACAATACAATACGTGTTTATAAATATGTGAGCGCGATGGAGAGATATACGTGAAAATATAGCACAAAGCATAAACACAAAACACAAATACAATAGAGCGCGATAGCACGATATATGTGAAAATATTTCATATTGCTAATTCCTTTTTCTATAGAAACGGTACTGCCATATATAACACCATATTAAAACTACATACTAATACCATAATAAAAAGTTATTTGAATACGAATTATTTAAATATTTTCTTAATTCTTTTCTTATTTTTAATTATGATTTTTATTTATTTTCAAATTTAGAAAAAACGAAAAACTAAATTGATTATGATCGTCTTTCAACATAAATAAAAAGTTGAGCATGGCAACGTCGTTTGTGTGTAAATGAATGCATTTATCGATAGATCGATATACGTGAAAATATAGCACAAAGCATAAACACAAAACACAAATACAATAGAGCGCGATAGCACGATACGCGTGCTTTTTTATATTACTTTTCATTATTCATTACATTATTCATTAAATTACTTTTTCTAACATTCCAACTTGTAACAGATTATTTACAGAAAAAAAAATACAATGGGAAAAAATAAATAAATAAATAAAATAATATACAAAATAAAATTACAGTTTTCATTAATTATTTTTTCCCTTTTCTTCATAAGAAGTATAACTTCAGTCGTGCGTGAAACACACACACACTTTTTTTTTTTAATTTTTGTGTTATCTTTCTAAGTTTAGATGCAATAACGACTTGAATTTTTATTTTTGTACTGCACGAAATAAGCTGCGAGCCACTGTACATACATTTTTACATTTGCTAATTCTGTACTCGAGTCTCGACTCGAGTCAGTCGATGCCGTTACTCGTAGGTATGCAGTGAGCGAACGCACTCGAACAATGAAGACTCACAACTTCGATCATTTTCGCTCACATGCATGCTCGGATACGTTGTGCATGAAATGATTGTTCATCTCATACTCATACCAAACCGATTCACTCCGAGTATCGCACCCGAAAACGTATAATCACAACTTGCACGAGTAAGCACTCGAGTGTGAGCGAACATGTTCTACCCGTTGCAGCTCTCTGGTGTACATCCATACACATGGACATACATTTTTATTTATTACATACATACATATGTACATGAAAGCAACATGTATAAATTGACACACACATACATATTTATGTAAATTAAAATGCGTTTCTAAAATTCATAAAAGGTCCACATGTACGTAAGTGCACAGTTTAAATTGTACATATGCATTTTTTTCTTCTTTTATATATTTTTACATTTAAAAAATTACGTGCATATAAATATATGTATGTTAACATGCAAACACAAATGTACATGCATACATACATATATTCTTATTAAACGCGATCAAAAACTTCCATGTTTATATGTACATACGTGTGCATTGACGCGCTAAAATCACGCACTGTTTTACATACATGTGTACATACACATGCATTTTTTTTTTCATCTATATATATAAAAGAGTTCGTCCGCGTTAAAAAGGATAGGCCACAGCCTAAACGAAAAGAGCTAGAAGGCAGAAATTTTCACACAATTTTTTATGCAGGTATTCTGTTTGTCCT
Source organism: Scaptomyza graminum (assembly GCA_018901835.1). Classification (NCBI taxonomy): domain Eukaryota; kingdom Metazoa; phylum Arthropoda; class Insecta; order Diptera; family Drosophilidae; genus Scaptomyza; species Scaptomyza graminum. The sequence continues at coordinate 9,398 of JAEIFL010000083.1, read as the reverse complement.
AAGAAAGGAATTTTATTTTGGACAACTCCTTCGAGTACCTCCCATACATTTTGGAGCACTTTTACCCACTCCAAAAACAAAACAAATTACCCATTCCACTACTGCCGCCTGTTTGTCGCACAAGCTGAGAGTTTGATCGCGAGCGAGAATACAAAAACAAAACAAATGCGCAGTGACGCCTTCGCGTCGCACAAGCAAAGTCATAAAAAAAGGTCCATACACTTGCAAAAACGAAACGGATTTTCGCTTCTTAATGAATAAGTGCATACACAATTAAGTAAACAATGCGCTTGAAAATAATTTTCAATATTTTATGTACATGTATCTTTTCGCACAGTGCACATTGTTTTTTTTTTTTCAAATTTGTGTGCCTTTGACAATTGATTTACGACCCAAGTAGCGTTTGTTGTTGTTGTAAGTGTTGTTGTTGGGCCCGCACTGCTACTTTTGTTGGTGTCATTGATTTAAAAAAACAACAACCACAAAAAAAAACTTGGTGCGTCTAGAAAAATTTAGCACACCAAAATACATATATTGTGGGGGTGGATTTGCCTACTTGCTGCTAATATAACTTAGATTAAACGTAACACACTTACATTAATAATATACGATTTCGAACAAGTAAAATAGGTTCGTACACTTGCAAAAAAGAAACGGATTTCCGCTTCTTAATGAATAAGTGCATTCACATATAAGTGAACAATGATTTTCAATATTTTATGTACATGAATCTTTTCGCACAGTGCACATTGTTTTTTTTTCTAAATTTGTGTGCCTTTGACAATTGATTTACGACGCGAGTAGCTATTAGCGTCGTCCACCCGGCAGATGCGGCGGCAATTGGAACAGTCCCAGCGTCCAGCATGTGTGTGAATAAGAAATTTGCAAACTCGATAAAACATCGTGCAAATTGTTCAGTAAGCCAAAAAATCCCAGAAAATAAAAAAAAAAAAAAAATAAAAAAAAAAAGCCAAAAAGCCAGAAAAAGCCAAAAATTAAAAAAAAAGCCAAAAAATAGACAAAAAGCCAAGAAATAAAAAATAGCCAAAAAATCCCAAAAAAATAAAAATAAACCAAAAAATCCCCGAAAATAAAAAAAAGCATATGCAGTATCTGCAGTATTCCTTATTGGTGTCCGCTTCATCGCGGCTTATCCAAACTTTAAAATCTGGCTGCTATAGCCAGCAATCACGAAATTTTTGTTTGTACGAATCTTTCGGCATTAATTAACTTTATTTTTCACTTTTGTTGTACATAAAATTACAAATGATATCGAAAATACATACAAAGTATGTAAAAAGATCGCTATTTTTAATAGATTGGATGCCACAATGTTTTTAAAGAAAACATTGAAAAAAAGATTGAAATAAATGAATCAAATAAAATCTGAAAAAAGGCCAGATTTCCGGATAGGGGATGTTTGATATTTTTTCGGACAAAGGACTTAAAAACAGGACAGATCTGTCCGAAAAAGACCAAATCGGCATCACTGTTGTTGGTGTCATTGAATTAAAAAAAAAAATTAATGAGTGTTCGAACTCACTAACGATGTGTTAACAATTGCAAAATTAATTTACTTCTTGTTTTGCTTTTGACCGCCACCAGCAGAACAACAAAGCGCGCACATGCATACGCATAAATACGCACAGACACACACAAACACTTACAAACAAACATAACGAACTTCTTTAATAAGTGAATGATGGTGTGGGATACCCTACCTAGTTCATTTGCTATATTAATTGATTAATTAATTAATATTATTAAACTATTTTTAGTAATTTCTCATTTGTTTGCTAAGCGCCAACTTATGCTTATTAAGTATGCAATTATTGCTTATATATTATATCCACAGTAGCTTTTATATAATATTAGGGCACATAACATTCTTCATTCGTCAGTTCATTTTCTTATTACAGAAGTCCGCTATGTTTGTCTGTAAGTGTGTGTGTGTTTTGTGTCTGTGCATTTGTTTTGTTTTTGTATTCTCGCTCGCGATCAAACTCTCAGCTTGTGCGACAAACAGGCGGCAGTAGTGGAATGGGTAATTTGTTTTGTTTTTGGAGTGGGTAAAAGTGCTCCAAAATGTATGGGAGGTACTCGAAGGAGTGGTTGTCCAAAATAAAATTCCTTTCTTGAGGACAAACACGAAGAAGCAGAACAGAATTGCCTTGGACGAATGATGTTTCTGCATACCCTAACAAGCTTATTTGCTATATTTATATTTTTTATATTTTTTGCACTGACTGCTCTGACTGCTCTAACTCGTCAACATGTAGGGGACCACGATGCATATCACAAACGGCTCTCCTTATCTTTTCTAAACACTTTTCCTTTTCTTTTTTAACTAATCTCTTAAAATGGCGATTGCTATACGTTTGCTTATGCATACTTTTCAATGTAAAAAACAAGATGTGCACTTGCGCTCAGCGAACTGCTTTTCTACAAAATTATAAATGTTTTAAAATTATCAAAACTTAATACACCATATACACCAATGTGTACTAATCTAAGACTGCGTACACACGGTGCCTTTTTAACGCATGCATTCTTGCTGATTTTCTTTTGAAAGTTGCTTCGAGTTGCAAGTCACATACACACGATGCTTTTTTGTTGCTGCGTCTTTTCGATAAAATTTTCGATTGTGTCGGTTTACTTTGATAACATTTATAAAGCAAATTGCGCAAAGCGTCAAACTAAAAATAACAAACAATTCCGTGTTCGTTTGAGTCCACATACTTTCTTTTTATGTTTTGTAACTTTGACCAAAAAACAACATATAACCGCAATTGTAAATAATTATCGAAATAAAAAACCCTGAAGCCACGTGATTATTGAAAATTACAACCCTGCAGGCAACCAATCGGAATAAGCACAAAAGGGAACGCACGTTAAGAGTTGCACGTCTTCGGCATGGTGCAACTTTTGACCAACACTGCTTTCCTCACCTCCCTTGCCTACAAGCCCAAGTTGCATGCGTTAAAAAGGCACCGTGTGTACGCAGTCTAAGTCTATAAGTTTTATAAAATTGTGGTAGTGTGAACTGTGCTAGTTATTAAAAATTACATAAATGACATAAATAAATAAAGTTCAATTAAAGTACTTGACAGCACTACTATACAAACGGCCGACAAGTAACTTTACCACAAATTTATATTTTAAGTGTAATGGATCCAAATGCAAATGCTGTAAAACAAACCCAGCAACAACAAAATCAACAACAACAACAACAAGTAGAAACAAGAAGTATAACTTCAGTCGTGCGTGAAACACACACACACTTTTTTTGCCGTTGCTACCATCCAGAAACAGCTTTTTTTTCTGGAAAAAAATTGGCAGCACTGCTCAGCAGGTAGCCTATACTCAGAGCATAGGCGACGTCAACTTTGGAACACACTGACATAAATATATTTGTATGCAAGTAATTTATTAAATGAATATAAAAGATGAAAAAAAATGCATGTGTATGTACACATGTATGTAAAACAGTGCGTGATTTTAGCGCGTCTATGTACACGTACATACATATGTAGTACATGCAAGTTTTTGACCGTGTTCAATAAGTGCATAAAGATGAAAAATGCATATACATATATGTACATATGTATGTTAAACTGTACGTAAATTTAGCGCGTGTTTAATAAGTTCATATGTATGTATGTACATATGCATGTGTACATAAATATATTTGTATGCAAGCTATTTATTAAATCAGCTTCCAAGAGAAGTAGCATCCCAAACCGAGATGAAAGTCACAAATTTAATTTATAAGATAGTACAAGAAACGAATAACACTTGGCAAACGGAATACTTAGACTAAATTTATTACCAACTCATTATTCTATAAGAAAATACAAGAAAACTGTTACTTAGATTATATTTGTTACAAACTCATTATTCTATAAGAAAATACAAGAAAACTGTTACTTAGATTATATTTGTTACTAACTCATTATTTGATAAGAAAATACAAGAAAACTGAATATTTAGAATAAATTTGTTACAAACTCATTACACCTGCCGACTCATTCTGCCAAGATACTGCACCTGCTTCTGAGTTTACATATTCTTTAATTGTGTTTCTAACATACTTTGGGTAATCCTGTACCCGACCTCGAAAAGCTTCGGTATCCGTATTACTTTCCAGCTGTCCTGACTGCCACTCAATATTCGAGTACTCTGTAGCGCCCGTTCGCATCATAAAATTGTGCAGATAACAGCATGCGGTAACAATGTTTTGTGCTCTATCTGGTAAGCACTGCAATGTGCCCTGCACGGCCTTCCATCTTTTTGACAAAATGCCAAATGCATTCTCTATGCAACGGCGAGCGCGGCTCAGCCGGTAGTTGAAAATTCTTTCGTCTGAAGATAGATTGCGCGAACCGTAGGGCTTCATTATCCGCTTGTGTAGCGGGAATGCATCATCTCCTACTAAGTAGTAGGGCATACGTTGTCGTTGGGAAATGAGATCTCGCCCGACAACACTGCTCGTCCCAGGGTGCAGTTCGTAAACGCATTCATGTCTCCTTCGCTACCGTAAGCTCCAACGTCTATGTACGTGAACTTGTAGTTCGCGTCACACACTGCCAGAAGCACAATAGAATGAAAACCCTGTTTTGTAAGGGAACACATTAAAAATAATGTATCTACATATATATATAATTTGTTTGCAATGACACTTACTTTATAATTATAAAATGCGCTGCCGCTGTTGGGTGGCGCCTTTATTCCGCAATGTTTGCCGTCAATGGCACCGATGCAATTTGGAAAATTCCATAGATCCATGAAACCTTCTGACCACTTCAACATGTTTGCTGAGTTCCATTTTGGGAACTCGTCGCGCAGCGCTAAAAATATGGCGTTGCAAACTAGGCCTATCGTGCGTCCCAAGTGCTGCGTGCTGATCCGGTATATGGACCCCATGTGGCATTGCAAATCTCCAGTTGCGAAAAACCTTTTAATGCAACAATTAAATACTACTGTTATATTAAATTAAGTAATTGCAATGAACTTACTCAAGAACAACGGCGAGTTTGGCTTTTAAGGGTATCGCGTCTGGGCGTGTGTTACGATTCGCAACTATATACGGCTCCACCAAAGAAAACAGATAATTAAATTGCACTTCCGTCATGTGAAAATTTTGTAGGAATACCATTGGATTCTGCACCATATTATTAAACTAAGTGCATAAAATTTTGTAATATGTTTTATAAAATATGTGTATGTTAATATTAAACGCTTACGTCGGTCGCAAATCTTCCTCTTTGTTGCCTTCGCTGCAAATATGGGTTGACCCAACATCTCCGTTTTCGGCGTTGCCGTTGGCGTTCTCGATGCTCCTCTTCATAGCTCGCAATTACTAGAACAAATGCCGCAAACAACGGAACAAGCAATTTCGCACTATCCATAATTTACATATTTTCTAGTTTGTGTTAATTTCTTCTTCTTCAATTTATGCATATGATGCCTCAGTGTGACCATGTATCTCCTAAGCTATATAAGGTACAAATTAGTTGACTATTCTGACACTAAAACACACGCTGTCAAAATAATGAACACATTCCGACTCGGAATTTTTCGCTGTGCTGGAGCGGCACCTTAACACCCAAAATGCCTCTGCTGTGCCGTGATGCTGTGTCAATTTTCAGCGATATCACTTTGGTTTTTAAAATCGCAAAAAGATTTTCTTTTATTGCATCGTATTTTTCGCTAACATGCAGCATAACGTTGCGTGATGTTATGGGGCTCATGTCCAACCCGCTAAGAATTTGCTCCGTCAACTTCTTAAACGGCACTGAATCCAATATTGCATAAGGCATCTTCTCTTCGGTAACCAATTGCTGTGGTGGCACGTGTTTGTTGTGTGCAAGCCGAATTTTTTCAAAAGTATTTTAGTTCACACTGACTTTCTTCTAGAACATCCGCGCCACACTCAGTCCGTATAGCTATCTCTCTCGCCTTTGTGCATCTACCAATTCATAATGCATACTCTCGTTGTCTCCTTTTTCATTTATTAAAACGTTACTTAGCACTAACAGTATTTATAACGCTAACGTGTACACGTGTCTTCAGAGACAACTTAATGTAAAGATGCGTTTACAGAATTGTTCATGTTGTATGACCCTGGACTTTTGCGCAAGACCGTAGCATCAAACCAAAAAGTCGGTTCGCTGCGCTCGTTTTGCTTATAGCTTCTTTGTTTACAATACCGATGCCGCCATATTTGAATTGGTTTGTTTTTGTTTTGCATTGTCGTCTAATTCTTGTGTTTTGCGTAACCACTGTGTATTCAACCAAGGCCATTTATGATTTCGTTTTTTTTTTTAGTGCTTGCCATTGACCTTGAGTAGTTGTTTTTCATAATGGAATTTTTGATGTGTTAACATCTATAGGCGCGGGTAGCGCAACTATCTCGGTACAATACATGCAAACCTCACACCGCGTTAACTCACACATGATTAGCGTCGACGCTTTCAAAAAAAAGTGTTACGCGTTATGAAGCGTTTGTATAGCAAATAGTATGTGTTTGTTGTAAAAATTTTTTCTCTGCTCAAAATAAGTATGATGGTATTAGTGCTTTGTGCAGCGGCAGAGCGCCCCAGCCCGGGCATGCAGCTGTTAAGCAAAGAGGAATGATGACTGTTGAATACCCTAATAAATTATAAGTGTTATTGAGGACGTGTACTTCAATAATATTTTTGCTATAAATGCATACTTTTATTAGTATAAGTTGGCGCTTAGCAAACAATTGCGAAACTACTAAAATAGTTTAATAATATTAATTGATTAATTGATAAATATAGCAAATAAGCTTGTTAGGGTATGCAGAAACATCATTCGTCCAAGGCAATTCTGTTCTGCTTCTTCGTGAATGCACAACACAAAACACACACAACACACTTACAGACAAACATAGCGGACTTCTATAATAAGAAAATGAACTGACGAATGAAGAATGTTATGTACCCTAATATTATATAAGTGCTACTGTGGATATAATATATAAGCAATAATTGCATACTTTATAAGCATAAGTTGGCGCTTAGCAAACAAATGAGAAATTACTAAAAATAGTTTAATAATATTAATTAATTAATCAATTAATATAGCAAATGAACTAGGTAGGGTATCCCACACCATCATTCACTTATTAAAGAAGTTCGTTATGTTTGTTTGTAAGTGTTTGTGTGTGTCTGTGCGTATTTATGCGTATGCATGTGCGCGCTTTGTTGTTCTGCTGGTGGCGGTCAAAAGCAAAACAAGAAGTAAATTAATTTTGCAATTGTTAACACATCGTTAGTGAGTTCGAACACTCATTAATTTTTTTTTTTAATTCAATGACACCAACAACAGTGATGCCGATTTGGTCTTTTCCCGGACAGATCTGTCCTGTTTTTAAGTCCTTTGTCCGAAAAAAATATCAAACATCCCCTATCCGGAAATCTGGCCTTTTTTCAGATTTTATTTGATTCATTTATTTCAATCTTTTTTTCAATGTTTTCTTTAAAAACATTGTGGCATCCAATCTATTAAAAATAGCGATCTTTTTACATACTTTGTATGTATTTTCGATATCATTTGTAATTTTATGTACAACAAAAAGTGAAAAATAAAGTTAATTAATGCCGAAAGATTCGTACAAACAAAAATTTCGTGATTTCTGGCTATAGCAGCCAGATTTTAAAGTTTGGATAAGCCGCGATGAAGTGGACACCAATAAGAATACTGCAGATACTGCATATGCTTCTTTTTTATTTTCTGGGATTTTTTGGTTTATTTTTATTTTTTGGGATTTTTGGCTTTTTTTATTTTTTGGCTTTTTTTTTTTTTTGGCTTTTTCTTTTTGGCTTTTTTATGGCTTTTTTTTTTTTTTTGATTTTTGGCTTTTTTTTTATTTTTGGGATTTTTTGGCTTACTGAACAATTTGCACGATGTTTTATCGAGTTTGCAAATTTCTTATTCACACATGCTGGACGCTGGGACTGTTCCAATTGCCGCCGCATCTGCCGGGTGGACGACGCTAATAGCTACTCGCGTCGTAAATCAATTGGCACACAAATTTGAAAAAAAAAAACAATGTGCACTGTGCGAAAAGATTCATGTACATAAAATATTGAAAATTATTTTCAAGCGCATTGTTCACTTATATGTGAATGCACTTATTCATTAGGAAGCGGAAATCCGTTTCTTTTTTGCAAGTGTACGAACCTATTTTACTTGTTCGAAATTGTATATTATTAATTAAGTGTGTTACGTTTAGTCTAAGATTATATTAGCAGCAAGTAGGCAAATCCACCCCCACAACATACATATGTATTTTGGTGTGCAAAATTTTCTAGACGCACCAAGTTTTTTTGTTGTTGTTGTTGTTTTTTAAATCAATGACACCAACAAAAGTAGCAGTGCGGGCCCAACAACAACACTTACAACAACAACAAACGCTACTTGGGTCGTAAATGAATTGTCAAAGGCACACAAATTTGAAAAAAAAAAACAATGTGCACTGTGCGAAAAGATACATGTACATAAAATATTGAAAATTATTTTCAAGCGCATTGTTTACTTAATTGTGTATGCACTTATTCATTAAGAAGCGAAAATTCGTTTCTTTTTTGCGAGTGTATGAACCTTTTTTTTATGACTTTGCTTGTGCGACGCGAAGGCGTCACTGCGCATTTGTTTTGTTTTTGTATTCTCGCTCGCGATCAAACTCTCAGCTTGTGCGACAAACAGGCGGCAGTAGTAATGGGAAGGAATGGGTAATTTGTTTTGTTTTTGGAGTGGGTAAAAGTGCTCCAAAATGTATGGGAGGTACTCGAAGGAGTTGTCCAAAATAAAATTCCTTTCTTAGGACAAACAGAATACCTGCATAAAAAATTGTGTGAAAATTTCAGAATTCTAGCTCTTTTCGTTTAGGCTGTGGCCTATCCATTTTAACGCGGACGAACTCTTTTATATATATAGAAGATGTATTTTACACACTGCGAGCGATGTAAAATATAGTAATTGGTTTGCCGAATCCCATGAATGCAGTGAACACAGAAAGTATATCTTAGACTACTTTCTGTTGGTTCTGCTAAGAAAAAATAGTATTTGGCTCTCAGAAAAATTATGTGGGGCATCTGAGGGTCGGGGTTTAAGTAGGCTACAAATATTAAAATCTTAGATGAGTCCACTAAAATTTTAATACTTTAGCTTACATATTTATCCAATTACACTTTGTCCTCTTATACTGACTGACTGACTGCATAAAATTAATTTTTGTTATTGTTTCTTTAATTTTTCATTTATTATTTATAATTCGACTGACTGACAAACCGGCTGAACATTTAAAACATTTAAAATACTTACTGACTGACTGGCTTAATTGGGTGGTTTTAAAGTTGTTAAAGTTCTTA
>JAEIFL010000082.1:0-14889 GCA_018901835.1 Scaptomyza graminum | reverse complement strand
TTATATATATATTCTATATAAACTGTTGTTCATTATTGATTATATTTTCGAACAATATTTGAAGATTATTAGTTTGGTGTACTCGTAAGGTTTCAAAATTGAGCATTTTTAATGCAACTTATTTTGTAAAGTTAAGCATTTAAGTGGCATCAGCAACGTTGGGCGCTGCTACTTCACTAACGCTCACAATAGCAACAAGCCGCCTTTTTACTGCTGCTGTTTAAGTTAAAAATTTAAAGTTGTTGCCGCCTTTGTCCTTCATCCTGACCAACATCATCATGAGCCAGCCAGCCAGCCAAAGGGCCAGACAGCTTGAAGCTTGGCAAAGTTCGACTGGCTTGTTACTACTATTCTTAAAACAAAGTGGGTATTTATACCTTGTGAATGACTTGGCAATGCCTAGCTGCTTGAATGACAACATCAAGTTTTATTACAAAAATATAAAGGTCAAAGAAAAAAAAAGGAGAAAAATTTTAATGTGGCTGTCATTGTTTTTCCCGTTTTAAATATTAAATATTAAAAATATTAAAACATAATTAATTGCAGTTTGCTTATATTAACCACAGCTAAATGCCACTTTTAGTGTCTTGCTATTGGATGCTGCATCTTAAGCTGGTCGCTGCTAGTCATTTCTAACTGCGTTCCAAACGCATATTAAATAATATAATAGGGTTACTCATAAGACAAGAAGATGCACAAACCGATTGTCAACAGAAGGCGTCAGTAAATGGCTTTTGAATTGCTAAGCAAGTATAGCTTAAGTTAGATTATTCTTAAAGTTGTCATGGCGCACAATGCGTATGCTTTATGTGTCCCCTTTACTAATGACTTAATCGTTTTGCGCCTAATGCTAATTACAATGATATCACCTCTTTGATTATTCGTATTATTTTATTTTTTAAAGACTCTACAGAACAAAATTCAACACTCGACCCAAGTTTCGTATGTGACATTTCGTCTGCAATAAATGTCAGTGTTCCTGAAACTCAAAATCGTCTTTATGACGTTCGAAACCTTAATATTCCGTTGGCAGCCAAAACTAAAAACTGTAAACAGCACTTTTGCATGTATTGCAACAAGCTGCAAACTAAGTTTGCCCGCCATCTTGAAAATAAACACAAGAATGAAAATATTGTTAAAAAATTTTTTGCTCATGCCAAAAGGCTCGGTTCTTCGAAAAAACGCAATTGATGAGATACGAAAACGCGGAGATCACATCCACAACACAAATGAAGATTTGAATTCTGGTGTTTTAATTGTAACCCGTCGAAGAAGACTGCAAAACACTAATACCCCCCAAGATTACGTCATTTGTAAATTTTGCGGTGGTTTTTATTTAAAGAACACTTTGCGATATCATGTTGCGAGTTGCACTAAAAGTACGCACAAAAAAGGTGTACGTGATATCACAAAAAATGGAAGAGCTCTAACTGGTTTTGTACATAAAGATGCTAATGAAATATTAAGATCTAAAGTTGTCCCAAAATTAAACGATGATTCTATTAGCAGAGCTGTTTATTACGATCAACTAGTAATCTTGTATGCAAATAATGAATGCATGAAGCACTCGCAAGTACAGCACGATATGATACGCGCTAATATGCGTTTACTGGGTCGACTTATAATAGCTATAAAAAATAAGGATTCTTCAATAAAAGAGTTGAAATATGTTTTTGATCCATCTTATGTGAATATAGTTCAAGTATGCACCCGGGAAGTTGCTAAGTGGAGCGATGAGTCTATGTACTATAAAACTCCAGCGGTGGCTACTAATTTAGCTACGCTTATAAGAAAGTGTGGTGAAATACTGCTGACACAGTGTATTAAAGAACACGAACATGAAAAAAAAAAAACTTGTGAAAGATTTTTTAACTGTGTGGAAAAGTGAAGTCCACATAAATATCAATAAAAAAGCTGTGGAAGACCAAGCGAGAATAAGACGACAAAAAAAAACAAGTATCCCTAACAAAGACGATATTACAAAATTATTTGACTATTCAAATAAAATTTCCCTTGATTCCTTAAATGTTTTAGAAAAAGGATTTAATATGAATGCTTGGTCGAAGCTAACAGAAAGTACTCTTATAAGCCTGCAAGTTTTTAACCGTCGGCGAGTTGGTGAAATAGAGCGCCTTACTATCGAAAACTATAGAGCTGCCCATGGGGTTAGCGATAATATGAGTAACGATATGTTGAACAATTTGTCTGATAGCGTAAAAGAAATATCAAAGCAGTTCACACGAATAACAATAAGAGGAAAGCTTAATAGAACCGTTCCAGTTCTGCTTAAAACATTTGATCGGCAGTGTATTGACACAATTCTAAAATATCGCAAGAATGCTGGCGTTCGCGCTGATAATGAGTTCGTCTTTAGTGCACCAAACAGCTCCAAAAAGTATATTCGGGGATGTCAGATTATGGTTAAATTTGCCAAAAGCTGTGGTGCTTCTTGCCCGGAACTACTCAGAGGCACGAAGCTACGTAAGCACTTGGCAACATATACTTCAATGCTCAACGTAAAGGATTCTCAAGTTGACCGTTTGGCTAATTTCATGGGACATCATAAGGATATTCATAAAGGCGTATACCGTGTGCCTACTTCAATAACGGAAATAACAGAGGTGTCCAAAATGCTGACTGCAGCCCTAAATAATGATGAGAACGAGCCAGATCCGAGTAAGCGAAAACTTTTATTTCATATACCCCATAAATTTTTTAAGGAAAATTCGTAACAACAAATCTTTAAGTAAAATTTCATGAATTTTGTAGATGGTATAACGATTTGAATGTAGTCATTTATTTTAATATTTAAAAATTAATAAAAATATTTTGACGTTTATTTACTTATAGATGATGAGGATTCATCAGACGATGAAATTGCTGTGGATACTTTGAAGTATAGTCAGAAAAGTAAGTGTAAAATATAATACTAGATTTTTAGGGCCAGCTGGGAGGCAGCGCCGGCGAACGTACTCTTGTGCCAGCAGAAAGGCCAGTCGGAGCGCTGGTGTCGCAACTATGTGCGCGTGCTTCACAGCTACGGTGAGAACCAATTGTACGCGTGTGGGACGAACGCCTTCCAGCCAAGCTGCTCATGGCGCCAGGTGAGTGGTCGTCATCGTCGTCGTCATAGTCGTTGTCGTTTAGTTGACTTCTCGACAACTCGACGTCTATGACAGATCCAACATTTGAAATTAACGTTTGTTGTTTCTTCCCATGGCAGATGGAAAATCTGAATGTCACCCAGTTTGATGATGGTGTGGTCAAGTGCCCCTTTCATCCGCTAGTAAATAGCACCAGCCTTTTGCCATCCAATGGCAACATGTTTGCAGGTACTGCCACCGACTTCTCCGGCAGCGATGTGGCCATCACGCGTGCTCCAGTGCAAACCAATGGGGTTAGTATACGAATATTAGTTCCATTAGGATAGATGACCTGCTTTCACATAGGTCATTGATCTTCTTTAATTACTTGTACCCTCCAAGTTAATCCAAACTCAATATATATTCCAAGTTTTAATCCTCCTCAGCTTTAATAACCTTCCTACTTGTAACCTTTCTTTTCTAGGTAAATTGCAAGCGTTTCCTGCGTACTAAGCAATACAACAACAATTGGCTAAATGGTGCTCAGTTTGTGGGCAGTTTTGAGGCTGGGAATTTTGTATACTTCCTGCTCCGCGAATCCGCAGTGGAACACATGAGCTGTGGCAAGGTGAGAGACATGTAATTACCTAATCCAATCTCATATTTAAACTAGCTTTTCGTTGTCTTACCCTTTTGCAGGCAATCTACTCACGCATTGCTCGCGTCTGCAAGAACGATGCTGGCGGGGATCAGGTGTTGCGCGACAATTGGACATCGTTTCTGAAAGCTCGTCTTAATTGCTCACTTCCTGGGGACTATCCATATTACTTTGATGAGATTCAGGGTATGACATATGCGGAATCCGAGCATGTGCTCTATGCCACGTTCAGTACATCGGGGTATGTAATTAATCTTAACTAAGTAAGAATGTAATATCCATTCTCTTTGATTCTACAGCTCTAGCATATTCGGATCAGCTGTATGTGCCTATAATTTGAGTGCGATTAATTCTGCTTTCGAGGGCGCCTTCAAACATCAGGAACACTCGGATGAGGCATGGAAAACAGTGAATACCAAACAACGCAGTCAGTTCCAATGTGCCAAAGGCGCAACAGCTCTTGACCACTTGCTAGAGAGTTTACGTTATCAGCTAATGGATCAAGCCATTCAACCAATTGGTGTTCAACCCTTGTACCATTCCCGACTGGAACGCTTCAAGCACATTGCCCTCGACGTTGTGCAGACTAGGACGGAAGAGCTGCATGTGCTCTACGTCTCCTCCAATGGCAACCACATCAAAAAGCTGTCAGTAAAGTACGGACAGGATGAGACGACGCAAACGTGCCTCGTGGAGATGTGGCAGGCTGATGATTCGGGCAGCAGTGCTCTGTTGCATATGTCCTACCTTAAGGTTACCGACTCCCTCTACCTGGGCACAGATCTGGCCCTCACAAAGATTCCCGCTCAGCGTTGCAGTCGTCATGTCTCCCAATCAAGTTGCTTTAATGCCATGGATCCTTATTGTGGCTGGAATGAGCTCGTTGAACGTTGTACCCCACTTGATCCTGCCGTGCAGACGCCCTGGTTGCAGCCCGAGCAAATTAGTTGTCCTGTACTCAATTCCCCTATCGATGGCGGTTGGTACAGTTGGTCCACATGGAACCAGTGTCAGCAGCATGATCAACCAGACAGCAACTGTTTGTGGTCGCCTTGCAGTAAGCTACCGATGATACCTTTTCTAACACCAAACTTATCCCACAGATATTCAAAGTGCTTCGAGCGCAACCCTGCCTATTGTTATCTGCGTGTTATTGTTAATAACAGTGGGTTGCTGTTTGGCAACATATCACTTTACGCGTAGACGATTCCTGCTAAGTGCAGAGGAGGCTTTGAACAAGACGACAACAACGATTGCCAGTTTTGATGCTTATCCCAATCAGTATTCCAGTCTGCCCACTAAAGACGTAAGTGTTTCAGCAATAGCTATGAACTTGCAAACCAAACTTATTTGAATAAATATTTGCAGTACTATGATCAGCGTCCCAAGCGTCAGTCTAGTTTCCGTATGAACAAGAACAGCAACATAGCAAGTGGAAAACTGAATCGCAACAATATGCACCACAATAACACACCCAAAGTGCTGTCCAAGACCTACAATGATTGCGAGACGGGCACCTTGAAGCGTCAATCGGCGCTTAACAATTGCCGCACAACCATCGATGATGAGAAGTTTTAGCCCAAGGATCTGATCTTGTATACATATATACTAGTGCCATTGTTGCCATGTGCAATCCAAATGGAAATGTTATAACAGCAACGAAAGTATTTTGCACAGCCAGCTTGCAAAAAGTTCCTTTTCTGACTCATATTGAGTCGTTCTATTTGACTAGTTTAGTTAGTTATAGCTGTAAGTTTGTGTGTAGTTAGTTTTACATGTCATTCGTAGTGTTAATCGTTAATGATTTGATCAAACAAAAATCAAACAATCAAAATTTCCATTGAAAATTTATCAACAATTATTTTTTAAATACCCGTTAAATAATTTTCAATTTGTTTTATCAAGTTATTGCCTCCTTAGGTATTTGTTAGTTAATAATCTGCTTTTATATCTATACAAAAGCAAGACTGAATGTTGAATTTGTTTTGAAATTTGCCCATCCCAAAATAATGCCATGCAAATAATATTGCCTAGAATACGCGTAATATTCGTATTATTTATCATCTTGTAAAATTGTAGCCCTAAGCATGTAATACATAAGGTTAAAAATGCATTTTTGATTTCAGAATTACAAAAGTTTTAGAAAACAAAAAAATTTTTTATCTGTGCCTTTTATATTTACAACAGGGGGCCTGTTTGGGGATTGTTCGGATCTGTTCGAGTCACTGTATGGCCAACGAGAATACAGAATATAGAGGCGCCAAACTGCAAAATTCTTACTAATTTTTGTATTCTGTTGGATTCCAATTGCGCGCGCTACCCCACTGAGAGAGCGCATTCCAATTGACATTTTCGCCGTTCTGTTGAATAAAAAGTCATTTTACTCTTTGCCTGCCCTACGACAGGTTTGTTCGCAGCACAGCAAGCACACGACCCGCCGATTTTGTAGCGCCTAGCTTCTTTTGCTACTTTTTTTGGTGTGCGCCCTTTTTTTTTTATTTATTTAGTTGGGTGGTTTTTTTTTTGTTTGTTTGTATGTTTTTTTGGGTTTTTTGTTGCTTATCTCTATTCGCCAAACACATGAATATTAACATACATATGTACATATATAAATATATATTTACAATGAGCTTTCTGAGGACAAATTTTTAAAAATCTGATCAATTTGAGGACAATTAATCATTACGGGGACTGTCCTCATTATTTTCATCAATTTTTCAGCAATTTCAGGGACATTGCCGATTTCGGTATGAAGCAGTGACTAATTTGCAAATCTAGCTTGCTATTTCGAAAAAACACCCTTTTATTACCTTAAAAACGACTAACTTCAATATATGTATATCGCCATGGGCCAAAACCAAGAACATGAAATAATCATTTCTTAGATATAAGGTAACAATTGGGGACAGTGCCTATAAATTCATTCTGTGACCACACCCTTGAAGATTTTCCAATTTTTATTTTTTATTTTTATTGCTTAAGTGGTTTGTTGATAAAAAAAATCTGAATACCTAAGGTTAATCAACAGAAAACAAGTTTTTTAATATGCATTGGCTCTACAATTTGGGCGATATGGCAACCCCATAATTCGGAACGGCGGAAGAGAGGAACATAAATATATACAAAGTAAATTTTGAGGACACTTTAAATTACGTACTATCGGTCATAAAAATGGCATGAGCTGCGTCTATTTTGAGGACCCAAATTTTTCACTAAATAACGATTTTTTTAAGGACCCATTATATAACGCAACATTTGGGGACTGTGTCCCTTATATTACCCTTAGGTAAACCAATTTGTTTCAATTCCATTTTAATTTAATTTTTATGTTGATGGAGTCTTTTGGGGACCCCTCTCAATTGTTCCAATGGAATTAATTTGTGAAATGATGAGAAATTTGTATAAGTGTATAGACTATTTTGGGGACTCCACACTTTAAAGTCGTAGTTGATTTTGGCAGTCGTATCCAAATCTGAAATCCTTTAGGAGATTTTGGATTAAGCTCTGAAACGGTGTGGCTCTGCTAAAAGAAAAGGTTTCGTTGCAGTTCAATAAATTAAAACGTAAGACGTCAAATAAAAGAATTGTTTTTTAATTTTATTTTTTTTACGCAACCAGAGCTAAATAATAATTCTTATAATTTTTTTTTCTTTTAACAGAACAAACTTAAAATTTAATGAATTTGAATACTGATATATATATATAGTATAGTTTTTTTCTAAGTTTTTTTCTTTTAACATGAAAATTTAAACAGAAGTAAGTAACTTAAAATTTAATGAATATGAATACTGAGTGATATTTCAAATACACCTTTTTCTCAGAAAAAGTAACAAACTTTCGAGACTTCAAACGGTCTAAAGAGGAGAGAAATTGACGGCCAAATGAATTTCTGAAATCGGTTAATGTTTGACCCATGCGCATCAGGGTCAAAATAAAAACACAGAAATTGTACTTTTGTTTTTTGTAGCATTCTGTTATTATTTTGAGCCTGCTGCGCAAACATTAGCAGGCTCAAAATAATAACAGAATGCTACAAAAAACAAAAGTACAATTTCTGTGTTTTATTTTGACCCTGATGCGCATAGGTCAAACATTAGCCGATTTTTAAAATCAATTTTTCCGTCACTATTCTTTCACTTCGGCCTTCATTTTTATAAAAGTTTATAAATAAGCAAACATGTTTTTAGGTAATTTAAATATATAAAAGCAAACTTGAAACTGCATAACGCGCTTGAACACTATAGGCGCTTTCTTGAGGCGGCTTTCCTCTGGTTATCGATCCAAGTTTTGAGCTGAGCCGGAGTGCGTTTTTTCAAAAAATTTGAACGACGAATCAACTCATTACAAGTTTGTAACGAGGGTAAAGACTCTAAATTTTTGACATCCCCGAACAAGCTTTGCACTTCAACTCGCTCCTCCTGGGTCCAACGCATTCTGGAGGTTTTGCCAAAAGGAGAACCTGTAAGTATTAAGATACAAAAATTACTAAATAACATGCATCAGTGATATATTCCTTGAGTTACTACTTACGGCTACGCCGCTTTTTTCCTTGCATAGAACTTTCTATTACAGCACTATCATCATCAGCAGCATCATCGTCATCATCAGCAACATCAGCATCAACATCTATAAATTGCATAAATACATTTAATTTTTGAACACTTTAAATTTAATACTAAGCATCTAAAAATCTAGTATTATATTTTACACTTACTTTTCTGACTATACTTCAAAGTATCCACAGCAATTTCATCGTCTGATGAATCCTCATC
This sequence comes from Scaptomyza graminum, assembly GCA_018901835.1. Lineage (NCBI taxonomy): Eukaryota > Metazoa > Arthropoda > Insecta > Diptera > Drosophilidae > Scaptomyza > Scaptomyza graminum. Next base: position 6,376 of record JAEIFL010000082.1, on the reverse strand, counting down.
ATCTATAAGTAAATAAACGTCAAAATATTTTTATTAATTTTTAAATATTAAAATAAATGACTACATTCAAATCGTTATACCATCTACAAAATTCATGAAATTTTACTTAAAGATTTGTTGTTACGAATTTTCCTTAAAAAATTTATGGGGTATATGAAATAAAAGTTTTCGCTTACTCGGATCTGGCTCGTTCTCATCATTATTTAGGGCTGCAGTCAGCATTTTGGACACCTCTGTTATTTCCGTTATTGAAGTAGGCACACGGTATACGCCTTTATGAATATCCTTATGATGTCCCATGAAATTAGCCAAACGGTCAACTTGAGAATCCTTTACGTTGAGCATTGAAGTATATGTTGCCAAGTGCTTACGTAGCTTCGTGCCTCTGAGTAGTTCCGGGCAAGAAGCACCACAGCTTATGAATATCTTACTCAAAATAGGGTCTGATTGGATGAAATTTGAAGTATTAAAGCTGACAACATCTGAAATAACACACAAAATAAAAAATCTATAATTAAAAAAAAAACATTTACTTACTGGACGCATCATTTGAAGTCTCAAACGCACAGGCCGCATTATCTAATGGCTCCTTATTTGTTGCTTCGTTGACTAAACAGAAATTAATATTACTATTTCTGATCTTACATCCAAATAAATATGTAAGCTTACCTGACCGATTCGGAACTTCAGCTTCATCCTGTTCATCGCCAGCTAAGTCAACCGACTGATCTGCGGCTGAAAATATATAAAAATATATAATTATAAATAACTGGTATATACTATTGATATAACTGATACACATTTAGCGGCAACTAAAATATTATTTTTGTTTTATTTATTTGTTATCTCAGAAAATTATTTAAACCTTAACAAAATCACAAACGTTTAAAAATTTTAACTCACCAATTATTATTGGAATTAGTCCACATGTACGTAAGTGCACAGTTTAAATTGTACATATGCATTTTTTCTTCTTTTATATATTTTTACATTTAAAAAATTACTTGCATATAAATATATGTATGTTAACATGCAAACACAAATGTACATGCATACATACATATATTCTTATTAAACGCGATCAAAAACTTCCATGTTTATATGTACATATGTATGTACGTGTGCATTGACGCGCTAAAATCACGCACTGTTTTACATACATGTGTACATACACATGCATTTTTTTTTTCATCTTTTATATTCATTTAATAAATAACTTGCACACAAATATATTTATGTACACATGCATATGTACATACATACATATATACTTACTTATTAAACACGCGCTAAATTTACGTCCAGTTTAACATACATATGTACATACATATGCATTTTTCATCTTTATGTATTTGTTGAACACGATCAAAAACTTGCATGTACTACATATGAATGTATGTACGTGTACATAGACGCGCTAAAATCAGGCACTGTTTTACATACATTTGTACATACACATGCATTTTTTTTCATAATTTTTATTCATTTAATAAATTACTTGCATACAAATATATTTATGTACACATGCATATGTACATACATACATACATATGTACTTATTAAACACGCGCTAAATTTACGTACAGTTTAACATATGTACATATGTACATACATATGCATTTTTCATCTTTATGTATTTATTGAACACGATCAAAAACTTGCATGTACTACATACATATGTATGTACGTGTACATGGACGCGCTTAATTCACGTACTGTTTTACATATGCATGTACATTTATACATACATATATGCATATTTTTTTTGCGAAAATTTAAAAAAGAACATTCACAGACCACTGCTTTCAATAATCTCTGCTTCAAATTTGGATCCATTTATTTTGGCAATACACATATTATTATTTTGCACACTTATGCTTCGCTTTGGAATAACTATAAAGTTACCACATTTAATTAGCTTATACATGGCGAGAATTGAACCACCGCTTAAAATGCACTTGTCTGGTTGAACTTAGCGATTATATTAATTTGCTTCTGGCTTTTTCCACAGTCTGCGCGCCACACTTATAGTTGCACTCTTTTGCTAGATGCGTTTGCCCTTGTCTAGCGCATGTATTTTTCTTCCACACCGCCTTTAACGGGACTTTTTGTTCATGAAAAAAAAAAACACACACACAAAACGAGGGCTTGAGCATATAACCAGGGCAGAAAATTTATTTTGGTACTCGTGTATTAACGCCACCTCAACAGTGCGAAAAAGTTTTAGTTTTTTGATGAAACTTAATAGTTTTTTAAAAATTAAAACGAAAATATTAAGTAACATTTTTCGATATCTCACTTAGTTTTTGAGATATCGGTACTCTTAAAGTAAAGATACCAATGCAAAGTATGCGAACTAAATGTGGTAGTTGGTGTATTATTTCAAAAACTAAGTGAGATATCGAAAAATGTTACTTAATATTTTCGTTTTAATTTTTAAAAAACTATTACAAAACGAGGGCTTGAGCATATAACCAGGGCAGAAAATTTATTTTGGTACTCGTGTATTAACGCCACCTCAACAGTGCGAAAAAGTTTTAGTTTTTTGATGAAACTTAATAGTTTTTTAAAAATTAAAACGAAAATATTAAGTAACATTTTTCGATATCTCACTTAGTTTTTGAGATATCGGTACTCTTAAAGTAAAGATACCAATGCAAAGTATGCGAACTAAATGTGGTAGTTGGTGTATTATTTCAAAAACTAAGTGAGATATCGAAAAATGTTACTTAATATTTTCGTTTTAATTTTTAAAAAACTATTACAAAACGAGGGCTTGAGCATATAACCAGGGCAGAAAATTTATTTTGGTACTCGTGTATTAACGCCACCTCAACAGTGCGAAAAAGTTTTAGTTTTTTGATGAAACTTAATAGTTTTTTAAAAAATTAAAACGAAAATATTAAGTAACATTTTTCGATATCTCACTTAGTTTTTGAGATATCGGTACTCTTAAAATAAAGATACCAATGCAAAGTATGCGAACTAAATGTGGTAGTTGGTGTATTATTTCATTTTTTATATGTATGCGTTCATATGTGAGCGATTAGGTAGCAAGTGTAGTCTGTGTGAGCTCACATGTTTCAATGTGTGCGTATGCAGCTGCACTTCTATGATTAGAGAGGGGGCGCGCGAGCGGCAAGCAAAAAAAGGCAAAAATTGTTTCATTTTTTCGTTGAGCTAGCTTTGCCGAGATTTTTGATTTTTTCCCTATGCCGTTCATTTCCTATTCGAACCGGCTCATTTGCTACACTATCATATTTGCCGCTCGACGCGTTACTAACATTGTTATATAATTATAATTATTTTAAGCAATTTCTCAATTGTTAGCCAAGCGCCAACTTATGCTTATCAATATATAAAATTATTACAAATACATTATTAAACTACATATACACAGTAGCACTTATACATTATTAGGGTATCCAACATTCAACATGCGTCAATTCATTTTCCTATTACAGAAGTTCGCTATGTATTCTGTTAGTGTGTGTGTGTGTGTATGTGAGTAGTCACAAAAGAAGCAAAACAGTATTGCACTGACCTTGACTGCCACCAGCAGATCAAAGAAAGCGCACATTGTCGATTTCCAATTTTGGGTGACGGTCGGCAATACTGTTTTGCTTCTTTTGTGACTACTCACATACACACACACACACTAACAGAATACATAGCGAACTTCTGTAATAGGAAAATGAATTGACGCATGTTGAATGTTGGATACCCTAATAATGTATAAGTGCTACTGTGTATATGTAGTTTAATAATGTATTTGTAATAATTTTATATATTGATAAGCATAAGTTGGCGCTTGGCTAACAATTGAGAAATTGCTTAAAATAATTATAATTATATAACAATGTTAGTAACGCGTCGAGCGGCAAATATGATAGTGTAGCAAATGAGCCGGTTCGAATAGGAAATGAACGGCATAGGGAAAAAATCAAAAATCTCGGCAAAGCTAGCTCAACGAAAAAATGAAACAATTTTTGCCTTTTTTTGCTTGCCGCTCGCGCGCCCCCTCTCTAATCATCGAAGTGCAGCTGCATACGCACACATTGAAACATGTGAGCTCACACAGACTACACTTGCTACCTAATCGCTCACATATGAACGCATACATATAAAAAATGAAATAATACACCAACTACCACATTTAGTTCGCATACTTTGCATTGGTATCTTTACCTTAAGAGTACCGATATCTCAAAAACTAAGTGAGATATCGAAAAATGTTACTTAATATTTTCGTTTTAATTTTTAAAAACTATTAAGTTTCATCAAAAAAACTAAAACTTTTTCGCACTGTTGAGGTGGCGTTAATACACGAGTACCAAAATAAATTTTCTGCCCTGGTTATATGCTCAAGCCCTCGTTTTGTAATAGTTTTTTAAAAATTAAAACGAAAATATTAAGTAACATTTTTCGATATCTCACTTAGTTTTTGAAATAATACACCAACTACCACATTTAGTTCGCATACTTTGCATTGGTATCTTTACTTTAAGAGTACCGATATCTCAAAAACTAAGTGAGATATCGAAAAATGTTACTTAATATTTTCGTTTTAATTTTTAAAAAACTATTAAGTTTCATCAAAAAACTAAAACTTTTTCGCACTGTTGAGGTGGCGTTAATACACGAGTACCAAAATAAATTTTCTGCCCTGGTTATATGCTCAAGCCCTCGTTTTGTGTGTGTGTTTTTTTTTTTCATGAACAAAAAGTCCCGTTAAAGGCGGTGTGGAAGAAAAATACATGCGCTAGACAAGGGCAAACGCATCTAGCAAAAGAGTGCAACTATAAGTGTGGCGCGCAGACTGTGGAAAAAGCCAGAAGCAAATTAATATAATCGCTAAGTTCAACCAGACAAGTGCATTTTAAGCGGTGGTTCAATTCTCGCCATGTATAAGCTAATTAAATGTGGTAACTTTATAGTTATTCCAAAGCGAAGCATAAGTGTGCAAAATAATAATATGTGTATTGCCAAAATAAATGGATCCAAATTTGAAGCAGAGATTATTGAAAGCAGTGGTCTGTGAATGTTCTTTTTAAATTTTCGCAAAAAAAATATGCATATACATATGTATGTATAAATGTACATGCATATGTAAAACAGTACGTGAATTAAGCGCGTCCATGTACACGTACATACATATGTATGTAGTACATGCAAGTTTTTGATCGTGTTCAATAAATACATAAAGATGAAAAATGCATATGTATGTACATATGTACATATGTTAAACTGTACGTAAATTTAGCGCGTGTTTAATAAGTACATATGTATGTATGTATGTACATATGCATGTGTACATAAATATATTTGTATGCAAGTAATTTATTAAATGAATAAAAATTATGAAAAAAAATGCATGTGTATGTACAAATGTATGTAAAACAGTGCCTGATTTTAGCGCGTCTATGTACACGTACATACATTCATATGTAGTACATGCAAGTTTTTGATCGTGTTCAACAAATACATAAAGATGAAAAATGCATATGTATGTACATATGTATGTTAAACTGGACGTAAATTTAGCGCGTGTTTAATAAGTATATATGTATGTATGTACATATGCATGTGTACATAAATATATTTGTGTGCAAGTTATTTATTAAATGAATATAAAAGATGAAAAAAAAAAATGCATGTGTATGTACACATGTATGTAAAACAGTGCGTGATTTTAGCGCGTCAATGCACACGTATGTACATACATATAAACATGGAAGTTTTTGATCGCGTTTAATAAGAATATGTATATGTATGTATGCATGTACATTTGTGTTTGCATGTTAACATACATATATTTTATATGCAAGTAATTTTTTAAAAAATTAAAAACATTTAAAAAAAAAAAAACAACTTTATTTTTTCAGATGATAGAGATTTCTTGATTAAATATCGTGATGAGCTGAATAAAACTCTTGGTGAGTTAAAATTTTTAAACGTTTGTGATTTTGTTAAGGTTTAAATAATTTTCTGAGATAACAAATAAATAAAACAAATAATTAAGACACATATTTTAGTTGCTGCTAAATGTGTATCAGTTATATCAATAGTATATACCAGTTATTTATAATTATATATTTTTATATATTTTCAGCCGCAGATCAGTCGGTTGACTTAGCTGGCGATGAACAGGATGAAGCTGAAGTTCCGAATCGGTCAGGTAAGCTTACATATTTATTTGGATGTAAGATCAGAAATAGTAATATTAATTTCTGTTTAGTCAACGAAGCAACAAATAAGGAGCCATTAGATAATGCGGCCTGTGCGTTTGAGACTTCAAATGATGCGTCCAGTAAGTAAATGTTTTTTTTTTTTTTAATTATAGATTTTTTATTTTGTGTGTTATTTCAGATGTTGT
>JAEIFL010000080.1:12500-15874 GCA_018901835.1 Scaptomyza graminum | reverse complement strand
AGCGACGCCGGCAGCGACGCAGGCAGTGACGCAGGCAGCGACGCAGGCAGCGACGCAGGCAGCGAGCGACGCAGGCAGCGACGCTGGCAGCGACGCAGGCAGCGACGCAGGCAGCGACGCAGGCAGTGACGCAGGCAGCGACGCAGGCAGCGACGCAGGCAGCGACGCAGGCAGCGACGCAGGCAGCGACGCCGGCAGCGACGCAGGCAGCGACGCAGGCAGCGACGCAGGCAGCGACGCTGGCAGCGACGCAGGCAGCGACGCAGGCAGCGACGCAGGCAGCGACGCAGGCAGCGACGCAGGCAGCGACGCAGGCAGCGACGCAGGCAGCGACGCAGGCAGCGACGCAGGCAGCGACGCAGGCAGCGACGCAGGCAGCGACGCTGGCAGCGACGCAGGCAGCGACGCAGGCAGCGACGCAGGCAGCGACGCAGGCAGCGACGCAGGCAGTGACGCAGGCAGCGACGCAGGCAGCGACGCAGGCAGCGACGCAGGCAGCGACGCAGGCAGCGACGCAGGCAGCGACGCAGGCAGCGACGCAGGCAGCGACGCAGGCAGCGACGCAGGCAGAGCAGGCAGCGACGCAGGCAGCGACGCCGGCAGCGACGCAGCAGGCAGCGACGCAGGCAGCGACGCAGGACAGCGACGCAGGCAGCGACGCAGGCAGCGACGCAGGCAGCGACGCAGGCAGCGACGCGACGGCAACGCAGGCAGCGACGCAGGCAGCGACGCAAACAGGACGCAGGCAGCGACGCTGGCAGTGACGCAGGCAAAAAAAACCAAAAAAATAAAAAAAAATCCCAGAAAATAAAGAATAATCCCAATTAATAAAAAATGCCACAAACTAAAAAAATAATAAAAAAAAATCTCAAAAAATAAAAATAAATCCCAAAAAATAAAAAAATCCCAGAAAATAAAAAAAAAATCAAAAAATCACAAAAAATAAAAATAAAAACCAAATATTAAAAAAAAAAAAAAAAAAAAAAAAAAAAAAAATCCCATAAAATAAAAAAACAAAAAAAAAAAAAAAAAAAAAAAAATTAAAAATATAGCCAAAAAATTAAAAAAAATCCCAAAAAATAAAAAAAGCCAATAAAATAAAAAAAAAAAAAAAAAAAAAAAAATCCCAGAAAATAAAAAAAATCCCAGAAAATAAAAAAAAAAATCCCAATAAATAAAAAAATGCCAAAAACTAAAAAAAATAATAATAATATTCCCAGAAAATAAAAAAAAAAAACTAAAAAATAAAAATAAATCCCAAAAAATAAAAAAATCCCAAAAAAAAAAATAAAAATAAAACCAAATATTAAAAAAAAAAAATACCAAAAAATAAAAAAACAAAAAAATAAAGAAAAATCCCAAAAAATAAAAAACAAGCCAAAAAGCTAAAGAAAATCTCATAAAAAAAATCCAATAAAATAAAAAAATCCCAGAAAGTAAAACAAAGCCAAATAATCCCAAAAAATAAAAACAAAGCCAAAAAATAAAAAAATTCCAAAAAAATAAAAAAATTCCAAAAAATAAAAAAAAAACCAAAAAATAACAAAAAATTCCCAAAAAAATAAAAAAAAAATCCCAAAAAAATAAAAAAAATCCCAGAAAATAACAAAAGCCAATAAATCCCCAAAAAATAACCAGGATCCGTAGAAACAAAACAGCAGTGCTTGTTTAGTGCGGCGGCAGTGACGCAGGCAGCGACGCAGGCAGCGACGCAGCAGCAGACGCAGGCAGCGACGCAGGCAGCGACGCAGGCAGCGACGCAAGCAGCGACGCAGGCAGCGACGCAGGCAGCGACGCAGGCAGCGACGCAGGCAGCGACGCCGGCAGCGACGCAGGCAGCGACGCAGGCAGACGACGCAGCGACGCAGGCAAGCGACGCAGGCAGCGACGCAGGCAGCGACGCAGGCAGCGACGCAGGCAGCGACGCAGGCAGCGACGCAGGCAGCGACGCAGGCAGCGACGCAGGCAGCGACGCAGGCAGCGACGCAGGCAGCGACGCAAGCAGCGACGCAGGCAGCGACGCCGGCAGCGACGCAGGCAGCGACGCAGGCAGCGACGCAGGCAGCGACGCCGGCAGCGACGCAGGCAGCGACGCAGGCAGCGACGCAGGCAGTGACGCATGCAGCGACGCAGGCAGCGACGCCGGCAGCGACAGCGAGCGACGCAGGCAGCGACGCAAAAACAGCGACGCAAACAGCGACGCAGGCAGCGACGCAGCGACGCAGGCGACGCAAGCAGCGACGCAGGCAGCGACGCAGGCAGCGACGCAAGAAGCGACGCAGGCAGCGACGCAGGCAGCGACGCCAGGCAGCGACGCAGGCAGCGACGCAAGCGACGCAAACAGCGACGCCGGCAGCGACGCAGGCAGCGACGCAGGCAGCGACGCAGAGCGACGCAGCGAAAGAATAAAACGCAGGCAGCGACGCAGGCAGCGACGCAGGCAGCGACGCAGGCAGCGACGCAGGCAGCGACGCAGGCAGCGACGCAAACGCGAAGCGACGCAGACAGCGACGCAGAGGAGCGACGCAGGCAAAAGCATAAGCGACGCAGGCAGCGACGCAGGCAGCGACGCAGGCAGCGACGCAGGCAGCGACGCAGGCAACGACGCAGGCAGCGACGCAAATCAAAGCGACGCAGACAGCGACGCAGGCAGCGACGCCGGCAAGCGACGCAAAAACGCAGGCAACGACGCAAAAGGCAGCGACGCAGGCAGCGACGCAGGCAGCGACGCAGGCAGCGACGCAGGACGCAGCGAAAGCGACGCAGGCAGCGACGCAGGCAGCGACGCAGGCAGCGAACGCAGGCAGCAGCGACGCAGGCAGCGACGCAGGCAGCGACGCAGGCAAAGCGACGCAAACAGCGACGCAGGCAGCGACGCAAAAAGCGACGCAGGCAGCGACGCAGGCAGCGACGCAGGCAGCGACGCAGGCAGCGACGCAGGCAGCGACGCAGGCAGCGACGCAGGCAGCGACGCAGGCAGCGACGCAGGCAGCGACGCAGGCAGCGACGCAAAACGCAGACAGCGACGCAGGCAGCGACGCAGGCAGCGACGCAGGCAGCGACGCAGGCAGCGACGCAGGCAGCGACGCAGGCAGCGACGCAGGCAGCGACGCAGGCAGCGACGCAGGCAGCGACGCAGGCAGCGACGCAGGCAGCGACGCAGGCAGCGACGCAAGCAGCGACGCAGGCAGTGACGCAGGCAGCGACGCAGGCAGCGACGCAGGCAGCGACGCAGGCAGCGACGCAGGCAGCGACGCAGGCAGCGACGCAGGCAGCGACGCAGGCAGCGACGCAAAAGCGACGCAGGCAGCGACGCAGGCAGCGACGCAGGCAGCGACGCAGGCAGCGACGCAGGCAGCGACGCAGGCAGCGAC
>JAEIFL010000080.1:0-7500 GCA_018901835.1 Scaptomyza graminum | reverse complement strand
AAAAAGGAGCAGCGACGCAGGCAGCGACGCAGGCAGCGACGCAGGCAGCGACGCAGGCAGCGACGCTGGCAGCGACGCAGGCAGCGAAATAGAACAGTGACGCAGGCAGTGACGCAGAGCGAGCGACGCATGTAGCGACGCAGGCAGCGACGCATGCAGCGACGCAGGCAACCGACGCAGGCAGCGAAAATAAAAATATTTAGACGCAGGCAGCGACGCTGGCAGCGACGCAGGCAGCGACGCAGGCAGCGACGCAGGCAGCTGGAGGCAGCGACGCAGGCAGCGACGCAGGCAGGCGCAAAACGCTAGAAACATTTGAAATTTTTGTATGCAGATCGACGCAGGCTGATGTAACAAGACGCAATTGCGCACGACCATTTCAGCGACGCTTTTGCAGCAACGCAGGCAGCGACGCAGGCATTTGACGCAATTTTTGATGCATATCGATGTCGTAGATGTAACAAACTCATTTGCCACCATTTCTGGACGCTTTTGGCAAACAACTAGGCAAAAATATAAACAATCGACGCAGGCAAATTTTTGTATGCATATCGATGCAGGCAGCGACGTAACAGCAAACTGCTGGCAGTCTGACGCAGGCAGCGAAACGCTAGGCAGCGAAATATAAAGCATTTGAAATTTTTGTTGCAGCGATCGCTGGTAGTTGATGTAGCAAGCTAATTTGCAGGCCATTTCTGGATGCTTTTGGCAAACACGTAGGCCAAAATATAAACATTTGAAATTTTGTATGCAGCGACGCAGGCAGCGACGCAGGCAGCACGCAGGCAGCGACGCAGGCAGCGACGCAACGTCTGGCAGCGACGCAGGCAGCGACGCAGGCAACGCAGGCAGCGACGCACAGCGACGCATTTGAAATTTTTGTATGCATATCGATGTGGTTGATGTAACAAGCTAATCTACACAGCCACCATTTCTGGGATGCTTTTGAGCAGAACACTAGGCCAAAATATAAACATTTGTTAAATTTTTGTATGCATATCGATGTGGTTGATGTAACAAGCTAATTTGCCACCATTTCTGGATGCTTTTGGCAAACAACTAGGCCAAAATATAAACATTTGAAATTTTTGTATGCATATCGATGTGGTTGATGTAACAAGCTAATTTGCCACCATTTCTGGATGCTTTTGGCAAACAACTAGGCCAAAATATAAACATTTGAAATTTTTGTATGCATATCGATGTGGTTGATGTAACAAGCTAATTTGCCACCATTTCTGGTACATCTTTTGGCAAACAACCTAGGCCAAAATATAAACATTTGAAATTTTTGTATGCATATCGATGTGGTTGATGTAACAAGCTAAAATTTGCCACCATTTCTGGATGCTTTTGGCAAACAACTAGGCCAAAATATAAACATTTGAAATTTTTGTATGCATATCGATGTGGTTGATGTAACAAGCTTAATTTGCCACCATTTCTGGATGCTTTTGGCAAACAACTAGGCCAAAATATAAACATTTGAAATTTTTGTATGCATATCGATGTGGTTGATGTAACAAGCTAATTTTGCCACCATTTCTGGATGCTTTTGGCAAACAACTAGGCCAAAATATAAACATTTGAAATTTTTGTATGCATATCGATGTGGTTGATGTAACAAGCTAATTTGCCACCATTTCTGGATGCTTTTGGCAAACAACTAGGCCAAAAAATAAACATTTGAAATTTTTGTATGCATATCGATGTGGTTGATGTAACAAGCTAATTTGCCACCATTTCTGGATGCTTTTGGCACAACAACTAGGCCAAAATATAAACATTTGAAATTTTTGTATGCATATCGATGTGGTTGATGCAACCACCACCACAGCAATTTGCCACCATTAACAACTAAATTTTCTGGATGCTTTTGGCAAACAACTAGGCCAAAATATAAACATTTGAAATTTTTGTATGCATATCGATGTGGTTGATGTAACAAGCTAATTTGCCACCATTTCTGGATGCTTTTGGCAAACAACTAGGCCAAAATATAAACATTTTAAATTTTTGTATGCATATCGATGTGGTTGATGTAACAAGCTAATTTGCCACCATTTCTGGATGCTTTTGGCAAACAACTAGGCCAAAATATAAACATTTGAAATTTTTGTATGCATATCGATGTGGTTGATGTAACAAGCTAATTTGCCACCATTTCTGGATGCTTTTGGCAAACAACTAGGCCAAAATATAAACATTTGAAATTTTTGTATGCATATCGATGTGGTTGATGTAACAAGCTAATTTGCCACCATTTCTGGATGCTTTTGGCAAACAACTAGGCCAAAATATAAACATTTTAAATTTTTGTATGCATATCGATGTGGTTGATGTAACAAGCTAATTTGCCACCATTTCTGGATGCTTTTGGCAAACAACTAGGCCAAAATATAAACATTTTAAATTTTTGTATGCATATCGATGTGGTTGATGTAACAAGCTAATTTGCCACCATTTCTGGATGCTTTTGGCAAACAACTAGGCCAAAATATAAACATTTGAAATTTTTGTATGCATATCGATGTGGTTGATGTAACAAGCTAATTTGCCACCATTTCTGGATGCTTTTGGCAAACAACTAGGCCAAAATATAAACATTTGAAATTTTTGTATGCATATCGATGTGGTTGATGTAACAAGCTTATTCCGCACCATTTCTGGATGCTTTTGGCAAACAACTAGGCCAAAATATAAACATTTGAAATTTTTGTATGCATATCGATGTGGTTGATGTAACAAGCTAATTTGCCACCATTTCTGGATGCTTTTGGCAAACAACTAGGCCAAAATATAAACATTTGAAATTTTTGTATGCATATCGATGTGGTTGATGTAACAAGCTAATTTGCCACCATTTCTGGATGCTTTTGGCAAACAAATAGGCCAAAAAAAATCGAAAATATAAACATTTTGAAATTTTTGTATGCATATCGATGTGGTTGATGTAACAAGCTAATTTGCCACCATTTCTGGATGACCCATTCTGGATCTTTTGGCAAACAACTAGGCCAAAATATAAACATTTGAAATTTTTGTATGCATATCGATGTGGTTGATGTAACAAGCTAATTTGCCACCATTTCTGGATGCTTTTGGCAAACAACTAGGCCAAAATATAAACATTTGAAATTTTTGTATGCATATCGATGTGGTTGATGTAACAAGCTAATTTTCCACCATTTCTGGATGCTTTTGGCAAACAACTAGGCCAAAATATAAACATTTGAAATTTTTGTATGCATATCGATGTGGTTGATGTAACAAGCTAATTTGCCACCATTTCTGGATGCTTTTGGCAAACAACTAGGCCAAAATATAAACATTTTAAATTTTTGTATGCATATCGATGTGGTTGATGTAACAAGCTAATTTGCCACCATTTCTGGATGCTTTTGGCAAACAACTAGGCCAAAATATAAACATTTGAAATTTTTGTATGCATATCGATGTGGTTGATGTAACAAGCTAATTTGCCACCATTTCTGGATGCTTTTGGCAAACAACTAGGCCAAAATATAAACATTTGAAATTTTTGTATGCATATCGATGTGGTTGATGTAACAAGCTAATTTGCCACCATTTCTGGATGCTTTTGGCAAACAACTAGGCCAAAATATAAACATTTTAAATTTTTGTATGCATATCGATGTGGTTGATGTAACAAGCTAATTTGCCACCATTTCTGGATGCTTTTGGCAAACAACTAGGCCAAAATATAAACATTTGAAATTTTTGTATGCATATCGATGTGGTTGATGTAACAAGCTAATTTGCCACCATTTCTGGATGCTTTTGGCAAACAACTAGGCCAAAATATAAACAATTTGAAATTTTTGTATGCATATCGATGTGGTTGATGTAACAAGCTAATTTGCCACCATTTCTGGATGCTTTTGGCAAACAACTAGGCCAAAATATAAACATTTGAAATTTTTGTATGCATATCGATGTGGTTGATGTAACAAGCTAATTTGCCACCATTTCTGGATGCTTTTGGCAAACAACTAGGCCAAAATATAAACATTTGAAATTTTTGTATGCATATCGATGTGGTTGATGTAACAAGCTAATTTGCCACCATTTCTGGATGCTTTTGGCAAACAACTAGGCCAAAATATAAACATTTGAAATTTTTGTATGCATATCGATGTGGTTGATGTAACAAGCTAATTTGCCACCATTTCTGGATGCTTTTGGCAAACAACTAGGCCAAAATATAAACATTTGAAATTTTTGTATGCATATCGATGTGGTTGATGTAACAAGCTAATTTGCCACCATTTCTGGATGCTTTTGGCAAACAACTAGGCCAAAATATAAACATTTGAAATTTTTGTATGCATATCGATGTGGTTGATGTAACAAGCTAATTTGCCACCATTTCTGGATGCTTTTGGCAAACAACTAGGCCAAAATATAAACATTTGAAATTTTTGTATGCATATCGATGTGGTTGATGTAACAAGCTAATTTGCCACCATTTCTGGATGCTTTTGGCAAACAACTAGGCCAAAATATAAACATTTGAAATTTTTGTATGCATATCGATGTGGTTGATGTAACAAGCTAATTTGCCACCATTTCTGGATGCTTTTGGCAAACAACTAGGCCAAAATATAAACATTTGAAATTTTTGTATGCATATCGATGTGGTTGATGTAACAAGCTAATTTGCCACCATTTCTGGATGCTTTTGGCAAACAACTAGGCCAAAATATAAACATTTGAAATTTTTGTATGCATATCGATGTGGTTGATGTAACAAGCTAATTTGCCACCATTTCTGGATGCTTTTGGCAAACAACTAGGCCAAAATATAAACATTTGAAATTTTTGTATGCATATCGATGTGGTTGATGTAACAAGCTAATTTGCCACCATTTCTGGATGCTTTTGGCAAACAACTAGGCCAAAATATAAACATTTGAAATTTTTGTATGCATATCGATGTGGTTGATGTAACAAGCTAATTTGCCACCATTTCTGGATGCTTTTGGCAAACAACTAGGCCAAAATATAAACATTTGAAATTTTTGTATGCATATCGATGTGGTTGATGTAACAAGCTAATTTGCCACCATTTCTGGATGCTTTTGGCAAACAACTAGGCCAAAATATAAACATTTGAAATTTTTGTATGCATATCGATGTGGTTGATGTAACAAGCTAATTTGCCACCATTTCTGGATGCTTTTGGCAAACAACTAGGCCAAAATATAAACATTTGAAATTTTTGTATGCATATCGATGTGGTTGATGTAACAAGCTAATTTGCCACCATTTCTGGATGCTTTTGGCAAACAACTAGGCCAAAATATAAACATTTGAAATTTTTGTATGCATATCGATGTGGTTGATGTAACAAGCTAATTTGCCACCATTTCTGGATGCTTTTGGCAAACAACTAGGCCAAAATATAAACATTTGAAATTTTTGTATGCATATCGATGTGGTTGATGTAACAAGCTAATTTGCCACCATTTCTGGATGCTTTTGGCAAACAACTAGGCCAAAATATAAACATTTGAAATTTTTGTATGCATATCGATGTGGTTGATGTAACAAGCTAATTTGCCACCATTTCTGGATGCTTTTGGCAAACAACTAGGCCAAAATATAAACATTTGAAATTTTTGTATGCATATCGATGTGGTTGATGTAACAAGCTAATTTGCCACCATTTCTGGATGCTTTTGGCAAACAACTAGGCCAAAATATAAACATTTGAAATTTTTGTATGCATATCGATGTGGTTGATGTAACAAGCTAATTTGCCACCATTTCTGGATGCTTTTGGCAAACAACTAGGCCAAAATATAAACATTTGAAATTTTTGTATGCATATCGATGTGGTTGATGTAACAAGCTAATTTGCCACCATTTCTGGATGCTTTTGGCAAACAACTAGGCCAAAATATAAACATTTGAAATTTTTGTATGCATATCGATGTGGTTGATGTAACAAGCTAATTTGCCACCATTTCTGGATGCTTTTGGCAAACAACTAGGCCAAAATATAAACATTTGAAATTTTTGTATGCATATCGATGTGGTTGATGTAACAAGCTAATTTGCCACCATTTCTGGATGCTTTTGGCAAACAACTAGGCCAAAATATAAACATTTGAAATTTTTGTATGCATATCGATGTGGTTGATGTAACAAGCTAATTTGCCACCATTTCTGGATGCTTTTGGCAAACAACTAGGCCAAAATATAAAAATTTGAAATTTTTGTATGCATATCGATGTGGTTGATGTAACAAGCTAATTTGCCACCATTTCTGGATGCTTTTGGCAAACAACTAGGCCAAAATATAAACATTTGAAATTTTTGTATGCATATCGATGTGGTTGATGTAACAAGCTAATTTGCCACCATTTCTGGATGCTTTTGGCAAACAACTAGGCCAAAATATAAACATTTGAAATTTTTGTATGCATATCGATGTGGTTGATGTAACAAGCTAATTTGCCACCATTTCTGGATGCTTTTGGCAAACAACTAGGCCAAAATATAAACATTTGAAATTTTTGTATGCATATCGATGTGGTTGATGTAACAAGCTAATTTGCCACCATTTCTGGATGCTTTTGGCAAACAACTAGGCCAAAATATAAACATTTGAAATTTTTGTATGCATATCGATGTGGTTGATGTAACAAGCTAATTTGCCACCATTTCTGGATGCTTTTGGCAAACAACTAGGCCAAAATATAAACATTTGAAATTTTTGTATGCATATCGATGTGGTTGATGTAACAAGCTAATTTGCCACCATTTCTGGATGCTTTTGGCAAACAACTAGGCCAAAATATAAACATTTGAAATTTTTGTATGCATATCGATGTGGTTGATGTAACAAGCTAATTTGCCACCATTTCTGGATGCTTTTGGCAAACAACTAGGCCAAAATATAAACATTTGAAATTTTTGTATGCATATCGATGTGGTTGATGTAACAAGCTAATTTGCCACCATTTCTGGATGCTTTTGGCAAACAACTAGGCCAAAATATAAACATTTGAAATTTTTGTATGCATATCGATGTGGTTGATGTAACAAGCTAATTTGCCACCCATTTCTGGATGCTTTTGGCAAACAACTAGGCCAAAATATAAACATTTGAAATTTTTGTATGCATATCGATGTGGTTGATGTAACAAGCTAATTTGCCACCATTTCTGGATGCTTTTGGCAAACAACTAGGCCAAAATATAAACATTTGAAATTTTTGTATGCATATCGATGTGGTTGATGTAACAAGCTAATTTGCCACCATTTCTGGATGCTTTTGGCAAACAACTAGGCCAAAATATAAACATTTGAAATTTTTGTATGCATATCGATGTGGTTGATGTAACAAGCTAATTTGCCACCATTTCTGGATGCTTTTGGCAAACAACTAGGCCAAAATATAAACATTTGAAATTTTTGTATGCATATCGATGTGGTTGATGTAACAAGCTAATTTGCCACCATTTCTGGATG
>JAEIFL010000079.1:0-16583 GCA_018901835.1 Scaptomyza graminum | reverse complement strand
TAATTTGTAAAAATAAACAATTGGAAACAATAAATCGTTCAATGTCACAAACATTCTCGTTCGGCTCTCCTCCTCGATTCTCACTTTATCGAGTGACCATATTGCGTTGTGAATTCGAGTAAATTTTGATTTTAAAAGTGCCAATCGTTGTGAAAGTGAAGTGAAACATGTCTGATTCAGCAGTTGCAACATCCGCGTCTCCTGATGCGGCAGCTACATCAGCCGCAGCCGCAGCCGAGAAGAAGGTGGCCACCAAATAGGCAGTTTCAGTATCAGCATCGAAGGCAAAGAAGATATCTGCTCCACCATCACACCCGTCAACTCAACAAATGGTATATACATCGATTAAAAACTTGAAGGAGCGTGGTGGCTCATCACTTTTGGCTATCAAGAAATATATCACTGCCACATACAAGTGTGATGCCCAGAAACTTGCCCCGTTTATTAAGAAGTACTTGAAGACTGCAGTTGCAAGTGGAAAACTTGTCCAAACAAAGGGTAAGGGTGCATCAGGTTCGTTTTAACTGTCTGCATCAGCCAAGAAAGAGCCAAAGCCATAGGCTTCCCCCGTGGGGAAGCCATCCAAGAAGGTAGTTGCATTGGCAGCGGCAGCAGCTAAAAAGAAGAAAGGTGCATCCATCACCTCAAAGAAATCGGCTGCTGCAGCTGATAAGAAGCCATCCAAGGCGGTAGCAACCAAAAAGAGCACCGAGAAGAAGGCAGATAAGGCAAAGGATGCCAAGAAAACTGGTACCGTTAAGGCTAAGCCAACCACAGCCAAGCCTAAGACGACGACAACAAGTGGCAAACCTAAAAAGGCAGCGTCTGCAGCGACACCAAAGAAAGCTAAAGCTACTGCCAAGAAGCCAAAAGCAAAGACTGCTTCTGCGAGCAAGAAGTAAATTAACAAACATACTCATCATTGATAGAGAGTATGCGAATTTCATAATTTTGAAACTCGTTTTTTACCAAAGCCCTTTTCAGGGCTACAATTGAATGTATTTTCAAAGAGACCAAACTATTTCAAACGTTTTAATCATCTGTTATTGCCAGTAAAATATAGATAAGATACAGATATATATATACCGAGAGAAGCACAATTTAATATGTACTTATATGAATTAAGTGCATTTAACTTTTGGTATTTCTGCCTTTGAGGTGGAGTTCTTCTTGAGTTTCTTTAAATGATTATTAAATATTCTCAATTAATTAACGAAACGCAGTTTGTCCGATTATTATTTTTACTTGGTGTTGGATTCTATGATGTACACTAGATAAAATGGTATATACATTTTAAGAATAATTTCTAAATATTTTAAATTCTTTGAAGAAATCGATTTGTGGCCCTGAAAAGGGCCTTTTGACTTAGGTTGCTTATCATTTTGTCATTGGAGTCACCGCTGCGCATCATATGATGCTGATACAGCATTGCTGCAACCACCCCACGTTATGTGGGATCATTCTGCAATGGGAAAACGTGTACAGAAAAAAAAATAATATGTTGTCAAAGTGATGGGGGTCAGCAATGTTAGATTGTTAGTTTGGAAAAAAGACTTGGGTTACGCTACTTCAAAACTTGTAAAACTTGTGCATTACTGTTGTTATGGGCGATGGGCGGGCGGTGGGCTCTGTGGGCAACGACCGCTCACATAGGCGCCTAGATCATGCTGCGTCCATTTTGTAGGTAGGATTAGAAAATTAAAGGTTAGTTAAGCTCTTCAGCAAGCAATCTTAATTTTAGATTAAGTGTTAAGGTATAGGAATCTTTGTCACTTACCATGCTGGCATCAAATGGTGACACACCAGGCATGCCCGGTGGCAAACACGCGGCTGTCCCTGCGGACTAATGTTAGGTATGGCGGTACGCATAACTGTAAACAAAAATTGCACCGTAAGCCGAGAGATATTAAGGGAAATGTTTGTAAGAAACTTACCTGCAGCTGGATTGGCTTGTTGCCGTCCTGGTTTTATTGGTGGCGGACCGCCAATATTGCCGGGCATCATTTGACTCACCGCGGGAAGATTGTGAACCACTGGATTGGGCTTGCCCGGCCGGTGGCGGTGATGGCGTACATGATGCTGCTGTGCCTGTAGATGAACCGCTGGCTTTGATTTCAGCAACAAACCTGGATGATGTGCGGGCAACAACAAATTATATGCTGTTAGCTGCACCGGTGGTGAGCCCTTCTGTTCTTGCAGTAGTGGTTTATACAGCTGCTCTTGCACCCCTGGTTGTTGTTGCTGCTGTTGTTGTTGTGGATGCTGTGCCTGTTGAGCGTAGCCAAAGTTCTGCTTGCTTAATTGGTGCTGTTGTGGCAACACGGACGCCATCGAGCTAACCACATGCAATATTTGTGGATGTTGGCGACGCCAACGTTGCGGCATCGTATGTGAGTCCATTGCCACTATTGTCCATTGATATCTTATTCTTCTTTTTCTTTGGCAAGACGGTCATGCTTTGCCATTCGGGACGCATCATTTCACCTTCGCCGGCTTGGCGTATGTTATAGACTAGTTTAGCACGTCCGACGCGCATCGCTTCGTATTCATCAATGGTCATACATATTTACATACATAGCTTATCATCCTCGAAGCTGTTATCATTATTATTAGTGTCTTGTCATGGGCTAGCTGCTGCTGCTGTTGCTGATTGCTACCATCGCATTTTTTATCTGCAATTGAAAATCTTTCAATATTTTGCTTGTACTAGATCGTAAAAGGGCAGTTCAAACTTACTTGACATTATGCGTCGATTGTTTTTCTTGTTGTTATTTATGCCAATATTGTTGGCATAGGTGTTCGATTGACGAAAACTGCGTGTGGGGAGGAATACACGATCCCGATTGTTGATATTGTTGTTTTGGCGATCAAGTTGGCGTTGCTGTTGTTGTTGTTGCAACTGAATTGGGGGCAACATCGGCTTCGGCGGAGATATGACGCTATGCCTAATAAATAGCGTTAAAATATTTGATCAGGTTTTGTTTTGCGGACAAAAAACTGTTCCAATGCTCTTCAAATCATAACATTTCTGCGTTGAGTGTTAAAGCATTTTAGAGTTATGATGAAAGAATGACATACTTTTTAAAATTTTGGAATGCCAGCTAAAAAAAGATGGGTGTCTGTAAAGTTTGTTTACGGACGATAGTCTCACGTGACAACGTCATAAGAGAACACTGATAAAATGATTTCATACTTTTGTGAATATATTATTTATTTTTTGCAAATATTATTATTTGCAAAACCATTCAAATTTACTTTTTGTTTTGCTTTTGACCGCCACCAGCAGAACAAAAAAGCGCGCACGTGCATACGCACAAATACGCACAGACACACACTAACACTTACAGACAAACATAGCGAACTTCTTTAATAAGTGAATGATGAGTGTGTGATACCCTACCTAGTTTATTTGCTATATTAATTGATTATTTAATTAATATTATTAAACTATTTTTAGTAATTTCTCAATTGTTTGCTTAGCGCCAGCCTATGCTTATTAAGTATGCAATTATTGCATATATGTTATATACACAGTTGTACTTATATAATATGAGGGTATCTAACACTCATCATTCGTCAGCTCATTTTCTTATTATAGAAGTCCGCTATGTTTGTCTCTAAGTGTGTGTGTGTTTTGTGTCTGTGCATTCACGAAGAAGCAAAACAGAATTGCCTTGGACGAATGATGATTGCTGCATAGTATGCAGTGCATACCCTAGCTAGCTTATTTGCTATATTTATCAATTAATCAATAAATATTATTAAACTATTTTAGTAATTTCTCAATTGTTTGCTAAGCGCCAACTTATACTAATCAAAGTATGCATTTATAGCAAATATGTTATTGAAGTACATGTCCACAATGGCACTTATAATTTATTAGGGTATTCAACACTCATCATTCTTGTTGCTTAACAGCTACATGGCTCGACCGTCCCGTGCTGGGTAACCATAAAGATGGTAATAATGATGGTAAACATAATGATAGTAACGATGATGAGTGTAACGATGATGAGTGTAACGATGATGAGTGCAACGATGATGAGTGTAACGATGATGAAGACTTTTTTGAACATGCAGCCTGTGTTCATCAATTTATAAGACGTTATCACGTCAAAAACAGTTCAACGATCAGCGGATTTGCAGATTCCCCATTAACCAGTTCCATACTTTATTTATATTGTTATGACTTAGTAATATTTGCATCTTGAAATATGTATCATATATTTGAGTATTCAAGATATTCTAACATAAAATTTAAAAAAAAAAACAAAAAAAGCCAACGCCATTGTCATTAAATGAACTCTTAGGGCTGTTGGAAATAATATTGTTTTCAATGATTAAAAACTCTTCTTCTTGATTCGCTAACAATGATATTTTGTGTTGCTTCCGTTTTTAATGATTCGTGTTATATAATCTGAATGAATAATAATGATATGTAATACATAATAACAAGTTTTAATTGAAATTATACTTAAATATAAACTTAAAATTAGACAAGAGGGACTTAGAGCGCATATTAAAGTTTGGCTTCAAATTTGCATTTAATATTATTGAACTCAATCAAAAGGCATATTCAACTTGGAAGGGAAACCAGAATGGCATTTGTGTGGAACTCATATACATATATATAGGCATTAGTGTGAGGAATTATCCATACTAAAGATGACCAGCATAAGAATTGTATGTGTGTGTGTGAGTGTGTGTGTGTGTGTGGGTGAATAGTAAAGAGGTTTAACGACTATCACCTTGTTCCTCATCGCGGTTAACGATCGCAGATCTGGGTTTTGGCTGCAGTTGCTTGGCCGTTGAGATGCGTGACTCTTTCTCTTTTTTGCACTAAGGCTTTCATTTTTTTCACCTCAAAAATTCTCATTTGATGTATAACACGACTTTTCTTTTGCTCATAACGCCGCTCCTGCAGTTTATCATGTAGCTTTTTCTTCTCCTCCTTGCACTTCAGATATTTTACTTCGAGATCGCAGAAAAGCGTCTCGATTGACATTAAATCTTTGTATATGGATTCAATATCTTTTTGCACCTCGGCCATTTGCCGTTCATGATTTTGTACCAGCTGGTCCTGGTCCACAATGGCTTTCTCATAGGCTTCAATGTCCGTTATAACGTCCACACTCATTTTAGGATGATTTTTTCCTATTTCCGCGAAATAATTGTTGTTGTTGTTGTTGTTGCTAGTGATGCTGAGAGGTGATTGTACCTGTTGCGATCGATGATCCACTGGCACTGGATCACCCACTAGTGGATCAAATCGTAATAGCAACGAGCTGCGTTTGATGGGCGCATTGTTGCTGCCTTTTGTTGTCAAATCCAATGAATTAAATACTATAACGTTGTCGTTGTCCTCGGCATCTTGAAACTCCTCGGCATCAAAGAAAACGTCGGAAACATCCAAATCAATAAGTGGCATTTCCATTTTATTCTATGAAATAAAAACAAAGTTACATTAGTGCCTCAAATTAAATAGTTTAACAGTATCGGGGTAACCCGACAAAACTGCACTTTTTAATTTGTGTAAAAGTAGCTTTTGTACTAAATACCATTTTGCATTTGCACACTTAATATTATCATTGGTATCAAAGCTGGATTCGGCATGGGCGGGGGATCAGTGTACTAAAAGTAGAGCAGTTGAAGAAAAAACTGGCGAGGACTACCAACTCGATGATGTCAGAGCTTCAATGGCATCTGCAAAGGGCAGTACAGTATAACCCCTTAATCGAAAGGCAATCAACAGGTCACAAAAAATGCTTTGGGACCGATGATACATGGACGATTAGAAAACAGCCTTTAGCACAAGTGATGGGCATTTTGCATCTACAACACGATAAGATAGATACATATGTAAGTATATAAGCCGGGCACTTCCGCCCCCGGATATCCAAACCATAAAACTGAAAGACTTAATATTTGGGATTCGATTTCGTGCATAGGAACATTATACTGTCATACCAACAACCGCTCCTTAGTTTGTAAATCTGTTGCAACAAATCCGTGTGCGAAGTAACATTTACAGACAATTATCACATTTCAATTTTCAATTATGAATTATTTTTCGAAGTGTAAATGCAAAAAGCTTTGTTATTGTTTTGTGGTTTGAGCTTTGAGCAAAGGCGCTCCCAGGATGTATATTTCTAGTTCATGCTACAAGTTGTTGCCAATTACAAAAATAGGACGGAACGAGCCCTGCACAGTTAGTGAGATACTACGTGGCTATCATACCCTTTTGTTAATTTTTAATGAGTATATTATAAATATGTATTATTCAATCCAATCTAACTTAAATATCAAAGCTTCATGTGACCATACATATTTTAGTTTTAGTTTGTTTTTTGTTTCCAATTAAAATATATATTTATTTGTCTATACCAAAATTCTATTCCATTTTAAATTGGTCGTTCAATCGTTATAGTTTATGTTTTAAATACTTTTTATTTATGTGTCATTTTACAGAAAAGCACACATCAACAAATATGCCATAACACATACTGCTGAAAATGTAATGCATAAATAAGGCATTGCGAAGTATGTATCTGAATTGTATTTATTTGAAATTTATGAATTTATTTCATATGCATGTTGCACAAAAAGACTGACAGACTTGCATTTGCATATTTTTGGGTTTTAAGCAATTTAATTTCAATAATACGTTCACTCACATACAGACACATCCGTAGACTTTTTTTTTGGTTATATTATTTATCGATTAATATGAAATATTTTGCAAAAATATATTTATATACATACATTCACATTCACATATACACACATACATGCATAAATATGCAACTAAGCCAAGCCAGAACGATTTCACAAAGTATGTATGCACATACGTACGTACATACACACGTACAATATAAAAGTATTTAAATTGCATTAGTAATTCGATTGTTTTCTTCACATCATCGTCTTATATAAAATACTTAAAACGCGGCAAATCTTTGTTTCAGATATAACATATACAGACGCAGAAGTTAAGGAGTGTATGTACATGTGTGTGACTTTCGGTTCCATTAACGGCATCGCACATTACAATTTATATATTATGCAAATAAATCACCTTTAAATTTAGCAAAGCAATATTTCCACCCACTTTTAAAATATTGCGAAGCGGCACTTTATATTTTATTTTATATATTTCGAAGCGCACTTGTACCAATACGTTGCTATCGCTTACTCTTTCTCTGCAAATTAGTGTGCCCGTCCCAAGCGGTTGAAGAAATACCAAAAAAAAAGTTGTGAGGCAAAAAGTAAACCAATTAAACGTTATTGCACAGAATTAAGAAATTATGTGTGTCAAGATAGCAACGGTTCGCCAGCAACGAAAAACGGAACTTGGTTCATGAGTCGGAACCACCAATGAATTTTACTGTTTTTATATTATTTTCTGCACGGAATCCAATAAAAATTGATGCAAAAATGTTAAAAAAATGAATTATGTATTGTTTTTACGGAGCGTTTAGCACATTTCAGCTTTGCAAGTGGGTAACACAAGTGATTGAAAAATCAAATATTCAGCATATTTTAAATATCTCAACTCAGAGAACACGGCGTTGAAGATGACATATACAGGATTAAAGCCTATTATTTCACCTATTTTATTTAATTTGGTGAAAAATGTAGTTTCATGCTTTAAAATCGATTTGATTTAATATTAAAACAAAATAAATAAATGTTAGCTATGTTTCACTGATTTCTTTGGGATTCATCTTCATTGGCTTGTTTCTATTGATCTAGCTTATTTAGCTCTAGAAAAAATGACAGCACTGATAGGTGCGTTGGCTGTTGGATGTTTTGAGTTCAGCTATCGGCATTTTAATCGATTTATCGTTTGCTTGCTAGCAGAAGGTAAACATTGCAGCTAATTTCCGATCCATTTTTGTTTAGTTTTAACAAAAATGCAGTGCTTAAAGTGTCTGTAAAACGATGGATGAAATTGAATAGTTCGCATCTTTTTTAAGAAATATTTGGTGGTCCTGAAAAGGACCGATTGGTATGACAGTACTTTTACTATTATACATATATATTTTAGCCGCCGAAACCGTACAGAGTACGGCCTTGTCTCTTCAGAGCATAAACAACATCCAGTGACTGTCTTCCTTTTCGCATGCTCAGTGTATGTAACCGCATCACGAGTTTCTTCATAAATGAGTCCAGAAATACGTTTCACTCCACAACGACGAGCTAATCGACGGATAGCTGGCTTTGTGATGCCCTGGATGTTATCACGCAACACTTTGCGGTGACGTTTAGCGCCGCCTTTGCCCAAGCCTTTTCCACCTTTACCGCGACCAGTCATTTTTCACTTTTTTTTATTTTTATATCCACTCCACACTGCACGAATGTGAGAAATGTTCAATCGCAAGCGCTTCTATTTATACAAAAACAACTGAAATAAAGAGCGGCTACAGATATATTTCTATCCCGCTCACACGCTACCCTCGCAACACGAGCAGCCACCATGATACAAAGAAACAAGATAGCGCCTTGCGCATGTCGAACTATCGGAAACGTCATCGGTGTCAGCTGTTTTTTTTTCGCGCGTTTCAATTCAACAAAATGCACAGCGAAGTGTTTGGTTGCAACAACCATTCAATTGATAACAATGATAATGATATTAAAATTAGTTTTTTCAGGTTTCCAACGGACATGGCGTTGTAAAGGAAGTGGATTTCCTACTGTCGGCGGAAGGACATCATCAACGTGACGGATGGGAGGATTTGTTGTGCGCATTTCTGTGTGGATGACTTCGCTAATGAAATGATGTATAGAATGGGTAGGTTAATTTTTTAAAAACATAAAATTATTTTAACTGGAACACTTGTAGGTTTTGCGAAGCTACACATTTTGAAAGCGAATGCTCATCCATCTGCTAGCAGTCAACCACCGGAGAAAACTCGCAGGGATGTCAAAATGGAGGAACGGAACCGAGTGGATTGGGCAAACAACATTTTGCGAGAGGCGGCAGAACCCGCAGCGGAGGAACGTGCAGCGGTGGAACGTGCAGCGGAGGAAGGGCAACCAGTAGCTGACCAGCCTACTTTGAGTCTGGAAGAAATGCAGGAAATGCACGAAATGCCAGAGATGCGGGTGGGTGCTTTGAGTGACGTGACGTTCACTTGGCTGAACCACCTCAGCGAAGGCGGACTATCGAAACCAACTGACAGGATGATGGGAATCGTGAAGCGGCTGCGGGAAATATTTTTAGAGGTTAATGGTGATGGTTTAGAAGTAAGTTGTAATTATTTAAAAAAACATTTAGATTTAGCAGAAAATGTAAACTGTGATGTTAAGATTAAGAAAATATGTTTAAGATCAATGATGTATTTTAGAATAAGAGTTTTAAATAGGAATATTGTAATTAATAATACTAGTCGTAAGAGAAAACTTACTAAAACAATAACTTAAGAAATATGTAAATAAATATAAAATAATAATAATATATTAAATTGACATTTGATTGGTTTTCATTTAAATATGCACACAAAGCCAAACAACAAATGACTGTATTTTTTTTTTCCTTTTTTTTTTTACAACTTTTCACTTGTTTTTATTTATCGTTAATATTAATATAATATTAATATTTAGTATGCTTGCGTTCAACAACTTATTATTTCGATTCAAAATATAGCTATTTCAAACATTTTGATTGCTTGATTAGTTTTGTTTTAATCAAATAAACAAAAACCACCCTCATATTGTACAGAAAATTACAAACAGCTGACACCGATGACGTATGTACATACACATGCGCAAAACGTCGTTCAAAATTTTGCGCGGTCGGCGCTATCTTGTTTCTTTGTATCATGAGCAGCCACCACAAATTTTTTATATAAACGAGTCACAAAACGAGCGCTCGATTATTGTGTTTTGAACAATGACAATGTGAAGTAAGAATTGTGAAAGAAAAAAATGGCTCGTACCCAGCAGACTGCTCACAAATCGACGGGAGGCAAGGCTCCTCGCAAACAGTTGGCAACTAAGGCGGCACGTAAGAGTGCTCCAGCAACCGGTGGTGTGAAGAAACCTCATCGCTATCGTCCCTGTACAGTTGCACTGCGTGAAATCCGTCGCTACCAGAAGAGCACAGAGATGCTTATTCGCAAGCTGCCGTTCCAGCGTTCGGTCTGTGAAATCACTCAGGACTTCAAGACCGATTTACGTTTCCAGAGCTCGGCTGTGATGGCTTTGCAGGAAACTAGCGAAGCCCACCTGGTTGGCCTATTTGAAGACACAAACTTGTGCGCTATCCATGCTAAGCGTGTCCACATCATGCCCAAGGACATTCAACTGCCCAGACGTATTTGTGGCGAGCGTGCTTAAATTGTATAGGCATTAATGCAAATCGGTCCTTTACAGGACCACAAATCGTTTTTAACAAAGAGATGAGATTTTGGGTTTTCATAAATATAATAATCAGAAGTTAGATCTTTTGCAAATACCAATAACCAAATTATTAGAAGCTATAAAATGATAAAAACAATTCTAAAAATTTTGTTATACATAAGTATAAGTATGTATAAATAATTTTTTTATTTAAGCTGCACGCCTGTGTTGGCTTTCGTATTGTTTTACCATAAAGATGTACTATATTCATATTGCTTGAAGCATTAATTTCAGCTTACATTTCATTTAGTAAATGTGGTCTGTACATTAATGATACAATTTAAATAGATTGTTTATTTTTCAGGAAAAAACCTACAAGATTATATATTAAAATATTAATAATACTGTACTATTGTACTTTTATATGTTGCTCGCTTGCTGCGAGTCTTATGGATATCCGAAAGTTGCATTTACAATTTGTACGAAAGGCACAATTAAACTGTTATAATTTAATGTTATGGTGTACATTTTATATCAAACAGTTCTTGATTATTTTATTGTATTGTTTTATATTCAAAATGTATATTTATTATTTAATACCAATGTTAATATCTCCGAGACTTTTTTCTCTTGTTGCTTGCACTCATGCCCGACTTGTTTGTTTTCACCAGCTAATGGTCAAACAAAAGTCATAATTAAAAATCGAATTTATCAATTGTCTTTCTTAATTAATGTGTTTCAGTAAACTATAGTCCGAATGTTATAAATAACATTTCACTCTCTATCAGGGCAGCTCAATGCTCGATAGATATTGTTGACTCGATAATAGTGATGGGAGGGGCTGAGCGACGGACCGCCAGACCCATTCCCACATATATACACCTAAACATTCTCCCGGCCGTTGAAACGGTTTCAACCATCGTCGCGGTCTATTATGAATCGTCGCGGTGGTGCGGCTGGATCAGGTGTACTGATGACTTCATTCCTGCAAGGAACCGTTGGTTGCACAGTCCATAGGCCGTTTCTTTCGCATTGCATAGGCACATGGCAATATGACAGATAAAGGCGGCATATGATGCTTTATATCTATATGAATATGTATGAGGGCTACAGGCGTTTCAGTTGGTTAAGGCGGCTCCTTCACAGGCTGTTGAGTTGCCAACATCTGCTGTATGTCGTCCGGTCATATCTTTATTGTAATATGCGAGATGTTAATATTTGTCTGGTACATGGGTGATGTTTGGCTGATTAACCATCGCCAAATGTGCGCTGGCATGGCCTTATTTGACATGATGCGGGCAATACGATTGCTAATCTCAAATTGCGTGCGGTACAGCCAGATGATAATGAGAGTATTCCGGTGTCCTGAACTTCTGGCATTGTGGAATTGAGCCGTTTCGTTGCGCCACGGCATGCGTTTATTGCAACATGTGTTGCGAAGATCTGGTTGGTGTGTCTTTTCCAAGCCCATCTTGATGGTTCTGCATGAGAGTTGATGTTTTGTTGTTAAAGAGCTGAAACTCACATCGATTCTACCGCGTTGTTTTATCGTTCAAAAAACATCAACCTCTTCAATTGCGTGAAGGCAGCGTGTGAGATCATCTTGTGTCAGTCCCTTGAATTGATCCTGTGGTTGTTAACTGCTATTATGGGTGTTTGACTCAAACAATCTCCAACTTGAGTCCTACCGGAATTGGCACGATACAAGCTTAGCTCTAGTATTGATCGTTGACACTGGTGATAACCATTATCACCGAATATTGCGTGAGAGTGTGTCGATGATATTCTCACTTCTGCTCGCATTATTCTGTATAGTTGTTCGTTGGATGTTGTGCGGGGGCGTTGATCAGTTGGCAAATGATCCCGTATCAATCCAATTGATCTTCAAGCTGATTGATCAATGTTGGGCTGATTGTATGGTGATAGGAATTCCTGTCAGGCATCTACTTTCATTTCTGATTGCATGTACTTTGCAGCGTGAAGGTGTCGTGTTAGTTGAGTTGTCTAAGCGCCAGGAGTGCGTTTCCGTGTGCGCCACAATGTACCTTCCTCTGCTTTTTTGGCTAATGAGTGTCACTTGTTGCTCAAATGGTGCTCTGTTAAATCGCCTGGTCTTGTTAACGTTGATAGTTGAGTCAAGTACCAAAATGTTTGATTTCTCAGTAGATTTGCCAGTAAAACCCCTTTCATTGCACCTCCTCTATGACCTTCAAGTCATTGTTTGGCGTAATCCGAGTCTAGAACTCAAATAATTTCATTTTCGATATTATGGCTGCATGCTGAGCAATAGAGGATCTGCATCTTTAAGCATTGCATTATTCTAAGAAGGTTATTTTGAAGCATCTCTACAAACTCAGTGACTCAGATGCAAAATAACTTTATGATCATTCAGGATCTTACCGTGTTTTATATTATTTGTAAATTCTGAAGCACTCTCTCACTTTAGTTTTCTAACTCAATTATGGTGACATTATACTGAGCCATGGTTTCCAATTCTCATTTAATTACATCATGATTGCGATGGATGTGAAATATATTTGTTGTTCCAATTTTTCATAAAATATTCCGGGCTTTAGAATCTTTTACTGACTTTGATATGTCGGCACCAAGGGTAACGTCAGGAAGCAGAACTTCATGGATAGAGGTGTGAGTAGTTGGCAGCATCAGTTACCACTCAAACCTGTACGGGTGGCGCCCTCATGTTATCTGTGTCTACTCACAATTAATTGAGCAATTCGTTTTTATTGCATGTCTTCTGGAAATAGGGGGCGCAGATCTGTTTAATAGGGCGCTTGTAGTTGCCTGATACAGTTTCGATCCAGCGAGCGTAATTGTCTGGGCATGTTTTGACGAAGTAGTCCTCCATCACAGGCACGTTGTACTTTGACGATCACAAGCCTGCCTTCAACAATGTTGGAATAACGGATTTCCACTTGTGCCTGGCTTACGGATCTTCAGTAATTCTTGGGACCATTGCTGGGAATGCTTTAGTCTGGATGCTAACTCCCAACGTTTTACCAAGGATTTCGGTCCATGTTTACATCGGGAAGACAGTCAACGTTTCCCCAAATTCACAGTGTGCTGGGTGAGGGCGGTTTGTATCCGTTTGGATCATTTGACATAGGTGTGATTGGGCGAGAGTTGAGAATTGCTTCAATTTCGATGATGCAGTGTTTCAATTCGCCTAAATCATCAGAGATCACCGATGCATGGTGTGGTGACCAAAAAGATCCGTTTTACCAGCTTGACCGCAGCCTCCCCATGGCCTCAAGCGGAAGGAAGTAAACTCGTGGCGGAACAAATTGAAGGCAACTTGTTTTTTGTTGCATTGATTGATGATATATCTGCTTGGCTCTTTTCATAGATTGATCCTTGTAGTTCTTTGAGATTGGTTTGTTTACTTTTGAAAATGAGTTAGTGGCGTTGTCACAATGAACATTTGACACAAGACGGCTTAAGGAAGCGTCGGCCAAGAATAAAAAGGCGATCTGTTGATGGGTACTCAACAACTCAAGGTGTACCGTTTTGTAGAAACATGAACGGCAATGTATACTGTCTGGTCGCTTTCCACGAAGTTTATGACGAATCAGTGTGGTCCGCAATCGTCCACCACACTGTGAGTGAGGAACGGGCGTCATAAATTACACTCGATCGGCAGAGCAGTTTCCCATAATTTGGTTCATTAACTTTGTGTTATCCGCAAAATTAAGTTGCGAGCGTAATCCAGTTCCTTGATGCAAAAGCGTGGGACACGAATGATCACTGTATTTTTATGGCGGGCTGCAACACAGCCCAAGCCACAATGCGTTTACCTTAATGGAACGCAGAAGTGACTGTGCCTGCAAGTGTACCTATTGTAGATGGGGATATTGCCAGGCTTATATCGTTTGTTTTCCTTTCAAGGTTGCTTGGAATGATGTTGGTATGAAGTTTGCCCATTGTCTGGAGACCAAGCACAGGAACAGGTCCGTATAATGGCCATAAATTATGCTCAGGTAATCTTCGTGCAGATATTCCTCTTGACAGAACATCTGCTGCGCGTTGGTAGCAGATGACATGGCTTATTTAATTTGGCTCGTGCTTGGATCTTTTTGCTATTCGGTTTGGCTTACAAAATGTATGGAATGTAGAAGCAGCTGCGGTCATGACAGGACAGCCGTAGATCCCGACCAAGTACCCTGAACATGCATTGGAGTTCAAGTTCAGTTGCATCGAATCGATGTCTGAAGCCAGCACCCAATAGTGCCCACACCATCTAGTAATCAAAGGGAGGTGATTGCTTTGTGATTCAGGATGCTAAGATTTTGAGCATAGCAAACATGAGAAATTTTGTCTGTTCTGCGTTGCGCGAATGTATGCTGCTGCGCCAAATGACCGTTCCCGAAGCGTCCACAAATGTATGCAGTTCCTTTGTGATTTAGACCTTTCCGTCTTATGTGTCGAGGAATTTGCATCGATTGAAAATGCTTACAACTCCTCCCGATAGTCCTTCCAGTCGATTCCAGGAAGGGCGTGGGTAATTAGTCATCCCACTCGAGTTTGTCTTCCAAGTCGTTGGCGAAATTTTGAAGCTTTCCTGGCGACGGAGCAAGAGGCGTCAACCTAGGGGGTCGAAGATTTGCCTTGCCAGCTCAGAGCAAACGACACGTTTAGTTATTTTCATGCTTTGTGCTGCTCTGGGCGCAACCACGATTGGTCTCTCCACTGGCATCCATATAGATCATCCCAATCCTGTGGTGTCCACCTTGTCCTCGAAGTTTACCGCCTTCGCTTGCAATGTCGTCTCGGATATCCCTTGCAATAGTTGTTCGTTGTTCGAGCACCACCTCCGTAGGTTAAAAATCACGTAGGGACGGGATCTTTAACAAATCTTCTCGAGGTGGACAAGCTTCTTGGACTGAATTCGCTCCTGTAGAGCAATCGTCTACATTGAGAGTCGTTTACTAATGCAGTGGCTCCTACTGGTGATTTGTCCATATGTGTTGCGCCCAAGTGGTTTCGAGAACACTTCGTTGCTAAAAATGGAGCTGAGGCCGTGCCGTAGGTAACTGTTTTGAGTCTATAGTACCCCTTAGCTGCTCCTTAGGATTGTTTCT
The DNA here is from genome assembly GCA_018901835.1 of Scaptomyza graminum. Taxonomy (NCBI): domain Eukaryota; kingdom Metazoa; phylum Arthropoda; class Insecta; order Diptera; family Drosophilidae; genus Scaptomyza; species Scaptomyza graminum. Next base: position 1,146 of record JAEIFL010000079.1, on the reverse strand, counting down.
CCAAACAATCATCTGGTGGAATTGGTTCTCTGGATTGATCAAATCTGGCGGTACATCTTTCCAATGTCTGCGGTGAACACATATTTATGCGTTCTAAATGCCAACAAGATTGACATTAGGCCACTTTGCGCAGTGGGTCCCACTTCCACCATATGTCGTTAAGTGACTTTCCAAACGACGGTCTTGCGGGGATACATCAAAAGAAACTACTCGGTCAAGCTTTGTAGTGGTACTATCAGGTTTTAGCACACAATGATGAGGATGAAGTAATGACTTCTGGGAATCTGTTGTGGCTGGCACTTCTATCATGTGTCCCAGATCCTCATATTCCAACATGGAACGCTGCATACAGTTTCCACGTATCTGCAAGAAGCTCTACGCTCAAAGATAAAAAATCGTTTGGTCGCAACTGGAATCTTCAGGGGCTGAATAGTGTTCGAGAAATGGAAGCTTACAGCGAATCGCCCGTCCACTGCCAACTGCAAATTATCCGAAAAATGCCGCTTTCGCAATAGACTCAGCACGGTGTTCGATGTCTCTCTGCTGTTTCCATGTTGTCAGCGTCAAAATCGTTCTAATAGTTCATTAGTTTCCTCATTAGTTGCTGCCTTAAAATGACTGATGACTTATTTGCTGCCTTAGCACACAAGCAATAATCCAACCGAATTCAGTCTTTTTGCCTAACTGGACAGAATGGGATATTCTGTGTGTTGAGGGGCGTATTAATAATGCTCCAATCAACAGATCGATTTTGCCTGGTTCTGTTGAAGTACGGGTCTTTGAAATTGGCCAGATTCTCGGCATGCTCAATTTGAATTATTGAAGTCAGTCGGGCAGGTTGATCCGATATTATATTTGTGGCAGTACAAACGCTTCCTTCGCATTGTAAGATTTGCTGTGTAGTGATTTAATTGTCACATTTACACGAGCCTTGCTGATCCGTGTCTGTTTCACCTCCAGTACCTTCAATCCGGAGCGTTGCGTCATGACGTTTTAGTGCCAACGTGTTACTATACGGAGATGACGGCGTTGATCTGTGATCAAAGAGTCCGGAGCCGCGCTGGTCTTCCTTGTCCATTATTTGCTTTGCTTACCACTACCTTGGCTGTTACGTGAGTTGTATTTCGGTTGTTAGCGGATGCCACA